>CM062810.1:698020886-698620886 GCA_031772625.1 Pinus tabuliformis
GAGAAATCTCTCTTTTTGTGCACTGCCAAGATATAGATCTAGTTGGGCTACCATCCTCAATGTATTGTACTCAAATTCAATGGACAACAGGGCCTTTTTCCCATAGACCAACTCATAGGGTGTGAATCTAGTGGTGGTCTTCCAGGTGGTATTGTAGGCCCAGGTGGCCTCAACTAGTCTATCTGCCCAATCTTTTCTGCTGCTGCTAACCACTTTGGTCAGGATGCCCTCCAGTGCTCTGTTGGTCACCTCCACTTTCCCATTATCTTGTGGGTGATAGGGAGTGGAGGTCCTATGCTTGATCTTGTGCTGGTTTAACAAGTCTTCAATCATGTTGGATGTAAATTGGCTTCCTTGATTAGTGACCAGTTCTCTAGGGTACCCAAACTTGTAAAAGACATTTTCCCTTAAGAACTCAGCCACCTTCTCCTCTGTTGCTACCTTGATTGCCTTGGTTTCAGCCCACTTAGTCAGATAGTCAGTGCACACAATGATGTACTACTTTTGCTTGGAAGGAGGGTCAATAGGCCCAATGAAATCCATGCCCCACTTGTCAAATGGCTCGAAAGTCACTTGAGGTTGCAGAGGCATTTCATCCCTTGGAGTAGGCTTTCCCATCCTTTAGCACCGATCACACTGGGTAGTATATCTTTTCACATCCTGATGAAGAGTGGGCCAATAATAACCAGCTTACAACACCTTGAATGTTATCCTCTTTGCTGCAAAGTGACCCCCACAAGGCCCATCATGACAGGTCAGAAGGATGTCAAAGACTTCCTCCTCCCTGACACATCTTCTCAGAATTTGATCCGGGTTGAGTTTGAAGAGGTTGCCCCCAATCCAAGTGAATGGGGTGCTCTTCCTCACTTTCTTCCTCAACCTCCATAGGTGGAGGTAGAGGTTGGTTGTCCGGGAGTACTCTCCCAGATCTCAGGTTAATTTCCTGAATTTCCAAAGAATAAGCTGGATAGGATGTCTCTCCATTATATACTGGCTGTGCTTTTTTGTTGTTCACGTTCAAATTTGTCTGGGCAGGCATCTGGAGTTGTTTAGGTGGAGCGGAGTGTAAAAGTTGTGGTTGAGCAGGGGGTGAATGTAATAAAGTTGGCGCATTGTTGTATGGGGGCCTCCACCCCTGGGGCGATGCATTCCACTGAGGCTGTGGGGAAGCATATGGTTGAAATGAATGGTTGGTTGGCTGGGAATGATACTGAGGTGCAAAGGACCAAGGAGGAGGTGTAGACTAGGAAGGATGAGCAGGGAGTCCCCAGGAGGGAATGGATGTGGTCTAGTTGGGGTTGTAATATGCATGGGATGACCCTTACATGCCCTACTTGTATGGCCTAGGCACATGGGGTCTCCTTTGGTTTATGTAGCAAAGCTATTCAGTTACCCCTTCAGCTCCTTGATATACAACTTTTAGTCCAGGTATAGAAGGGCACTTGTTTGTGGAGTGGTTTTCTTCACGGATTGAGTATATTTAAATTGAATTCAATGGAAATTTGTTCCTAGGGTGCCTCTTAGTGCATCTAGGGCAGAAAATGGCTAAGGCTCTCTCTGCTTCCTCCTATTTTCTCTTAATGTGGATAGTGTCCATTCGAAGGGGAAGGGTTTACAACATCTCACTCTTGAAATCCTCCAGCATGTTTCCAATTCCACCCTTGATGGATACATTGGAATAGGATGGACTGACCATAGGTTACCCTACCCTTTTTTCTAGCTGCCCTATGATAGTGTCCATTTGAAGGGCAAGGGTTTACAACATCTCACTCTTGAAATCCTCCAGCATGTTTCCAATTCCACCCTTGATGGATGCATTGGAATAGGATGGACTGACCATAGGTTGACTACCCCTACCCTTTTTTCTAGTTGCCCTAGAATGGTTTCTAAAGACAATCTTGATATCCTCGTAGGGTAACTGGTAGATGTCCCCTCCTGCTAACAAGTTTAGGGTATCTAGAAGATCTTCCCTTACTCCTCTAAGCAAGACTAGCTTCAGTGACTCAGGGTCAAGTGTGCACCTGACCCTTTTGTAGCTAAGTTGGAATCTTTCTTCATAATCCTCTAGGGATTCATCATGCCCTAAGGTCATCCTAAAAATTTCCTCTTTAGTGCCTTTATACCTACAGTAGTCTTGATACTTGTTGTTGAAAGCTTGCTGCATCTGAGCCCAAGTGGTGATGCTATCCTCAGGTAAACCCATGAACTAGTGCAAAGCTACATCCTTGAGAGTGGATGGCAATAGTTTCAACTTCTGCTCATCATTTGTGTAGTCATAGGTTCAACATATGAAAACAAATTCAAATAAGAAAGTGTCTGGATCTTCTATGGTCAGGCCATGGAAATGAGGAAGGGAAGAGGGGCTTATATTCTTCATATTAGTATCCCCATTGGTTTCCCTGATGGGGAAGGCACCCTCAACTCTTTCTCTATTTCCTCTATCATTTCTATTTTCAGCCATTGAATCAGTAGGAATGGGTTCTTCTTCTTCTTCTGTAGGTTCTTCATATATTTCAGGTTGCTCACCTAAGGGTTCCTCCAATTCATAGCCACCAAAGAAGAGGGAAGGTTGGCTATTTGAAGCAGTGGGGGTATTTGGCAAAGATCCCTAAGTTATCCCTATTCCTACGAGACATGAAAAAAATGTTTTTGTTTTGTTTTGAGTTTTTTTTTCAAACTTTGAAAGTGATTGTAGAATTAAAATTGCAAATTGAATGAAAATTAACTGACTGAATGAAAAATAACTATTTGAATGGACTCTTACTTGCAGAATGGAAAAGAAAGCAACTAAATTACTCTTGCAGAAATGAAACTAACAGCAAAATATCATAAACAAGAAATGGAAGAAAGAAATCAATAATCACATTTTATTCAGACACCTCCCTGGCAGCGACACTAAAAAGTGATGTGCACCAGTATTGCAACAAGAATACTGCAACTCCTGGGGCTACCATCTTTACTTTATCAACCCGGGGTTTGTACAAACTTGGAGGTGACATTGATGTATACACATTGAGTAAAAGTGATGGTTCTGCCCTTTTGTCACTGTTTAGCTGGCAAGAGACTGCTAGGGTTTTTCAATCCAGACTTCTATGGATTCAGAAGAAGCTTGATTACTGATGAGGGAAAGAGAAATCTTGTCTACTGCAATAAGGAAAAACACTGAAATCCAGTGCTAAACACACCATTTCCTAACTAAATGCTAAGAGACTATGCTTCAACAAGAATGCTAAGTTAACATGTATGAAATTATATTGTCCTAACCATGTAAGTTCAAAACATCAAACATTACTATTGTACATGTAAATGACTAGAATAAATCTATTTTTCTTTTTATCATTTTTATGGAAGAGTGTGAAATATAATCTCTTTTGGCGACATGGAAGGTGAATTAGGAATGCTGGTGGATGGTTGGAAGGTTTGGGAGACCCTTAGGTGACCTTGTCTGGCTTCCTAAAGGCTTTTCCCTCATTTCGGCCTCAAAACAGGGCACTACAGGAAAACCTGCAGGATGTCCTAAAAACATACAGGATTCCCTGTATTTCTACAGGATACAGACGAGAGAAAAATGATGGGTGCTGAAGGTGATGGATGGATTAGGTAAGGTGGTTGGTGGAAGTGATAAAATGCCTAGGATCACTCAAAACTCAAAACCAAGGTTGGGATATGGTTGGATTTGCTCAACATGCTTGGAGAAGTTTCCTTGTAAAATGATGAAATTGGTGAGGGTCTTAGTGAAAGCAGTGAAAGCAAGGAATGATCATGGATGGATGAAGTTTGAAAGAGGTTGTTGGCTATGAGATCTATCTTTACTTCTGAAATGCCTGCACTACATCAAACATTGATATTTCCCAAAAATCATGTAAACAAGGAGAATTTCAATAAGTTAGGAAAACAAAGTTTAATGAGCTAGCTATCTACTTCATGCATGAGGAAAAATTGCAGCATAATATGGAATAATTGATGAGATATACTGTAAGGTTGAAGATGGAAGAAATGATGACTAGGTCCTACTCTTGCAAATTGATCAAATGTTGGCTTAAGTACAGAAAACTCTAAATTCTATGAGAAAGTAGAATTTTGTCTTTTTGGGGCTGCATAGGAGTCCTTTCCTCAAATCATGATCTCTGAAGGAAGAAGTGAGGCCAAAACACATATTGAAGGATTTTTGATGGTCCTTTATCTCTTCTAAACTACTACTGAAGTGAAGCACAAATGGAAGCAAACTAATAAGAAAACTAATCAAATCTACACTACTTGCAATGAAATACCTCTAGGGACAATTTAACCATGAATCTATGAAATCAATCTAAGGATACAGATACAAGAAGAGGAGCCTTTGTTGCTAGGGTTGGGCCCTAACCCAAGAGCTTTAGCCCTCTGAGTTAACTCAGTACTGGATCAAGAAAAAGCTCATTCTCATTATAAAAACAGAAAATTACATAGCAATGTCTTCCACAAGTCTGGAGCTCAAAAATAACTAGTGTTTTTATAGCAAAAATTCAAATCCTAATGAGGCTCTAGGCCTATTTATTTATACAAATGAAGTATCCAATGACTTCCTTAAATCTAGGGAGGCTCGACTCCCAAACTCGAGATAAAATAACCCTTTGACTGTCACTTACTCAACTGCCTTTTGATCTTCATGACTTGGCTGCTTGTACTCCAAGATAGTGTGATTGATGGAGGAATATTCGAATGAGGGAGGAGTAAATGAGGATGATTTACCTCCTACAATCTCTCTTCCTTTTCCCATTCGAGTTTCAGCCCTTAATCTTGTCAAAATTCCCTGATTTTCTCTCACAAACCTGCATTTAATGCACATTAGTCCATTAGGCATAATATATCACTTTGACTCATATCATTAAACAAAATATAAGAAAAACATGTAATAAATTGTTAGAAGAGTTGATTTGACTAAGCTAAGAGGTGAATTAAGGTCCATATAGTTACCCAATGATGAGGCTCATCAATAAGTGCATCAGTTTGTTGTATTCTCTACCAGATTCGTGGGATAGTCTGGTTATTGCAATAGGTAGCAATGATACTGTCTTGCAGTTTGATGAAATAGTTTCATCCTTGCTACCGAAGGAGATGAGACAAAAAAATATGGAGGGACATAATGGTGATGCCTTGTCTGTACGAGGACAGTCCCAGAACATAAACAAAAATAAGTCCTCGAGTGGGAGATCTAAATCTCCAAGAAACCCTCTAAAGGTGTGCTGGAAATAAGGAAAGGAAGGGCACTTCAAAAGGGATTGTATATCTAAAGCTCCTAAGAAAGGAAACATATTTGATGATTCTCCTTCTACACATGTAGATCATGAGGCATGGTTGAATGACTCAGGTGCATCCTTTCACTTCACTCCCCATAGAGAGTGGCTCTGTGAATATGAGAAATATGGTGGTGGTGATGTCTACTTAGGGGATAACAGGAAGGCTAGAATCGTTGGTCGCGGAAAATTCAAGTTGAATTTGTAAGGTGGAAGGATTAGAACACTTCTAGGTGTTCTGCATGTTCCTGCATTGGCCAAAAATCTAATTTATGTAAGCAAGTTGGATGATGCAGGTGTAAAAACAGTGTTCGAGAAAGATACCTATAAGATGGTTAAGGGAGCACTAGTATTGGTGTGGGGAGTTTAGATTGGAACTCTGTACAAGCTTCAGGGTAGCATTATCATTGATGGGTGCAAGAGTTCTATGGTTCCTGAAAGTGGAGAAGAAAATCTAGTGGTCTCTGGAGAAAATGCCATGCTATGGCATTAAAGGCTTGGACATAATATTGGAGAATAGGGTATTCGAATACTTTGGTAATGGTATGGTAGAAGGTGTGTCTAATTTCTCTCTGGATTTTGATTTCTGTGAAAATTGTGTATATGGGAAGCAAAATCGGGTGAGTTCCCCCTCTAGTGCTAAGAGGGCAAAACATATATTAAAGCTTGTGCACAATCATGTGTTTGGACCTGTGTCAGTTCCATCACTCGTTAAGTCTGTGTACTATGTATCATTTATGGATGACTTCTCAAGGAATACATGGATATATTTCCTCAGGAAGAAATCTGAAGTCTTTGACAGGTTTAAAGAATTGAAGGCTCTGGTGGAAAACTAGACAGAGAAGAAGATAAAGGTGTTGAGGACAGATAACAATGGAGGGTTTTGTAAGAAGGAATTTGAAGAATTATGTAAAAAGAGTGGTATAGCACGGCATAAGACTACCCCATACACACCTCAGAAAAATGGAGTTGCATAAAGAATGAAGAGCACGTTGATGGAAAAGGAAAGAAGCACGCTCAGTGGTGTCGGGTTAGGACAAGAATTATGGGCAAAGGCAGTGGAGACTGCATGTTACCTGGTCAACAGATCACCTTCATGAGTGTTGGAAGATGAGACTCCAAAAGAGGTATGGACTGGTAAGAAACCTTCTCTGAGGGTATTTGGGTGTGATGCATATGTACATGTTCCAAAGGAGAAAAGAACAAAGTTGGATAGAAAATCTGAAAGGTGCATCTTTTTTGGGTATAAGGATGGTTTAAAAGGTTATAAGCTTTGGAACCCAAAAATAAGGAAGGTTGTGTCCAGCTGAGATGTGGTGTTTAGAGAGGTGAAAAATGTTATTAAACATGAAGTCCTTCAAAAGGAACCTGAGAAGATAGAGTTTGAGCTAAAGGAGGAAGAATCAGACTCTATAGAAGAGAGGAATCAGACGATGAAGAGCCACAAACTCCAGTTGTGAGAAGATCATTTCGAGAAATAAGGCAGCCAGAAAGTTATAATCCATTTGCTTTTCATTAGTTTCAGAGGATGGAAAACTCTGGAAAGAGGCCATGGTTGATGAAATGGCATCTTTGCACAAAAATGAGGCTTGGGATTTGGTGGAGTTGTTGGTTGGAAGGAAACCCATTGGCAGCAAATGGGTGTTTAAAAAGAAGATGAATGCAGAAGGCAAGGTGGAGAAATACAAAGCTCGGTTGGTAGCAAAAGGTTATTCCCAGGTGCTGGGAATTGATTCTGGTGATATTTTTTCTCCTGTTGCCAAGGTAGCTTCTATTAGATTACTTTTATCTGTTGTTGTTGCTTTTGATTTTGAGGTATAATAGATGGATGTGAAGACAACATTTCTTCATGGGGATCTGGAAGAAGAGATCTACATGAAGCAACCTGAAGGCTTTGTGATGAAGGGTAAGAAAGAACTGGTATGCAAGTTAAAAAAAGTCTCTGTATGGGTTAAAACAGTCACCAAGGATGTGGTATCAGAAATTTGATACCTTTCTATGGGGACTTGGCTTCACCAAAAGTAATGCAGTTCATTGTTTGTATTTTACATTAATTGGTGACGGTGTTATTTATCTGGTCTTGTATGTGGATGATATGTTGTTGGTTGGAAATGACAAAGAAATTATCCATGATTTGAAGACCCAATTGTCCTCCAAATTCGACATGAAATATCTTGGTGCTGCAAGCTATATTTTGGACATGGAAATTAAACGAGATCGGGCAAAGAGGAAGCTCTGGTTAAACCAGAGGAAGTATGTCGAGACAATACTGTAGAGGTTTAATATGAAGGATAGTAAATCGGTGAAGGTTCCTATTCCTGTAGGTGTAAAGTTATCTGCTGAATTGTGTCCCAAGACACAAGAAGAGGAAAAGGGCATGTCCCGTGTTCCATTTGCAAGTGCAGTCGGTAGCCTAATGTATGCAATGGTTTGTACTAGACCAGACATTGCACATACAGTGGGAGTATTGAGCAGGTTTATGTCAAAACTAGGCAAGGAGCATTGGACAATATTGAAGCGTGTTTTTAGGTATTTGTGTGGCATTAGTGATTATGGTTTGTGCTACCAAGGAAGACTAGGACTGGACAGAGTTTTGGACATCCATGGCTTTGTTGATGCAGAATGGGCTGGAGATCTGGGTCAAGAAGACCTACAAGTGGGTATATGTTTAATCTATTTGGAGGTGCAGTAAGTTGGATGATTAAGAGACAGTTTGTAGTGCCATTTTCAACTACAGAGGTAGAATACATGGTAGCCACTCATGCAAGCAAGGAAGCAGTTTGGTTGCAGAGATTGTGTTCAAGTATGGGGTTAGTACAACGAGCTATAAGGATAGACTGTGACAGCCAAAGTGCAATTTTCTTAGCAAAGAACCCTGCTTATCATTCAAAGACAAAGCACATTGATGTTTAGTATCACTTTGTGAGGGATATGGTTGAGGACAAAAAGGTGTTGCTGGTAAAGGTGGACACTTTGAAGAATATTGCAGATGCATTGACAAAGTCTATGAGCACTGAGAAGTTCTCTTGGTGTAGAGAAACAATGGGAATTACAGGGTTGGACCAATGATTAAGCTCTCCTGTGGCCCCATGTGGAAAGAAAACAACAAGTGGTAGAATGTTTGGTGTGTGTTATATTTTTTCCATAACTACCACACACGCGGGGGGCCGGTAGCCCCCCTGCATGGGGTCTGGGGCAACGCCTAATTATTTTTTGGACCCTATTTTAGGTGGGCGGACCTACCTATCGTTTGTGCATGGATTTCACACATGGTTTTGGGCATGATGCTTTTCTATCCATGGTATTTTGTAGATCCAGTCAAGGGAACTACGATTATGTTCTAATCCAGGGTTAATGGATTGAGGTCTATGGATGCTTCAACATGTATATATATGTATTGTAACATTGAAAGGAATATAATGAAAAGTCAATCTGGTAGTCTCAATTTTGGGATCCAGGGTAAAATCTATGTGTATATGTGTTTTATGTTTTATGCTCTCGCCATTGTTTATTTATTGTTTTTAGAATTTGTATGGCAGTAGCGAGCATAATCGACCCTGTGTCACCTAAGTACAAACATACCCTAGTTGCTAATTCCACCAATCCATAGAAAAATAAAAGAAAGGAAAAGTTAGTTTCCATCAATGTTTCATCTCTGATTACCTTAAACACACTGGAAAGACACCAATTTGAAGTTACATAAACATAATAAATGATTAGCTTACTTCAACATATAAACACACACACCCACATATATTATAAACTTATTTACATCATTACATATTTAAAATAAAACATTAAAAATAAACCCCACTGGGGGTGATCATCAACGCAAGCCAAGGAAATCACAAACTACATGTTACACCACCTCTCTTGCAATCATAGAGTATATAACATATAAAGGGAAACACATTAAATAAAGATTTTGCTTCTCACTTCACTAAGGACCAACTCTTCACCATAATTGATCCAACAATGACAATTCAAAGCAAAATGGTAATGGATTGTCTGATAGGTTATGGTCACTTAGTGGACTTGAATCTAGTAGCATGGAAGCAAAGGATTGGGGAATCATTACAACATTTCCAGGACGTTAGATTTCAACATATATATAGAGAATACAACACAACAACTGATAGATTATCAAAAAGTGCACTTGCATTGGATTTACATTGAATATGATGAACTCATCGACCACAAAATCCAAGAAGTTCAATCCATCCCTATAGCCCACATGAATCAAATATGTTGCTAGATTCTCAGATGCAATTTGATTGGTCAACATTCCAGAAAAAAGTGATCTATAATTGTCCAGCTCAATAGGCCTCAGTGTTTTTCCTAAATATTCAATCATCATATTTTTGTTAAGGAATTCTATATATCTCGTCAACAAATTCAGTTTATACAGAACTTTCATTCTTTGTTTTGTTGAGATCCTACACATAGATAGAAATATTTATAGTGACTAATTAGACCTAAATTTTTGAGCTTGCTATTCCACCTGCATCCCTTTCGTGAAGAGCTGAAAAATCATGATACAACGACACTTTGTGTTTTTTTTTTTTTTTTTTTTAATTCTAAAAGGAATAACAAAAAATATATCTTAGCAATAGATAAAAATATTGTTCTTCAAACCTAAATAGTTTTATGATTTGTTAGTTTCTATTTTTATATAATAGTTTTTTTCTCCCACACCCTAGGTCTTTTCCTGATCCTTCCACTCTTAAATATTTTAAATAAATGTTAGTTAATGAAATTTCAAAGACTAAAAAAAATTGAAGTTATTATTAAACTTCTATTTATTTAATTAAGATAAGGGAGTTTTAATATTTTATGAAAAGATAATCTATTTATTTATTAAAAGTTGCTATTGAAAAATGACACAAATGTTTTAGATAAATCTTAGTTAATGAATTTTGAAAGATTCCTCTGCAAAAAACTGAAGCTATTATCAAAACTTTAAATATTCAATTAAGGTGGGGGAGTTTTAATAATATATGAAAGAAAAATCTATTTATTTATGGAATGCTGTCATGGGGAAATGATATCCAGTGAAACTGTTTTATAAGTGGTTTTTATTTTCCACGTATTTTACTTTCCTGAGATTTAAATTAATGACTTAATAATATCCATATTTAAATTGAAAATCTGACAATTATTGCCATTAATTTTAATTCAAATCTCATGAGAGATTAAAGGTGTAAACTAGCTATAAATAAAATAAAAATTACATCTAAATTTAAATCCTTTTGTAGAGACGCGTTTTATGACGAGCTCGATAAAAATAGGTGTGTAAATAGTGCATTGTCTTGATGTGAGAACTATTATGGCGGTGATCGATGGATACAGTCTAACTAATAACAATACAACACAGGAAGTGAGTTCGTTCGCTTATTAGTTAGTGGAGTCGCGATTCTGCCGCCCACGGTATGACGAGAAAATTGAGTTTGTTTAAAACCCAAGTAGTATATATATATATATATATATATATATATATAACTACTTTTTTTTTTGATTTTTAGTTATATATATATATATAACTACTTTTTATTTTTTATTTTATTTTTTATTTTTAGTTTTTTTTTTATTGGAAAAAAAATGGATTTTATTATAGATAAAATCAATATAATTTTCATAAATACTCATCCAAAAACAGATAAATGTTTAGTATATAATTGATATATATGTCTGATATGTCACTGTAAGCCTCTTCAATTGTCTGTTTATATTATGTTTGCTAATAAAACTAGTAACTATGGGATTGTCTATCCATTTTCATCCTATGACATATACTAACGCTGTCAAAACACAAGAAACAAAAAGATAGAGAGATGTGCACAAGAGTCCCTCGTCCCATGTTGAGTTGTCCACAGTGTCTCTATTTCATGACGCTATAGGGCTCACCAAGACTATCTTTTGACAATTTGCTTACCTCCATATTGGCTTCCTTGTAGATGTGAGTGATAGTATATGATGTAAATGAGCCCAATATGTGCTTGATCTTTTTTATCCAAGTATTCCATCTATGAGAAACTTGGAATCACCATAGATATGAAGATTGTGTAGCTGCTTTTGTTGTACAAACAAAGTAATCCTCATAAAGCAATTGCTTCAGTGGTTGTGTAAGTGCCCAAGCCTCCATTCTAATGAAGATAAAACTGTGTGCTTTTGTCTATCCAAAGAACCGCGCCACATCCACCACTGCCAAGTTGTGCAGCCCCCTCGAAAAATCCAAATAGGAGGTAGAACGATGGTGGAATCAATCTGTGGGAAAGATCAGATGGGGAAATAGTCTCCTGTATGATAGAAGATATCCACATATCCAACAGATGTTGAATAGCTTCCCTTCAAACAATTTATGATTGGGCAATCCAAATTTCCCACATAATAAAGAGAAAAAGTTCCTTGTATTTTCCATTATTAGCACTCCAATTTTTTATACAATTTTCAAAATTATAAACTCCCTCTAAAAAAAAGATATATAATCCTAGAACCTAAACCATATTAATAATAAAACATAAAAATTATATATATAATTTACTATTTCATGATAACATATAATTTTAGATTGCTTTCAACAAAATCAAAATGATTAATTTATAAATTAAAAAAAATTACAACTTTTTAATATAATAATAATAATAAATTTAAATTTAAAAATTATTAATTTATTAACTTATTAAAAATAATCATTCAATTAATAAATTAATAGATAATTAAAAATGTCAAAATTTCAAGATATACTATTATTATATTTGGCGAAGCGCGAGACTTTCTAATGCCGCGTTCTTTAGTACCGCGACAAGAAAGAAAGGGACGAGATCCGTAAAATAAGCAACTTGCAACGGTCAACACCTTTTCAAATATAAATGAGCTTTCAACATGAGGTCGGGGGTTGCCTAATCGCGATTAAACAGACCCACGGGCCCTGCATTTGACTTTTCTACTATGTAACTCTCGTCAATTTGTCGCGATCCCTTAGATGGTTCATATAAAATTATCAACAGACGCCAACTGATCAGTCATCCATGCTATCTATATCTCAGAATATACGATGCGTTCATATCAAATTATTAAATATTTCTGGATTTATTCTATTTCTCTAAGGAATAATATTTTGTTTTCAGTAATTTAATTAATTATTATATAAATAATAGTATAAATTAAATGAGTAATAAATATTGATAGATTTATCAAAATACTTACTTTATAATATATTTTACTTATCATATTTTAATAAAATTAAATTAGAAATAAATTAGTAATAAATATAGATAAATTTATCAAAATACTTACTTTATAATATATTTTACATTACAATATTTTAGAATAACACAAAAATTAATTAAATAATAATAATATTATTATTATTATTAATTAAAAAAAATATATATATATATATTAAAAGAAACATGTTATAAAAATTTTAAGTATAAAGGTTCGTCTCTCATTTTATCATAGAGATACTTAATCTATAAATAGGTTTGGTTATAATACTATGGTTCGATATCTTGGTTTATAATAATACTACATGTCCAAAAGATCATAACTTATATTCATATGACACATGAACTCATTAGACCTTTTTTTGTTTTGTTTTTTTGAGGCCATGCATATTTTGGATTATGGCTTCTATAATTTTAATTTAATTATCAATCATTATTTGCTAGATGGTACAGATTTAATCTATATAGAATATTCTTAATAGCATACATAAATCAAAGGTTGAGATTTATCTTCAAAGTAATTATGCCCTTTTTGCCCTTTTAATTAAATCATTACTAAAACAATATCATGTAGACAAGTTTCATAAGAAATGAATTATGTTTTTTTGGGAGTGTGGTATTGATAACTCACATTGTTGAAACAAAATATATTTACAAATTAAGAATCTCATAATAAAGTGGTGATGAATCTTTATGATTAATAATCTTGATACATGTTTTTTTTTAATGTATATATTTTTAACTTATATTGTGATTCATTTTATTAGTAATAATAATAATAATGTTATAATTTAGCTAACTTTTATGATTTTTTAAAATTTGAGCAATGTGGGATGTATGATGTTCAGCAAGTGCTTTAACGCGTTTTAATGCTAATTATGGATTGATACCTATTGGCATATACCAACCATTTAATTTATATGGCCACACTAATAATTAATCAATTTAATTAAAAGAGCACAAAGGGCATAACTACTTTTGAGATAAATCTAAATCTTTGATCAATGGGTACCACTAAGAATATTCTAGAATATTCTGTGGAGTTTAAATATCTACCATCCACCTAATAATTATTGATAACTAAATTAAAATTTTGGAAGCCCTATTTCAAAATAGATACACCTATCTGCATAATTCTACAATGATTTAAGAACTTTGTCATGGCTCCTTGTGATTGCTACACAAATTGGATGTTGCCTCCTTTGGAGGTGCTAGAGGGTTACCTAGCTATGTATGTGGGAAAAGAATGTAGGCGAGAGGGAGGTTGTTAATTTCCCCTCGAGCTCAAAATTGGATGATGAGGATTAATAGGGAAGACTATTATTGAATGCATCTCCACTATTCAATTTGGAATCTCCCTTTCAATTACAAAATAGACACGCCTATCAACATAATCATAGTTAGTCAGTTACCTCAGGGCTATAATTCAACTAAATGACATAGCTTAAGGATGTGAACTTTTGCCTGTTTCCAAAATTTGGTGACACTAATTTGAGTTTGACCCTAATCTTGGTATTTAGGGCATATAATGTAATCTTGGTGTGATTGTAATCTTCCTTCATTTAACTCTATTTTCCATGTTGGTTTGTTGTGATAAGGCTTCAAGAGTAAGTGTCCCTCTTCTTATATGATGTCTTGGCTCTTGTGAATCCCTAGAATAATAATATAACTATTAAAATTTATGAATGTAGACATACTTGAATTTGAATTTGTGACTTCTTAAGAGGAACACATATTTTTAACAATTAATTCCACTCAAACTATAAATTTATACATTTTTTTTCATAAATTATAATTTTCAAATTTAAAAAGTTAAAAATATTTCATTTATTTTATAAATTCTCTTTGTAATTAGATATAGATTAAAAAAAAAATGATATGATATTTTATAACTTTTTTCTAAAACACTATATAACTTTTTCAAATAAAATTACCTTTGTTTAAGTTTAAATATGTAATAACTATAACAGTTATTTAATAAAATGACATCTTAATTACTAAAATCACATATTAATTAGATGGCAAATTCATGTCTAAGAATAAAAAAAATTGTACAGTTAGCAATCATGGGAGCGACAATTCGAAGGTGAGGGGTGATGTTTAGCCATAGTGGACAAATTGAAACAACTTCATCTTGGAGTTTGGGTACAAATTCAAATAATCAAGCAGATTTCTATGCTTTGCTCAAAGGAATAACTCTAGCCAAAAGGCTTCAAATTCACAAGCTTATCATTATGGATAACTCCAACATACTATTATGCATATGAACCTAGGTAACTCTCCGACAGGGCAACAAATTCAACTTAATCTCAAGATAATTCAAGCAAGCTTACCTTCCATCCTTGAATAAAACTCCTTCCATGTTCTTCGGGCACACAACATGCTTGTAGATATTTAGTAGCTCAAGCAAACTCTCACCCATCCAAAATCCTATAGGTGAATGGTTCCACCTAAATCCTCCCAATATTATAACCCCTCATGTCATGAAATGTGGTTACATTGTTAGCTTCCAACTGAGTGCTCGAGAGGTCCCATTGTGATGAAATCTAACACCAGGCAAGCAACTAGGTTTTAAATCCTCCATCATGAGAGCATAAGGGCAAAACATCCCCATTCATATTAACATATTAGGAATGTATGCTAGATCTTATGGAACAATATGGGAGTTAACGTTCGCTTGAAGTATAGCTGTTTTGTCAATTTAGTGTGTTCTAAATTGCTAATTAAAATGTCAATCCGGGATTCGTAAAATGACGAAGTGAAGTGTACTATATGTACAAGATAACCATTTTCTTAGTCTTCTGTCGTTTTTGAGTTTTTTTTTTAGTTTGTTTTTGGATTTATCTTTTATGGATTCCCTAGTGTGTGATGGCGAAATTGAAAGTTAAGTATGGATGGTAATGGTGATTTCTACAGTGATTTTCCAAACTTAAAAGTGTTCAAAAAGAAAGCTCTAAACTGACTGTAATGAAATCAATTCTCAAAAGCTCTGAACTAACTGTAATGAAATCAATTCTCAAAAGGAAGTAAATGTATCAAACAGTGAACTAATGACAATGGCCCAGTATCCTTACTGCTGTATGAAAAAGAAAGTAAAAACTGAACTTAAAGCAACTCAAAGACTGAAAGAAAAGCAACTAAATCACACTACTTCAACCCCTGTTCTGATCCTTTACCCTTCAACTCAATCTGCCTTATGGGAAGTAATCATAAACAAGCTGAGTAATATGATATCTAAATTGCAGGAAATTAAATTGCATAAAAGGAAACTAATCACACTACTTCAACCCCTGTTCTGATCCTTTACCCTTCAACTCAATCTGCCTTATGGGAAGCAATCATGAACAAGCTGAGCAATATGATATTTAAATTGCAAGAAAGCAAACTAAATCACACTACAATAAGTAATATTCTGATTCCTTGCTAATAGAGTCACTTGACTATAGAAAGGAAATCATAAACAAATGAGTAATATGATGTCTAAGTAGCAGAAAAATAAATAAGCAAAACACAATTTGAAAAATGACAGTGCTGGAATTAAACTTCAAGAAATGAAAATCAACAGGAAGGACAAGATGATCTCATGTCAGTAGTTATCAAAAAAATATGTAAATCTGCCTGGGCTACCTACAACAAAACCTGTAAAAGAAGCATTGATCAGCTAACAGTTAGAAAAGAAACATAAAGGAAATATAGACAGCAAATGATCATCAGAACATCACATTATATATACAAGCAATAATTAAAAAAAACAGTAAATGAAAGCAAGTAAGAAACTATACAAAGCTCTGGTGTACAGGGGCCATCTGCAACCTCGGCCAGTCAATCACTTAGTCACAAATCCGATTCAAAAAAATTGTCTTCTCATGTATTTAAAGCAAAGTGAAATGCAGTACAGTGGGTGACAACAGTCGAAATTACAATACAAAAGCTAATCCCTTCAGCGTATATCAACGTGTTATTTATAAGGAAAAGATGCTGCAACTAATTCCTAGATTTATGCTGCTAAGAGACACGTAAATCTCCTTGAGCCGAGATCTAGCGTGATGGTCATGAATTCATGGAGTGGTGGCTGCTTGGTTCAGTTCACGGGCTGCTCTCCAGGTGTGCCAGTACCTCCGAATACTAAGGATTGTGCCACGCTGGTGGGCCCCAGTATTGTAGCAATAATGCTACAACTCCTGGAGCTTCCTATCTCTAATTTTATCAACCCGGTAGTTCGTAACAAACTTGGAAGCGACGGTGCTGTATGCACAAGTACTAGCTCTTGTCGCAGCTGTCACTTGGTCAGCTGGCACAAGTCCGCTAGGGCTCAAGCCAACTTCTATATGTTCTCAGAAGAAGCTTTCTAAATGATGGACGAAGGCTATCTCAAAGGAAATTAACCTACTTTGCAATAATGAACTGAAAGCCAACAAAACATGGAAACCCTAGTAAACCCTAATCTGACTAGTCTAATCTCTATGATGCAATGGTGGGAGTGCAAACTTCTAGAAATGATGCCATTACTTCTAGTGATATGAGATGTATGAATTTATGCTACTTCTACTGAAAAGAACATTGTTTTTGTATTTTTGCTTTAGTGGTTGGAGTTATTACGATTTTGTTTCTTATTAGGGTTTGACTGTGCAGGGGTGGTTCGAAGGGAAAGAAAGCTTGGGAAAGGTCAGGAGGGCTAGGAGAGGTTCCAGAGGATCCAAAACATCATTCCACAGAAGCCCACAACGTTCAGGTGCTTGGCAACCGAGGTTACAGGTTTCTACAGGATGTCTGCAGGGGATCCTACAGGAAGCTTGGGATTTCTACAGGAAGTCTGCTAACTTCTACAGGATGTTCTGCGGTTGGAGTGTTGGGTGATGGAGGAGTGGAGGAGTTGTATGGGTGGATAGGTAGGATGGAAAGGGAGCTTATGATGGCTCAGGGATAGAGATATGAGATGAGGAAAGAGTGCTTGCAGCTGGTTGGTGAATGGAAGGGTGGAAGCAATGAAAAGTCCAAAAAGATGGAGCTACGTGAACAGTAAAGGTGTTGGAAGGCAAACGAGCTGAACAAAGGTTGGGTAGGTGACTTTAGGCGTGGTTGAGAAGAAGAAGAAGATAACAGAGTGATGCAATGCAGTGTAAAGGAGACAAATCTGCACAAAACCAAGAATTCATCAACCTATCCTAACTGTGTTATTAAATCAACGAACAACAATGTATACTTCAAAGAAAAATCATGCATGGAGTTGGAATGAAGAAGTACTGATCAAGATCAGAATGCATGGATGGATCTACAAGTGAAATGACTGTGTTGCAGCTTGAATGAAAGTGTATGACTGCGTTTTTTGGTGGCTGGTACGGTCTACACCCCAATCTCCAGACAGAGATGGCAGTGAGTGCACTGTCATCATTTTCTTGGAGCTCTAATGAAGCTGATCCTCCTACTCTAATCTAAACAACTAAAAGCATTTGAACTGTAAACTAATCCTACTCAATCACATAAAAGAAATCAAATCAGCAGACTGTAATTTCTAAATGCATGTCAAAGCAGTGGAATAAAGTGTTGAAAGGAAAGTTAAATAACAATACAAGGAAGAGGAGGTCTATTGCTCTCAGGTTGGGCCCTAACCTGAGAGCTATAGCTCCCTTAAAAACTCAGAATTTAATCCAAAGCTGCCTGCCTTTATTGAATAATCATGAGTCTAATATCATGCCAAAACTGGCTTACAAAAAGCAAAAACCGAGCTGTAGCTCGTGCTTAGAAATTGCAACAGTAGTTCAAAAGTTCAAAAAGCTCCTATCAAAGGCCACAGCCTTAATATTTATACATGATGAGGGTCCAGCTGGCTTCCTCAATACGTGGAGCTTGGCTGTCCAACTGATAGTTAAACTACTATAAACTGCTGTTCCTGTAGAACACGTTGGCTGCCTTTAAGCTCGGTGGGGAGAGCTGTTGGAGCTCGGATTTAGGGTGGAGATCACGAGGGAGGTTATTTAAGGTTGTAGACAACCTCCCTATAAACCTACAATGCCACCTTTGCTGTCTCCTTGTCTCCTTCTGCGTGGTCTTTGCTCCCTTAAATGCCAAAAAACCTGAAATCATCATGTATTAGCCACATAGATATAATGCCGGCCCTTCTTCCTACAAATAACACGAATATAACAAGAAATGAATGCATAAGTTATAAAAGATGAAGGGTTGAGCAAGGTAAGTAGGCCAAATGAGCCCAAATTGTTACCAAAAATTGGGGCTCATCATCACCCCCCAGCTAAAATATTTGCTCATCCTTGAGCAATTTTGCCCCAGCTCCTTGTCCTTGGCCGAGAACTAGGCTCCGGAATACGTTCTTTCTTTCCTACTCTTGGTGGCTCTGCCTTTTCTGCCCTTGGTGGCGATGAGGGTGCCGCTCCTTCCCTCTTCTCTGTTTCCTTGACCTGGAGCCGGGCTTTTGAAGCCGATTGGTCTATCCTTCTTTTCCAAGTAGTTGTTTTTGGGCTCCCCTTCTCGTAGGTGACCGATATCTTCGAGGGGGACCTCTCACTGGGTGAAGTAGGGGCATCCCCTGTAGTGACTTGGCTGCTGGATGGGGGCTGTGGCTTTCCCGTCTTTATCCTAACACTTCTTCGAGCTTTAAAGTATAGAGGGGTCTCCCTCTTTCTCTTTTCTTTTGGCTTAGGTGGCGTGCTAAGGGCGGCCAACACAGCTGCTGCCTCCCTTTCACGGATATCAGCTTTCTTCTCCTTGGGTTTCACCTTTTCAGGGCTTCCTGTAGAAGACCCTGTTTTAGCCAATTTCGGGCTTCCTGTAGAAGACCCTGTTTTGGTAATTTTCGGGCTTCCTGTAGAAGCCCATTTTTCAATAATTTTCGGGCTTCCTGTAGAAGACCCTTTTTCTGTTTTTGGGCTTCCTGTAGAAGCCTGTTTCTGCTTTCCTGTAGACACAGGTGTCGCCACCTTGGCTTGCTTTGCTGCATGGGTTTTGCTTTTTGGTTTGGTTGCGGGTGCTGATGAGGTACTTGTGCTGATGTGGACCTTCTCAGCTTTGTCCGTTCTGCTCTGCAACCTTTTCTCTCTTGCTGACAAGATGGGTGTGTCACCTTTTTCCTCAGCATCCTTTTTCTCGTGCTTCCTCCTTTGTTCTTTCTTCTGCACTGTGGTCGGGGTCTTCTGGCCTGTTTCTTTCTTTCCCGCGGCCACTGCTTCTTTTTCCTCACTGCTGGAGGAACCATTTTCTTCAATCAACATCCTTATGTCCCCATCTCTTGTCAAATTTCTGAATGCTTCCCATGAGAGGGGAACCTTATATGAATGAAGCGCATCCTCCACAAGAAGTTTGATCAATCCATGGTGGGCTACCTGATCTGGTATGCCTTCCTTTAACTTTGTGGCACACTCAATTAGAGACTGTAGCAGGAAATAAGGAATGCTCAGTTTGTTTTCTACAGGAAGATCAATCTGGTGTCTCAATTCAGTGAGCAACCTGAAGTGATACCCGTACACGATGCTAAAACGGCCTTCACAGGTTATATACTTCATGATTTGCAGGCTAACTTCATTCCATGGTGGCAGCAAGCTGGTTCTTCGCACCCCATTTTTGTCCTCCGTGAATTCCTCCTCAGGTGGAAAGAATTCTTTCTTTGCCTGCTGGCTCAACTTCCTTTCTTCCTTATCCCATGGCAAACCCATCGGAAGTTCAGTAATTCGGTTGATATATTGCGGGGTGAGCTTGAGGCTTAGGCCCCTGAAGTTCACGGTGGCCAGTGTTTTGGATTTCGGCCTCAAGGCTTGTAAGAATTCTTCTGCCACTTCGTCGTCATAACCCTGCAACTTGTCACAAAAGGATATCCATTGTGCCCGTGTGAAAAGCTCCACTACCTCCTGGTTTTCTCTTAATTTTGATGAATCAGTGGGTTCCCGTCTAATAAACCCACCCGGCATGATAAAAACTGTTGCTAGAGGTGGCGAGTGCTGAAGAAGTTTAGCTTATTGGGACAGAGCGTAGAATTACGCTTCTGTCATGCAAATAATCCACAAAACTTATCCCTGAGGACCTTGACACAGTTTAATTCACTGACATCCTGTAGAACGACAGTCTATGCACAGCAAACAATACTTGCAACAACTTTCTATGACTAGACTGTAGACGACGATCCTGCCACCTTTAAAAACCAATTGCATGGAGAGTTCAGGGTTACCTTTTTATCTGCCACCTTTTTACGTGAGGAACCCGCCTTCCTGTAGAAACAGCTTTCCTGTAGGAGCAGCTTTCCTGTAGGAGCAGCGCGTGATTCCTGGGGAAGACTGCAGTTGGTCTGCGCTCTCGGTGGTGCTTCACAGCCGTTTTGATAGCCAAAGGCTCGGAGTTTCGAACTGCAGAGGGATCCGAATGTTCACTCGAGCTTCAAACGGCGAATGATAAATGCATGCGGCCAATCTAGCCGATTAGATTTGAATCGGCGGAATCCGTGGCGCGGGGGTGAGCTGTCCCCGCCGGACCGTTGGATGACGTCGTCCCATCATTCGTTTGCGAGTTCACTTACTACCGCATCATCCCTCCAGCAGATCCGCCGCCGTTTCTTCTGCTAAATCCGTTTTTTCCGACGGGGATTGTTCTCACGTGTGTGCTGATCATTCCTTTTGTCACGGCCGCCACCCAAACATCTGACTGGACCATTAACCGGTCGACGTGGCCAGTCAACTGGCCATACCGCCGCTCAACCCATTCACTTCACACTTTGCAAACAATTCAAAGTAAAATTCATGCGATCTGACGGAAGAAAGGGTCGAGACACTTACCTGCGCGGCTGCAACACGATTTTTCGGGTTTTGGACGATGATGACTGGATCTATCTGCTGCTGGTGAATTTGCACAGGCCCGGAGGTTCACGGTTACAGGCTGCCGACGATGGAGTTGATGCTTGGCTGCATGCGTCCGTGTTCATTGCATATGGCCAGCGCTGTGAATAGTATACACTCTAGCGGGCTCAACTGTTACAGGACTCCCGCGGGATGTCTTGTAACAGTTCTTCCTCCTTGGGTGCATGCTGCACGACGAAGGATCTGGCCTCCCGATCACGCTCCCAGGGCTTCTGGATGACTGGGATGGATATGGTATGAGATCTTCAGCATTTATTCATTTAAAACTTGCTTTTTCTGAGAACTCATCGATCTGCTTTGCTGGTGCAGGTAACTTCGTTGCATGTCGACAAGGATGGCAGGACGAGGTGACAACAATGTGCAAGGGAGATAACAATAGCTTGCATGCGTCCAAACCGATCCTTAGTCGTTAGATCTTCTCATAACATGGATTCTGGACCGTCCTGGGCTTCTACAGGAAGTTTCCTGTAGAAATACAGAGCTTCCTGTAGAAAGGTTGCGTTTCCTGTAGAGAGTCTGCACCTTCCTGTAGAAAATTTGCGTCTTCCTGTAGAAAATCTGCGTCTTCCTGTAGAAAATCTGCGTCTTCCTGTAGAAGACTGAAGCTGTGATAAAATTGCACATACCTTGGAGAAAATGAGTATTCTTGGAGGAGGTGCTGGTGAGGTCTCCTGACAGCATGATAAGGATCCTTGGCTTTGCGTTGAGAGGCTTCCTCTCCTCCATAGAACACCTGCAACTTGCATGCAATTTTACATTATGAATTTGCTGATCTTGTTTTTTTTTATTGTTTTTTCTTTTTTTCTTTTTTGAAAGATAACAAAGGCGCCTCAATGAGGTTTTCACCCTTGCCATCTGCCCTGAGCGCCTCAAAGAGGTTTTCACTCAAGGATCTTTTTCCAATCTCTTTTTTTTTTTTTTTGAAAGACAATAGGGGCGCCTCAATGAGGTTTTCACCCCTACCACCTGCCTTGGGCGCCTCAGAAAGGTTTTCACCCAAGGATCTTTATTATTATTATTATTATTTTTTTTTTTTAGATCTTTCAGGGTATGCCCAAGGGAGAGGCAGAACCCTTCTCTATGACCAACACTGATTTCTCCATAGTTTTGATGAACTCTTGTCTTGAGAGAGGCTTCCTGTAGATCTTCAATCGATGCCCATTGACAAGCATGGGGATGGCTTCCTCATCAATGGTCCGAATAAGAACAGATCCATTGTCATGACATTTTTCCACTGCATAAGGTCCTAGCCATCTGGTTCTCAGCTTCCCCTTGAAATCTTTGTATCTGGAGTCATACAACAAGGCCCAATCTCCCGGCTGAAATTGCTTGTCATGGAGATGTTGGTCATGCCACACCTTTCTCTGAAGTTGAACTACTTCCGAGTGCAGGAGGGCCTGCATTCGGTGCTCATCCAGTCCATTCAGCTGCAATAACCTTTCTTGTTGTGCATGGCTGAGATCTAGATCTAGCTGAGCTGCCATCCTCAAAGTGTTGTACTCGAACTCAATGGACAGCAAAGCTTTCTTCCCATAGACCAGCTCATAAGGTGTGAAGCCGATGGTGGTCTTCCAGGTGGTGTTGTAAGCCCATGTGGCCTCAACCAGGCGATCTGCCCAGTCTTTTCTGCTGCTGCTCACCACCTTAGTCAAGATCCCTTCTAATGCTCTATTGGTGACTTCCACCTGCCCATTTGCTTGAGGGTGATAGGGGGTGGAAGTCCTATGCTTGATCTTGTGGTGAGCTAGTAAGTCTTCAACCAGGTTGGATGTGAACTGGCTCCCTTGATCGGTGACTAGCTCTCTTGGGTAGCCAAACTTGTAGAAGATGTTTTCTCTTAGGAACTCGGCCACCTTTTCTTCTGTTGCTTCTTTGATTGCTTTAGTCTCTGCCCACTTTGTCAGGTAGTCAGTACACACAATGATGTAGGACCTTTGCCTCGAAGGAGGGTTGATTGGACCCACAAAGTCCATGCCCCACTTCTCAAATGGCTCAAGAGTCACTTGAGGTTGGAGAGGCATCTCATCCCTTTGAGTCGGTTTCCCCATTCTTTGGCATTGGTCACATTGGCTGATATATCTTCTGACATCTTGATGAAGTGTGGGCCAATAGTAGCCTGCCTACAGGATCTTGAAGGCAGTTCTCTTTGCTGCAAAATGTCCTCCACAAGGCCCATCATGACAGGTGAGGAGGATATCAAAGACTTTCTCCTCCCTTACACAACGCCTTAAGATCTGATCGAGGCCAAGCTTGAACAGATTGCCCCCGATCCAAGTAAATGAGGCACTTTTTCTGATGATTCTGCTCTTCTCTCTTGAAGATAGGTGCGGAGGGAACTGTGCTGAAACAAGATAGTTTGCTATATCAGCAAACCATGGAGAGAGTGCTGAGATAGCAAACAAATGCTCATTGGGCATCTGGTCATCCACCGTTCCATCCTCATCTGCAGACAAATCCAATCTAGATAAAAAGTCAGCAACAACATTTTCTTTACCTGGTTTGTCAACAATGGTCAAATCAAACTGCTGCAACAAAAGTAACCATCTAATAATACGAGCATTCACATCTGGTTTATTCATTAAATATCTAATTGCAGCATGGTCAGTATGTACAAATGTTTGATAGCCAGTGATATAATGTCGGAACTTGTTCAGTGCATGGACCACAGCCAAAAACTCTTTCTCAGTTACAGTGTAATTCAGCTCAGCTTTGGACAAGTTTTTACTAACAAAGTAAATGGCATATGGAAGTTTTTGTTCGACTTGTCCTAAGGCTGCACCTATGGCTTTGTTCGAGGCATCAGTGTGGATGTGGAAAGGTAGGGCCCAGTTTGGACCTCTCAGGATTGGGGCTGACACCAACTTGTCCTTTAATTCATTCAAAGCCCTCTGACAATCATCAGTCCAATTAAACTCCACATCTTTTGCCAACAGGCCAAACAATGGCGAGGCTAGCTTGCTGAAGTCCTTAATGAATCTCCTGTAATACCCTGCTAATCCTAAGAAACTCCGAACATCCCTTACCTTTTGAGGAGGTGGAACCTTCTTGATGAGAGCAATTTTGTTAGGATCCACCTGTAACCCTTGGCAAGAAATGGTATGGCCTAGCACGGTCCCTTCAGTCATCAGGAATTCACATTTTTCAGGACTAAGGGACAGGTTCATCTCAATGCATTTGGTTAGGACTTTTCCCAGATTGGACAATGCTTCCTGGAAGTTGGCCCCATAAGGAGTGAAGTCATCCATATAGATTTCCACTGCATCATGGACCAGCTCCGAGAAGATGCTTAAGACAGCTCTCTGGAAGGTAGCAGGAGCATTGCATAGCCCAAAGGGAAGAACTCGGTAGGCAAAGGTACCCCAAGGACAAGTGAAGGTGGTCTTATCTTGGTCTTCCGGGCTGATTTGAATCTGGTTGTACCCGCTAAACCCATCCAGGGAAGAGAAGAACTTCTTTCCTGCCAGTCCATCCAACACTTGATCTATGAAAGGTAGAGGGAAATGGTCTTTCTTGGTAGCTTTGTTCAGTTCTCGGTAGTCCACACAGATTCTTCACTTCCCATTCTTCTTGGGAACCAACACCAGAGGGGACACCCATTCACTATCTGAGATGGGGTAAATGAATCCGGCATCCAACAGTTTTTGCAATTCTTCCTTGACAATGTCCTTAAGGGCTGGATTCATTCTCCTCTGAGGTTGCCGAACCGGTTTACAACCCTCTTTGATGTATATGTGATGGGTACAGACCGAGGGATGGACTCCTTTCATCTCCTTATAGCTCCAAGCGAAAGCATCTAGGTGACTGGCCAACAGGCTACACAGCTCCTTTTCCTGGGAAGGAGATAGGGAGGAGCTGATCTTTAACGTTCTCTCAGGGCCGAACTCCACATTCTTGACTCTGGGAGTGACAGGGTTGGTCGTACAAAGATCCACTAAGGTGCTGGCTTGGGCATCCTCCACCAATTTCTCTAAGGATAGTGCACTGGAAGGTGGATTCTGGATCAAGGTCTCAATCAAGTCATCCTCAGTTGGGGGGTCTCTTCTAGTGGTATCTAGGGTGCACAAAGGTGTTGAGTACACTTCATCCTCTTCTCCTTCCTCCAACCAAAGTGGTAAGTCATGCTCTAAGGAAGGTTGGGCAGGAGGATATAGGACTAGCTGCTTGGACATAGGACCATTCTTGATGGTCATGTTTCCTGCACGACAACTAATGTAAGCATCTGCAGTGGCTAACCAAGGCCTTCCCAAAATAAGAGGATATCCAGTAAGCTTTGCCTTGGGTTGCAGAACCAAGAAATCTGCAGGGTATTCCCAAGAGTCGACAGAGACCAAGACATCCTCCACTTTCCCTTCGGGAGTCACAGTGGTGCGATCTGCAAGGGTCTGAACTGTCGAGGTCTTCCTCAAGGAACCCTGAAGATTGAGTTTGAGCATGGTATCCCTGGTCATCACATTAATGGCAGCCCCCAGATCAATCAAGGTGTGAGGTATGATGATGCCATTGATGTGGACATCTACTACAGGACTCCCAGGATCTAGATACTTTGGGCAAATGACTTGTCCTAACATAAGGTCAGACAGTTGTCCTAAGACATTGATGGTTGAAGCATCTCTCTTTCGCCTACCTGGGTGTTTAAAACACTTTTCCTTAACCAGTTTGTTGTATATTGGTACATCCTTGATGGCTTGGAGAAGTGGTATCTTCACACACAACTGCTTGAGCTCACCCAGAAGCTCATCCTCCTCTGGGTTGGGTTGTGTGGTGGCTGTTAGTCTCTCAGGAAAGGGTGGAATAGCCTTTGGTTCACTTTCCTGTTTATCTTCCTCATCCTCTGGGGGAAGAGGTTGGCGATCTGGAAGAGTCTTGCCAGATCGAAGATTGATCTCCTGGATCTCCACAGCATAAGTAGGGCATGATGTTTCCCCAGTGTATACCTGCTGGGCCTGTCTATTGTTGGGGTTCGGGTTCGGTTGAGCAGGTATTTGAGGCTACCTTGGAGGAGCAGGAGGTAATGGTTGAGGTTGAACTGGTGGTGGAGGCAAAATGGCAGGAGGAGTGTTGTACTGGGGCCTCCACCCTGACTGAGGTGCATTCCACTGAGGCTGTGGCTGTGCATGTGAGTGATAGGAATGAGTAGAGGGTTGAGTAGGGTACTGAGGTGGGTAAGACCATGGAGGAGGCATAGACCAAGAAGGATGAGCAGGGGGACCCCAGGAAGGCATAGGAGTAGATTGGTTGGGGCTGTAATAAGCTTGAGGTGCCCCTTGCATCCCCTGCTGGTAAGGTCTAGGTCCTTGTGGCCTCCTTTGGTTGAGGTAATAGAGAGGTTCAGTGGGAGCTTCTGTCCCTTGGTACATAGCTTTAAATCCAGGTAAGGTTGGACATTGGTTTGTGGGATGGTCCTCCTCACAAACGAAACACACTTCAACCGAATGCAATGGACATTCGTTCTTAGGGTGTCTCTTGGTACATCTAGGGCAGAAGATAGCCAAGGCTCTCTCAGATTCTTCCTTCTTCTGCTGGATCCTGAATGTGTCCAGCTGCATGGCAATGGTCTGTCTCACCTCACTCTTAAGATCTTCTAATTGATTTGCAAACTCATGTTTGGAGAAAGGGACACCAGTTGAGAGGAGGTTTCCTCTACCTCGTTTCCAAGCTGCCCTGGAGTGGTTTCTAAACACAGTCTTGATGTCCTCATAAGGCAGTTGGTAAATGTCCCCCACAGCTAACATGTGAAGGGTATCTAAGAGGTCTTCAGGGACTCCTCGGAGCAGGACCAACTTGAGGGATTCAGGGTCAAGTGTGCACCTGGCCCGCTTATAGCTAAGTTGGAACCTCTCCTCATAATCCTCTAAGGACTCATCATTTCCCATGGTCATCCGAAATATTTCTCCCTTGGTTTCCTTGGACCTATAGTAATCACGGTACTTGGTATTGAAAGCTTGCTGCATCTGAGCCCAAGTGGTGATACTATTCCCAGGTAAGCCCATGAACCAGCGTAATGCTGCATCCTTAAGAGTGGAAGGGAAGAGTTTCAGCTTCTGCTCATCTTCAGTATAGTCATAGGTTCTACAAAGGACAACAAACTCAAACAGGAAGGTATCAGGATCTTCAGTAGTCAGTCCATGGAAGTGAGGTAAGGAGGAGGGGCTAATGTTCTTCATTTTCATCTCTCCATTGGTCTCTCGGATGGGGAAGGCACCTTCTATCCTCTCATCTTCTCTTCTATTGTCAGCCATAGCTTCAGATGGGATGGTCTCTAATTCTTCTTCTGCTATAGGATCTTCGTATATCTCAGGAGGTTCACCTATAGGTTCTTCTGGATCACTGTCACCGAAGAAGAGAGAAGGGTGACTCAGTGATGTGGTGGGGGTGTTGGGTAAGAATTTTCCTGTTTTATCTCGATTCCTACGAGGCATGAAATGGAAAGACTTTTTTGATTGCTTTTGTTTTTTTCTGTGGTACCTACAAAACTAAAACAGAGTGATCGACAACTAACTATAAAGATGCAGAATTAAATTGAAAGCAGGAAAGAACTAATCTACTTTGCTCAAATGAAATTGCTGGAATGGAAATGCTAGTCTACGCTTGCAGAATTGAAACACTAATCTACGCTTGCAGAAATGAAATGGCAGAATTGAAATGCTAATCTATGAAAGCAGGAAATGCTAATCTATGAAAGCAGGAAATGTCTATGCTACTTTTGCAGAATGGAAATGAAATAAACTACTTGGCAGAAGGAAAGAGTAAGAAAATAGAAGAAAAGCAACAATTACTAATACTTTGATGCTTCCCCGGCAACGGCGCCAAAAAGATGGTGGGCCCCAGTATTGTAGCAATAATGCTACAACTCCTGGAGCTTCCTATCTCTAATTTTATCAACCCGGTAGTTCGTAACAAACTTGGAAGCGATGGTGCTGTATGCACAAGTACTAGCTCTTGTCGCAGCTATCACTTGGTCAGCTGGCACAAGTCCGCTAGGGCTCAAGCCAACTTCTATATGTTCTCAGAAGAAGCTTTCTAAATGATGGACGAAGGCTATCTCAAAGGAAATTAACCTACTTTGCAATAATGAACTGAAAGCCAACAAAACAGGGAAACCCTAGTAAACCTTAATCTGACTAGTCTAATCTCTATGATGCAATGGTGGGAGTGCAAACTTCTAGAAATGATGCCATTACTTCTAGTGATATGAGATGTATGAATTTAAGCTACTTCTACTGAAAAGAACATTGTTTTTGTATTTTTGCTTTAGTGGTTGGAGTTATTACGATTTTGTTTCTTATTAGGGTTTGACTGTGCAGGGGTGGTTCGAAGGGAAAGAAAGCTTGGGAAAGGTCAGGAGGGCTAGGAGAGGTTCCAGAGGATCCAAAACATCATTCCACAGAAGCCCACAACGTTCAGGTGCTTGGCAACCAAGGTTACAGGTTTCTACAGGATGTCTGCAGGGGATCCTACAGGAAGCTTGGGATTTCTACAGGAAGTCTGCTAACTTCTACAGGATGTTCTGCGGTTGGAGTGTTGGGTGATGGAGGAGTGGAGGAGTTGTACGGGTGGATAGGTAGGATGGAAAGGGAGCTTATGATGGCTCATGGACAGAGATATGAGATGAGGAAAGAGTGCTTGCGGCTGGTTGGTGAATGGAAGGGTGGAAGCAATGAAAAGTCCAAAAAGATGGAGCTACGTGAACAGTAAAGGTGTTGGAAGGCAAACGAGCTGAACAGAGGTTGGGTAGGTGACTTTAGGCATGGTTGAGAAGAAGAAGAAGATAACAGAGTGATGCAACGCAGTGTAAAGGAAACAAATCTGTACAAAACCAAGAATTCATCAACCTATCCTAACTGTGTTATTAAATCAACGAACAACAATGTATACTTCAAAGAAAAATCATGCATGGAGTTGGAATGAAGAAGTACTGATCAAGATCAGAATGCATGGATGGATATACAAGTGAAATGACTGTGTTGCAGCTTGAATGAAAGTGTATGGCTGCGTTTTTTGGTGGCTGGTACGGTCTACACCCCAATCTCCAGACAGAGATGGCAGTGAGTGCACTGTCAGCCTTTTCTTGGAGCTCTAATGAAGCTGATCCTCCTACTCTAATCTAAACAACTAAAAGCATTTGAACTGTAAACTAATCCTACTCAATCACATAAAAGAAATCGAATCAGCAGACTGTAATTTCTAAATGCATGTCAAAGCAGTGGAATAAAGTGCTGAAAGGAAAGTTAAATAACAATACAAGGAAGAGGAGGTCTATTTCTCTCAGGTTGGGCCCTAACCTGAGAGCTATAGCTCCCTTAAAAACTCAGAATTTAATCCAAAGCTGCCTGCCTTTATTGAATAATCATGAGTCTAATATCATGCCAAAACTGGCTTACAAAAAGCAAAAACCGAGTTGTAGCTCGTGCTTAGAAATTGCAACAGTAGTTCAAAAGTTCAAAAAGCTCCTATCAAAGGCCACGGCCTTAATATTTATACATGATGAGGGTCCAGCTGGCTTCCTCAATACGTGGAGCTTGGCTGTCCAACTGATAGTTAAACTGCTGTAAACTGCTGTTCCTGTAGAACACGTTGGCTGCCTTTAAGCTCGGTGGGGAGAGCTGTTGGAGCTCGGAGTTAGGGTGGAGATCACGAGGGAGGTTATTTAAGGCTGTAGACAACCTCCCTATAAACCTGCAATGCCACCTTTGCTGTCTCCTTGTCTCCTTCTGCGTGGTCTTTGCTCCCTTAAATGCCAAAAAACCTGAAATCATCATGTATTAGCCACATAGATATAATGCCTGCCCTTCTTCCTACAAATAACACGAATATACCAAGAAATGAATGCATAAGTGATAAAAGATGAAGGGTTGAGCAAGGTAAGTAGGCCAAATGAGCCCAAATTGTTACCAAAAATTGGGGCTCATCACACGCAAACCTTCACGTGGGCAAAACAGAGCCGTGCCACCGCAAAATTCTTCATTTGGCCCTTCCTTTGACCATCATTGACCGCGACTATTTATGAGTGATTTGGTTGATCTGAGGGGACACACCCCATGTACAAGTCACGTGCAGCTTACCCATGTGGCTGGTTTCTCCATTGGACACCTGTAGCATAGCCTTTAACAAAATGGCTACGAAAACTTGGGCTGGCTGCGGAAAGTGACAAGTTTCCGCAGCTGCTTGAACAAAAATCTAAATCAAACAACAGTCATAAACATAGTTAGGAAACCATTCCATAAGCTCTTTTTAGACTATTATGCAACGATTTGACAGCTTGGTGGATGAAGTAAATGGAAAAAGAAGGCTGAAAGGGTATATAGGGAAGTGCAGGTTTGGGACTCAACATACCCCCACTATGAAGGTGTTGCATGTCCTCATGCAACCAAAATTTAGTCACCCCTTTCTAATGCATATGTTCTGATGCTTCTGCTAGGACATCTAGCCCTCTTTTCTTCTTCTTTGGCGCTACCACCATTCTTGGTTTCCTTATTAGACACCTGAACTCGAGATTAATCAATGCTCTGCTTAACTTTTTGCACTTTTTCTTCAACTTCTTGTTTTTCTTTTGCCATAGTCCTAAATGGAGCATAGCGTTATCATGAATAATTTTATCTACCTTGCTCTGCTCTTTGAGTGCTTCATTTTCCTGCTTGATATCCCTGTTTAGGACTTCTAATTCAAATACCTCTTGTTTTAAGGACTGAACTTGTGCATCTAGTGGCAGAGTGGTACTTGGACCTGCAGCTGATTTTTCTAATGATTCCAAGTAGTCATATACTTCCTGTTGATTGGGGTCTACTTCAGGAGTCTTTCTAGGACTGAGTTCAAAATCTGGTGGAGGAGGAGGACTGCTCTCCAACTCTGGCCGAGAAGGGCTTTCATCATGTGGAGGACTGATTTCAATGCTTGGTTGAGGATGAGGTGTACTACGGCCAACTGGAGTTTTCTCAGGTGTCTCTCCACCCAAGTCAATGAAGTGGGGCCGTTTTATTTGCGTTTTACTCCCTTTTCCTCTTAACCTTGTGCTTCTCCTTAAGTATGGTGGACTAGTACTTTTTTCTTGTATACTCTGTTTTCCTTTTGCCTTTTTCTTTGCTATAACAACAGCCTGAAGATGTACTAATCTTTCTAACAGTGGTTGATAATCCTGCTCTATGGATTGCTCAGGGGATGGGTAGACTTCTTGGATGGTCCTTTTACCTTTTTTCTTTCTTCTGTTTCTTGTCTTTAGCTCTATCTTCTTCTTCTTTTTGGCCGGTTTCTTGAGTTTCTATAGTAGGGGAGTCTTGGACTGTAGTGCTCTTTTCTCTCCTCCTACTTTTTCTTGGTGTCCTCGGTGTGCTACTTTCAGAGGCCTCAGATGGCTCTTGGAAGTAGTTTCTTATCAAGAATTGCTCCCATGTATCTTTTTTTTTCCTTAAGTGGTCTTCAATAAGAATTTTTATAAGTCCATGATGGTATAGGTGAGGGTCTATATTGCCTATGTGTTTTTGGACTGTAATGCTCATCTTCTTCAAACTCAAGAGCAAGAAATAAGGCAAATTAAGAGTCTGATTTTCTAAGAAATTCATCAACAGTCTAGCATGGTACATATACATCGAACCGAAGCGTCCTTCACAGGTGACAAATTTTTGGATAACTAATAGTAGGCTAGCCCATTCTTCCTTTAATGCATGAACAAGAATTCCTTTAGTAAACACGGTGGTGTCCATACCTGGGTTTCTTAGCATCATTCTCCATGCCTGTTTATCCACGCTTTTATTTTTGAACCATCTCTCACCCTCCTGAGGTAAGCCTGTAGCCGCTGTTACCGTTGTTTCGGTCACTGTAAGCTTCAAATCTCCAATCTCCACTTTCTGACCATCAAATGACGTGCAAAAGCCTTGGTTACTTCTTTGTTATAGCCTTTAAACCTTTGAATGAACCGTAACCATTTAGCTTTCTTCAGTAAATCCTTGGTTGGAGGGTAACCTTCTAGATATTTTGGTCCTTCTGGCTCTGCCCTGAGTAATTTTACCATTTCTTTCCCTGTTTCAAATTCCAACTGAGGATACAATTGCGTATGAGGATTTTAGCAGATGACAGTAGCTCGGTTGCAGGGTTTATGGTAAAAGGTAATGGCTGCAATCGATAGCAGGTAACGGGAATGCTTCGGATTACAGGCCGAACAGAGGATAGACAGTGGTGAATGGGTTTACAAACTGAAGTGCGTGTATATGAAAGGAAGGTCTTAAATGAAATTGTAAGTGACCGGTAGTGGAGGCGAGATATTTTTTTGAATTAACGGCTGCGTACGGGAGATCACACGTTTTAATAGATAGCTGCGGAAAATACGGTGAAGAAGAGCCGTAAGGAGATTGGTCACATCTCATAAGCGCAGGTGGCAAATGAAAGTGCAGTTAACTTGAGTTTAAACCCGAAAAACCCATCATGAGACCGTTAAGAAATGAATGCTTGGTGTATGGAGTAATGTCGTGGGATAGAAGTGGGTAATGGAGCTATCATATCGAATCATTGCACATAGTAGAACTTTTCATGGTTTGATAACTATGCATAATCATGACTTTAATTGCTATTTGATAAAAAAATTTGCTCATACCTTTGGAAACTTTGTTATTTCTTGCCCATAGCTTTTAACCAACTGTTCTTTCTTGATGTCTTGGAGATGCTCCATGTCTTCATGGTATTTTCTCACTTACACCTGCATTTTCCTGATTTTTGTACTAACATTTTAACTATGAATTTGAAAAACAAAGTGGTGGTGGCTGCGGAAATCGTTTCTGGCTGCGGAAACTGTTTCTGGCTGCGGAAACTGCTTCCAGCTGCGGAAACTGGGACAGCACCCACTTAGCTGAACAAATGTGGTTAGAAAAGAACTAACTGAGTGAAAATAGTTCTGAAAGGAACTTTTATTGATGAAATGAGAATGAAATGAGTGGAATGGAATGAAAATGAAGCGGAGTGAAGTGAAGAGAAAATGTGAATGAGATGGAGATGAAGTGGAATGGAAAATGAGGTGGAGTGAAGATGGAAAGAGAAGGAGAGGAGATTTTTTTTTTTGGAAAATATAGAGTGTCAAGTGTCCTTGATTTTCACTCCATATTTTCTGTATAAGACTGCCAATCTATGATTGGTTTTCAGGCTTATACAATTTTTTTATTTTTTATTTTTTTAACTGAAAGAATCAAAGGCTAGGCTGGTGGGGAAGAAGGATTCTTCTCCACTAGCCTTATTGCAGAATTCTCTTGGAACATCTTGACAAATTCTTCTTTTGAGAGTGGCTTATGATAAATTTTCAATCGGTGGCCATTCACAAGAAAAGAAATCTGAAATTCATCAATGGTCTTGACTCTTACTGCTCCATTATTAAAGACTTTGTAAATTTCATATGGCCCAAGCCAATGGGTATGAAATTTACCTTTAAAGTCTTTGAACTTGGAATCAAATAGTAATGCCCAATCTCCCTCTTGAAACTTTCTCTCTTTGATGTATCTGTCATGCCATTTAGCTCTTTGATGTTGAACCAGATCAGTCTTTAAAATTGCTTCTTGTCTGATCTATCTAGCTCATTCAGCTGCTCCATTCTTCGCTTTTGGGCTTCTGATAGATTCATCCCCAACTGGACTGCCATCTTGAAAGTCTTGACTTGAAACTCAATGGGGAGCAGGACTTCTTTACCATAAACAAGTTCATAGGGAGAATGTCCTGTTGTATTCCTCCATGTAGTTCTATAGGCCCATAAGGCTTCATGAAGCCTTTCTACCCAATCTTTTCTGTGTAGATGAACAGTTTTGGTGATGATGCTCTCAAGAACTTTGTTTGTAGACTCCACCTGGCCATTTGCTTGCGGATGGTAAGGAGTAGATTTTTTGTGCTTGATTTTGTATTCTTCCATCATCTTCTCCATCAAGTTAGATGTAAATTGACTTCCCTGATCTGTCACAATTTCTCTTGGGACACCAAAACGAGTTAAAATATCCTCAAAAAGAAATTGAACAACTGAACTTTCAGTGGCAAAAGGCAATGCTTTAGCTTCTACCCATTTAGTGACATAATCAGTGCATACCAATATATACTTTTTCTGTTTAGATGGTGGATTAATAGGTCCAATGAAATCTAAAGCCCATTTTTCAAAGGGTTTGATGAGTACCTATGGTTGTAATGGCATTTCATTTGAAAGAGTCGGTCTCCCAACTCTTTGGCAGCTGTCACACCTTCTGACATATTGTTTTGCATCTTTGAAAAGGAAAGGCCAATAATATCCTAAAGAAAGGATTTTATAGGCTGTCCTTTTGTCAGCAAAGTGTCCACCGCATGGTTCATCATGACATGCCTTGAGGATGTCAGGCATTTCATCTTCACGAACACATCTTCTGATCACACAATCTAGCCCTGTTTTAACAATTCATTAGAAATCCATGAATAACTTGAACTCTCCTGAATAATTTTTCTTTTTTCACCAGGAAATAGATGTGGAGGTAGCTTTCCTGTAGCCAAATAGTTAGTAATATCTGCATACCAAGGAGTCTTAGTAGTTATTGCAAATAAATACTCATCTGGAAACTTATCCTCTACAGGAGAATCTTCATTAGTATTTTGGATTCTAGACAAGAAATCAGCTACTGTATTTTGTTTCCCTGGTCTATCCAACACAGTAATATTGAATTCTTGTAAAAGTAAGAGCCATCTTGTAACTCTGCCATTAGTAACAGGTTTATTCATGAGATATCTAATTGCAGAATGATCAGTATGGACAAAAGTTTCATAGCCAGTTATATAGTGTCTAAACTTATCGATTGCATGAACAACATCTAAGAACTCTTTCTCAGTCATAGTATAGTTTAACTCGGTGGGAGTCAAATTTTTACTGGTGTAGTAAATGGCATAAGGAACTAAATCCTTTTGTCCCAACACAGCTCCTAGATCTGTATCTGAAGCATCTGTGGAAATATGGAAAGGAAGTTTCCAATTTGGCCCTCTCAAAATGGGTGCTTCAGATATTCTTGTTTTCAAAGTTTCAAATGCAAATTGACAATCAGAATCCCATTTGAATTCACAGTCTTTTGTAAGTAATTTGAAGAGTGGAGATGCTATTTTGGTGAAGTTTTCAATAAATCTTCTATAGTATCCAGTAAATCCAAAAAAACTTCTAACATCTTTTTGACAATTTGGAATAGGCAACTTGGAGATGACTTCAACTTTTGATCTATCAACTTTAATCCCATCCCCTGAAATATGATGTCCTAAAACAATCCCTTCAGTAAACATCATAAAGCATTTTTCATGACTTAATGATAGGTTTGTTTCTTTACATCTTATAAGGACTTTTTCCAAATTCTCTAATGCCTCTTCAAACGAATTACCATAAACTGTAAAATCATCCATATAAACCTCTACACAATCATGGATTAGATCGGAAAATATTCCTAGTACTGCCCTTTGAAATGTTGCGGGTGCATTACATAATCCAAAAGGAAGTACTCGGTAAGCAAAAGTTCCCCATGGACAGGTAAATGTGGTCTTGTCCTGATCTTCAGGTGCTACCTGAATCTGATTGTAGCCACCAAAACCATCCAAAAATGAAAAATACTTTTTGCTTGCTAAAGTATCTAATACCTGATCGATAAAGGGTAAAGGAAAGTGATCCTTCAAAGTTGCTTTGTTCAATTCCCTGTAATCAATGCATACCCTCCATTTACCATTCTTTTTAGGTACTATAACCAAAGGAGAAACCTATCGGCTATCTGAAATTGGATAAATGAAGTTTACATTAAGTAGTTTTTGGAGTTCTTCTTTCACTATCTCCCTAAGGTTTGGATTCATCCTTCTCTGAGGTTGTCTGATCGGTCTACTGTTTTCCTCAATGTAGATGTGATGAATGCATGTCTTAGGGTCAATACCTTTCATATCAGTATATTCCCATGCAAATGCAGTAGAATGTTTTTGCAAGATTTTGGTTAGTTCTTCCTGTTGTGATCTTTCCAAATTTTTGTTGATATTCAATGTTTTTCCTGGAAAGATCTCAATGGCGGAACTACCAAACTCTTCTATAGAGAAAAGATACATTTGTCTAGATGATAGATACTCAATGTCAGAATCTAACTGAAATTGTGTGTGGTCATATTCTGAATATGTTTCAAAGTTTTCTAATGTGTTCAGAATTTGACTATCTTCACTAACTTCATAAATGGTAAAGACAGGTTGTATAGTATTTTCATCATCAATCCACTCATTATCTCCTATTTCTATAATTGCTTTTGCTGGAGGATACAGATTGAATTTTTTTGTCAAATTACCATCAGAAATATACATATCCCCAGACCTACAACTGATGAAAGCATCGGCTGTGGCTAGCCAAGGTCTTCCTAAGATGAGAGGGTGTCCTCCTAAATTACTCTTGGGGGTTAAAATCATGAAATCTACTGGATATTCCCAAGAGTCTAAGGAGACTGAAATGTCTTCTAATACACCATTTGGTTTAATAATTGATCGATCTGCAAGTTGCAGTAAAGTAGGTGTAAAAAGAAAATTAGGAAGTTTCAGTTGTTCCATAGTCTGTCTACTCATAATGTTGATAGCAGCCCCTAAATCAATCAAAGTATTTGGAATTTCTACCCCATTGATATGTGTTTTGACAGTTGGACTACCGGGATCTACATAATTTTGCATAGTAATTTTTCCCATCATGATGTCTGCAATTTTCCCTACCAGGTGAATTCTTCTTGTGTCTCTAGGTTTCCTTCCTGGTCTTTTAAGACTCAACTCCTTTATTGTTTTTGCTAGAATAGGAATCTCTCTAATGGCTTGTAACTAGCATTTGCACCTTATGTTGCAAAGGAAACGCCGTAAGGCATAGAGTGGGGAAGAACATCATAAAGTGGGGAAGAATAGAGACATGTATAGAGTGGGGAAGAATAGCATAGAGTGGGGAAGAATAGGGACATGTGAATGGACATTGTTGAAAGCAAGGGTGGATGATAATGAGTTACAATTGCAATAGTTAGTTATGTGTATTTTGAAAATGAATATTTTGTAAATAAAATCATCTTCAACAACCACCAGATTTCTGAACTGCGGGTTTTGGAAAACATCAAACTGGCCCGGCCCACACTACTGGTTCATATCTGCATACCGGGCCGAAGGTTTCTTCTTGCAAATCCACCCCTACAGTGGTTTTCCCGGCTGCCTATTTTGATGGAGCATCGCAAAGACATATTTGCAGATGTGGTTTCTGGATTTCCTTCTAGCTGGATCAGGAATTCTGGATACATTGGGGTGCTGGCCATGGCATGAACACTTAAGCAGAAGTAATGTCACTCTAAGGTTTACTTTGGTTCACAAAATTTTTGAACATCCCAATATTACACATATATGAGGACTTGGATGGGCACATATCTATCAAACCACTCTTCAAGGCTGGCTCTTCCAAGTACAACAACTCTGGACTTATTATCCGGGTTCATCTATTGAACACATAGAAAGAGAGCATAACCATTTTACAGGCAGACTCTCGAAAAAAGGACTTCATGCTGAAGCGGACGTACTGCACATTGAGATTAAGATGGAAGGACAAATTCTAGACGCCGGGGTGATGACTTTCTCTGAATAGAACTATTTCTTTGCAGGAATTCTCATATGAACAAGATGAACTTTGCTGGGATACAACATGCTGGACATCCTATCAACCCATTTTGTGTTTTTGATTTGTACATATTACTTTTCCTGTGCTTGGTTCGCTGATTCACTTGTCTTCATTATGCCTGCACAATACTGGTTATGATAGTCTATACTTCTGGATTTGCCAGAATAGTTTTGACTGGAACAGAAAGATGATATTTGATGTATTTTATTACATCTATATGTTGATCTCATATCACGTGTTTGTAAAATTTCTTTTTGATGAATATATCGCTTTTTCCATACTAAAAAATAAAATTAGAGACAACCTTGTATGAAGCAACATGGTCTTATGTAATTTGTTCAGCTTAATTTGACGGTGCACGTGCTTTTTGTAAATTAACAGCTTGTCTATGGAAAATGTGAAGTACATTGAAAACCTGTCAATTTGTCAATTTGCAAAGAGTTAAAAGTATATCCTTTACTGAATCGTGATAATAATTAATTTCTTGGTATATGTATTACAAACTGATTCATAATGGTGTTGGATTGTAAGCAAGGGTAGTCCGTACAGATTTGATGGGAGATCGAGAAGACTATACACATAGTTAACCCAGAAGATCTCACGCAAGGTTACATATTGAAAAAAAAATATATCCTATCTAGCTAGACTACAACGGATCTGTGACTGCTGCATGTATGGACGGTTCTCTGAGAGGCAGAAGCACATCCATCACTGCATTCGTCAAAGAAGCAAAGCCATTACCGTATTCATCAAATAATATGTTTAGACCAAAAATATCAAATAATATGTTTAGACCAAAAATGAGAACGGATCAATGGAGAAGTATGAACTTAAGCCAAGATTTTTTGAAAAAATCATATAGAAATTTTAGGGTCGATAAGTTTCGAATCTCTATCGAGGTTCATTATAGGACATGGTGGAGATTTATTATATGATGGTGATAAACCTTGATAAAGATTTATTATATGATGGTGATAAACCTTGATAAAGGTTCGAAACGCGTCACCCTAAAATTTTCCATGTGATTTCAAATTTTGACAAATCAGAAATCAGAAATATGAACTTATTTGTGCAGTAAAATTACATTACACATAAATCTTGTCGCATTAAGCAAGATATTTTAATTATCTACAGAGACAGGGACTAACTTCCTCGCAGCTATCCACCTTGTTCATTTTGGTTAAGATTACAAATCTGTGAAGGTTGTATTCGGCGAGCAGTGAACACTGTGGCCACTGGACCACGATTGTGATTATTAAATGCTGTTATATTTACTACTCGCTTTCTTCACTGAAGCTTTCTCCCAAGTTTTCTTCACTGAAACCTTCTCCCAGTCGTTGGCGCAGCTGCTCGAATACTCCCACACTACATTGTAGTTTGGGACATCCAGACACATCAAGCTTCACCAACGATCTCAAGTGCTCAACTTTGGGCAGCACCTGTAAATTGTAACACCGGCGCAGCTGAAGAATTTGGAAGCCCTTTAGATCCCCAACTGAGTCTGGGAGCATTTGCAGAGCACGGCACCCTTCCAGGTCAAGACTTTGGAGAACCGTCAGCTTCCCAACCGAGTCTGGCAGTGTCTGTAGAGCGCGGCACTCGCCCAGGACAAGACTTCGAAGGCTCGCCAGATTCCCAACTGAGTCTGGGAGAATTTGCAGAGCACAACACCTACTGAACATGGCCATTGAATTTCAGCCCTTGACCATTACAGACGAAACATCCACATTTTTTCAAAAATCAATGAAAACCATGGCACGGTAGAAAATCCAGAAATTCAAATTGCAGATCTGTTTTATATATTAATATGAATATGAAAATCTTGGAGCCCTAAATCAAACCCAGATACATAAACCATACACTGAAAGTGGCAAATATCTTAAAAACAGGCAAGGGCATCATATATATTCCCATGATTGAAAATTAAAAATTTCTCAAATAGAAGTACTGTAAAATCCACCAAGCTAAACTTTACCTTCTGAGCATCTTTGAAAAGTTTCCTGATAAACAAAATCAAAAGTGTATCAATTTCAGATCTCTCACATGTTTCTGCAGTTTCTTCTCAGAACCCTCACCTAATCATAGAGTACAAATTCCAGCAGCTGTGTGGGAATCCAATTGCTCAAGACATGCATAAAATGAACAATGTCCAAAGTATTTTCAAAGAATGGCAGTGTTATAGTGATATACATGAGAATAACCCCTCTGGAGGCAATGAAACTGTTGAAGGGCCCGTTCAAGTTCATAGAAGTCGTAATAATTGTTACATTCCGCTCCCTCATTCTCACGGCGAAAGTTCCTGTTCCTCCTCCTATGTCCAACCCAATTCGAATTGTCTTCTTCTTCAGATTCAATACCTCGTCGACAGAGTAATCCATGGAGCCACCGCCATTTACCCACCTGGTTTTCTCCTGGCCTTGAAGATCGAAGCAGTCTTTGCAATTCGAATTGTCTTCTTATTCAGATTCAATACCTCGTCGACAGAGTAATCCATGGAGCCACCGCCATTTACCCACCTGGTTTTCTCCCGGCCTTGAAGATCGAAGCAGTCTTTGCAGTGATCGAAGCCCTTCTGGTATTTTCTCTGAATGAGGCACGAGTAATTCCAGCAGCTGTGTGGACATTGCATAAATCAATGTTGGATTTTTTCATCATCAAATTCATATAATTATGCTGTATTGTATCGAATTATTCTCATGGTTAGGCTTCAAATCAGATTGAAATGACGGGCTGCTCTGTAAACTAAGGAATATCACATTTTTTTTTTTTTTAACTTTAACTGACCAATCTAATTAGATTATTAAATAATACATATTAAATTTTAAAAAATTACCAATAAATTAGTGAAGACGTGTCATAAATATTTGGGTAGCCAAAATGACATTTCAAAGACAAAGTCAAAATATGCATTGTGGCAGTACTGATGACAATTCAAACACATGAATGTTTCATGGCCTCCACGTTCTTAGTGTCCTTCCATATAGTCATTTGAGGCTTGACACCACACTGAACTTACAAACAGTTTCATCATCTATGGTTGTGTGTATAAATTAAAGATGCAATGTGGCATTATTGGTGACAATTCAAACACATCAATGTTTGCATGGCCTCCACGTTCTTATTGTCTTTTCATATACTCATTTCAAGGTTGACACCACACTTGAAGCTTACAAATGGTGAAGCTTACAAACGGTTGGAGATCAGATCTCATTTGTTGTTGTCTGTATAAATTAAAGATTGGTTTCAAGTTTGCCTGGAAATAACATTCATAGCAAGATTAAAGTGGGATCGTCACTGCAACTATATTTAGATTAAACTGGGATCATCATGGCAAATGAGCAGCAGCCCAGGTGGGGAGTTGCTACTGACATTAGGGAAGATGCAGGTCCTGCGATCTCAGACCCATCTATAGGTAATTAGCTTACTGCCTCCATAGTATATCATGCTACAGTATACAGATATACATGACACCCTGACATGACAATGGTCTTGATCAATGTTGTTTTGGTTTCCCCTTTGTTTTGATTTAAAACAGTGGAGGAGTGTGTATGTAGTGTTTATTTGTTAAATTGATTTAATTAATGTAGGACTTTATAAAGTGCCACATACCAGGGAGGCCATCTTCATTGGCACAATGCCTCCTCCAGGTACTGCTGTGAAAGAGAATGCAGAAAAAGCGGGTATAACCCCTAACGGTACGTGAAACCATCAAACCTGCTCTATTTGGTTGCAACTGTTTAGCCCTAATCTTGAAGTGATGGGATTTTCCTATTAGTTGTCGAAAGCCCTATTTAGCATCTAAGGATTTGTTCCCCTTTGAACCCACTTTTGCCCTGCTTACTTATGGAGCAGAGAGAGCTATTGACAGACCTGGTAAACTGGAGCCAACAACTGCAGATGAATCGAGGCTCAGCTCCAGGATTATAAACGCTCAGGGTTTTACTACCCCTTCTCCTGGTAAGATCACCAAGTTTCAACATAGCAATCTCAATTCATTTTAATTATGAGCTTTTAATGACAAAGGCCTCGCATTCCTGTGCACCGCCTGATAATTGTAAGACACTTTTCAGTATAAACAACTGACAACTACATAGAACTGGCTCTTCTCAACTACAGCTGAGCTTCAAAACGAAGATCTCACCGTGTCTGGCACTAGGAGAGATTACCCATCTGTCCAAGAGTGCCTTGAAAATTTGAAACTTGTCCCAAGGCTATTTGACAGGTACAACATTCTTTGGCTTTTGTTCAAGAGGATGCTTAAATACTACATGCAAGTTTATCCCAATTTTCATGTTGTTAATCATCATCTATACATACCTTTATGGCATGATCTGTGTATCCGTATGTGGGCGTAAAGCCAGTAGACATGCTTTATTTGAATCTAAATTTCTCAACTAATATGCCCTTTTCCACTTTCTTCATTCATTCCAGAATTGAGGAAAAACCTATAGACTTGATGGTAAAGTTCGGTGAAAGAGAAGTGGCATTTGCTGGAAAACTACCCATAGCCCAAACATGTGAAAAGCCTAGTTTGTTTCTACGAAAACATGGGATAGTTACTGCAGAGGACGTTTACCTGCTGCTATTGGTTAGTGTAGATATTGCAATTATTGGTGACAATTCAAACACATCAATGTTTGCATGGCCTCCACGTTCTTATTGTCTTTTCATATACTCATTTCAGGGTTGACACCACACTTGAAGCTTACAAACGGTGAAGCTTACAAACGGTTGGAGATCAGATCTCATTTGCTGTTGTCTGTATAAATTAAAGATTGGTTTCAAGTTTGCCTGGAAATAACATTCATAGCAAGATTAAAGTGGGATCGTCACTGCAACTATATTTAGATTAAACTGGGATCATCATGGCAAATGAGCAGCAGCCCAGGCGGGGAGTTGCTACTGACATTAGGGAAGATGCAGGTCCTGCGATCTCAGACCCATCTATAGGTAATTAGCTTACTGCCTCCATAGTATATCATGCTACAGTATACAGATATACATGAATCCCTGACATGACAATGGTCTTGATCAATGTTAATTTGGTTTCCCCTTTGTTTTGATTTAAAACAGTGGAGGAGTGTGTATGTAGTGTTTATTTGTTAAATTGATTTAATTAATGTAGGACTTTATAAAGTGCCACATACCAGGGAGGCCATCTTCATTGGCACAATGCCCCTCCAGGTACTGCTGTGAAAGAGAATGCAGAAAAAGCGGGTATAACCCCTAATGATACGTGAAACCATCAAACCTGCTCTATTTGGTTGCAACTGTTTAGCCCTAATCTTGAAGTGATGGGATTTTCCTATTAGTTGTCGAAAGCCCTATTTTGCATCTAAGGATTTGTTCCCCTTTGAACCCACTTTTTCCTTGCTTACTTATGGAGCAGAGAGAGCTATTGACAAACCTGGTAAACTGGAGCCAACAGCTGCAGATGAATCGAGGCTCAGCTCCAGGATTATAAACGCTCAGGGTTTTACTACCCCTTCTCCTTGTAAGATCACCAAGTTTCAACATAGCAATCTCAATTCATTTTAATTATGAGCCTTTAATGACAAAGGCCTCGCATTCCTGTGCACCGCCTGATATTTGTAGGACACTTTTCAGTATAAACAACTGACAACTACATAGAACTGGCTCTTCTCAACTGCAGCTGAGCTTCAAAACGAAGATCTCACCGTGTCGGGCACTAGGAGAGATTACCCATCTGTCCAAGAGTGCCTTGAAAATTTGAAACTTGTCCCAAGGCTATTTGACAGGTATAGCATTCTTTGGCTTTTGTTCAAGAGGATGCTTAAATACTACATGCAAGTTTATCATAATTTTCATGTTGTTAATCATCATCTATACATACCTTTATGGCATGATCTGTGTATCCGTATGTGGGCGTAAAGCCAGTAGACATGCTTTATTTGAATCTACATTTCTCAACTAATATGCCCTTTTCCACTTTCTTCATTCATTCCAGAATTGAGGAAAAACCTATAGACTTGATGATAAAGTTCGGTGAAAGAGCAGTGGCATTTGCTGGAAAACTACCCATAGCCCAAACATGTGAAAAGCCTAGTTTGTTTCTATGAAAACATGGGATAGTACTGTAGAGGACGTTTACCTGCTGCTATTGGTTAGTGTAGATATTGCAATTATTGGTGACAATTCAAACACATCAATGTTTGCATGGCCTCCACGTTCTTATTGTCTTTTCATATACTCATTTCAGGGTTGACACCACTTACAAATGGTGAAGCTTACAAACGGTTGGAGATCAGATCTCATTTGTTGTTGTCTGTATAAATTAAAGATTGGTTTCAAGTTTGCCTGGAAATAACATTCATAGCAAGATTAAAGTGGGATCGTCACTGCAACTATATTTAGATTAAACTGGGATCATCATGGCAAATGAGCAGCAACCCAGGCGGGGAGTTGCTACTGACATTAGGGAAGATGCAGGTCCTGCGATCTCAGACCCATCTATAGGTAATTAGCTTACTGCCTCCATAGTATATCATGCTACAGTATACAGATATACATGACACCCTGACATGACAATGGTCTTGATCAACGTTGTTTTGGTTTCCCCTTTGTTTTGATTTAAAATAGTGGAGGAGTGTGTATGTAGTGTTTATTTGTTAAATTGATTTAATTAATGTAGGACTTTATAAAGTGCCACATACCAGGGAGGCCATCTTCATTGGCACAATGCCTCCTCCAGGTATTGCTGTGAAAGAGAATGCAGAAAAAGCGGGTATAACCCCTAACGGTACGTGAAACCATCAAACCTGCTCTATTTGGTTGCAACTGTTTAGCCCTAATCTTGAAGTGATGGGATTTTCCTATCAGTTGTCGAAAGCCCTATTTAGCATCTAAGGATTTGTTCCCCTTTGAACCCACTTTTTCCCTGCTTACTTATGGAGCAGAGAGAGCTATTGACAGACCTGGTAAACTGGAGCCAACAGCTGCAGATGAATCGAGGCTCAGCTCCAGGATTATAAACGCTAAGGGTTTTACTACCCCTTCTCCTGGTAAGATCACCAAGTTTCAACATAGCGATCTCAATTCATTTTAATTATGAGCTTTTAATGACAAAGGCCTCGCATTCCTGTGCACCGCCTGATATTTGTAAGACACTTTTCAGTATAAACAACTGACAACTACATAGAACTGGCTCTTCTCAACTGCAGCTGAGCTTCAAAACGAAGATCTCATCGTGTCTGACACTAGGAGAGATTACCCATCTGTCCAAGAGTGCCTTGAAAATTTGAAACTTGTCCCAAGGCTATTTGACAAGTACAACATTCTTTGGCTTTTGTTCAAGAGGATGCTTAAATACTACATGCAAGTTTATCCCAATTTTCATGTTGTTAATCATCATCTATACATACCTTTATGGCATGATCTGTGTATCCGTATGTGGGCGTAAAGCCAGTAGACATGCTTTATTTGAATCTACATTTCTCAACTAATATGCCCTTTTCCACTTTCTTCATTCATTCCAGAATTGAGGAAAAACCTATAGACTTGATGGTAAAGTTCGGTGAAAGAGCAGTGGCATTTGCTGGAAAACTACCCATAGCCCAAACATGTGAAAAGCCTAGTTTGTTTCTACGAAAACATGGGATAGTTACTGCAGAGGACGTTTACCTGCTGCTATTGGTTAGTGTAGATATTGCAATTATTGGTGACAATTCAAACACATCAATGTTTGCATGGCCTCCACGTTCTTATTGTCTTTTCATATACTCATTTCAGGGTTGACACCACACTTGAAGCTTACAAATGGTTGGAGATCAGATCTCATTTGTTGTTGTCTGTATAAATTAAAGATTGGTTTCAAGTTTTCCTGGAAATAACATTCATAGCAAGATTAAAGTGGGATCGTCACTGCAACTATATTTAGATTAAACTGGGATCATCATGGCAAATGAGTAGCAGCCCAGGCGGGGAGTTGCTACTGACATTAGGGAAGATGCAGGTCCTGCGATCTCAGACCCATTTATAGGTAATTAGCTTACTGCCTCCATAGTATATCATGCTACAGTATACAGATATACATGACACCCTGACATGACAATGGTCTTGATCAATGTTGTTTTGGTTTCCCCTTTGTTTTGATTTAAAACAGTGGAGGAGTGTGTATGTAGTGTTTATTTGTTAAATTGATTTAATTAATGTAGGACTTTATAAAGTGCCACATACCAGGGAGGCCATCTTCATTGGCACAATGCCTCCTCCAGGTACTGCTGTGAAAGAGAATGCAGAAAAAGCGGGTATAACCCCTAACGGTACGTGAAACCATCAAACCTGCTCTATTTGGTTGCAACTGTTTAGCCCTAATCTTGAAGTGATGGGATTTTCCTATCAGTTGTCGAAAGCAGAGCAGACCTTTCACATGATCCCAAGTAAACGGATTTAGCTGAACGTCGAGCAAAAATGTGCACAACAGACCTTCCAAATCTTTGCTCAGAAAACCTGTAAATTTAATCTGTTGAAAGAGCTACTTCGTTCACAAATAATCAATAGAAGCAACACGTGAGGCCACAGGTTCGAATGTCGTAAAGCACCAGTAAAACCCTTTCCTTGAGAATTCATGCCTTCTGCTACAAGTACTCAGACTCAGAGAAAATAATTGACGGAGAAAATTTTTCAAAACACAGTACGCCTCGTATCCCGTACGCCTATCTCAAACACCTGATATTTCGAGAAGATGAAACTATTCGATGCCAAATGAAACGCCCAAACCGTTTGGGCAACCCTTTTGAATCAACGATCTACGGCTGAAATTGTTGCAATCGTCTAACATATAATCGTGTGGCTTACAAGATGACAGGTAGGCAAAGAGGGGAGTTGATCTCAGAGGGAACGCCTTACGGCGTAACAAGGGAATCTTGATACAGACATTCTTCAATTCATCTAGAAAATCATAGTCAGGCAACAAGATTTGTTTTTCCACCCCTTTGTCAATTTGTAATCTTTCAGGAAAAGGAGGTGTGGATGAAGATGCAGGTTGCTCAACTATAGGAGTTGTGGGGGTTAGCTCTTTTTCTTTTTCTTTCTGAGTGCTTGGGTTTTGAAGAGATGCTTCAGAACCCTTATTGGATTCAAGAGAATCTTCCTCAGAAATGCTTTGATTTTGGGCATCTATAGAAGGTTTATCTAAAACTCTACCAGATCCGAGTTGTACATCATTGAGAGGAACAATCATATAGGTAGGAAATTGTTGACCTTCTACCATATGAGCATTTTGAGGGTTTTTATTATTGGGGTTTGGCAATGGCTGGGAAGGAAGTTGATTTGACTTCTGTTGGAATGGAAGCAAGAGTTGAGAATTTGGGTTCTGTTGAGACGGTTGTTGTTGTTGAAATGGCAATGATAGTTGTGGATTTTGATTTGGAAGTTGTGGAGCTTGTTGGTTTTGAAAAGATGGAGGATATTGATAAAATTGAGCAAATCTCCCATAAGGATTTTGCATGCCTTGTAGCCATGATTGAAAAGGATTTTGAGGTTGGGACCAAGGTTGTTTCCAAGGATTCCAATTTGGTGGGGTTTGAAAGTTCATAGAGTTATTAAACCCTTGGTTTTGTTGCCCCTGCCAAGGTCTCCTTGCAACAAAACAGAGAGACTCAATTGTATTTGGATCTTCTTGGAAGACAGCTTTGAGCCCAGGAATTGAAGGACAATCCTTGGTCTCATGATTCTCTGAACAAATCGCACATGTTTCTACAACTTTTGCATCCAAGGGACATTTCCTGAGAGCATGTTTTTTTCTACATTTTGGGCAAAAGATGGCTAAAGCTTCAACTTCTGCTTTCTGCTTATTATGGATCTTAAGAGTGTCTAGTTGCTCACTAAGACTCCCTAAGATATCAATTTTGAATTCATCAAGCATATTTCCAATCTCAGCCCTACTTACTGATCCAGTTACAGATTTGTTTGCTCTGATGAGAGAAGGATCTCTAGGCCCTTTTCCAGTTTTAGATTTTCCTCTTGAGAGATGGACACACGGCTCTGCTATATCATGAAGTGGAAGTTGAGATATGTCTCCTTTTCCCATCATGTTCAAAATATCTATCCATTCATCTCTAATGGATTTTAATAGAAGGGCTTTCAAGGTTTCCTCATCTAAGTTACTCATTTTTGCTCTTTTCAGATTGTATTGGAATCTTTCAAGTAAATCCTCCAAGTTTTCATCTTCTCTTTGTACCATTTTAAATACTTCATCCTTGTGGTTGGTAGGCATACAATAGTCCATGTATCTATCCAGAAATGTTTGTTTCATATCATTCCAAGTCCTAATGGATTGAGTGAGTAATCCCATGAACCATTTCAAAGCAGCTCCTTTCAATGTTGAAGGAAACAGTTTGAGTTTTTGAGAGTCTTCTAGATAATCATAGGTTCGACACACAACCTCAAACTCAAATAGAAATGTTTCAGGATCTTCATTTCTTAACCCATGAAAGTTTGGGAGGACAGATGGTGAAATATTTTTCATTGTTGCTCGAGAATCCTCATCGACTATAGTAAATCCAAATGAGTTATCTCCATCCCTATTTCCCCCATTTTTACCTCTACCTCCTCCATTATTTCCTCCTCCCCCTCCTCTACCTCTACCTCTACCAAATCCGTTAACTCCCTCTTCTGTCATGGTAGTTTCCTCAGAGATTTCAGAGTCCTCTGGTTCCTCTACTAATGGCGAACGAGGAGGAATTTGTCCCTCTTTTTCCTTAGGTGATTCTACTTCTTCAATTACAATGTGTTTCCCTGTAGAAGGAAAGAAAGGATCTTTTCCTAATTCAGATTCGATGGATGGTGTGGAAGAGTCTCCTAACTCAACTATTGCCTCTTGAATTCCAGGAATCCTAGGGCTAGGAGTGTAGGTTGGAGATGATGGATGTGTCTCTTGTCTATTCCTTGAAGTAGATGGAGTTGTGAAAATCAAACTCTTGGCTCTAGCTAAAAACCTTCCCCTAGAATCTCTTGCTCTATGCATATCATTTTTATTTTTCTTCAAGTCAGGCTAATAATTCTGTTTCTGATCTTCCAGGTCACTCTAGGTGCAAAAAGAGAGCATACTCAAGAAACTATTAAACCAATAACTTTCTCTTTTCTGATCCTCCAGATCACGCTAAGTGCAAGAGGAGAGCATACTTTGAGAGGTTATCAATTTTCCTTCCTTGATTTTTTTTTTCTTTTTTAAGAAATTGGCTACCTAGTTTCACTTCCCCGGCAACGGCGCCAAAATGTTTGGTCAATTTAGTGTGTTCTAAATTGCTAATTAAAATGTCAATCCGAGATTCGTAAACTGACGAAGTGAAGTGTATTATATGTACAAGATAACCATTTTCTTAGTCTTCTGTCGTTTTTGACTTTTTTTTTAGTTTGTTTTTGGATTTATCTTTTATGGATTCCCTAGTGTGTGATGGAGAAATTGAAAGTTAAGTATGGATGGTAATGGTGATTTCTACAGTGATTTTCCAAACTTAAAAGTGTTAAAAAAGAAAGATCTAAACTAACTGTAATGAAATCAATTCTCAAAAGGAATTAAATGTATCAAACAGTGAACTAATGACAATGGCCCAGTATCCTTACTGCTGTATGAAAAAGAAAGTAAAAACTGAACTTAAAGCAACTCAAAGACTGAAAGCAAAGCAACTAAATCACACTACTTCAACCCCTGTTCTGATCCTTTACTCTTCAACTCAATCTGCCTTATGGGAAGCAATCATAAACAAGCTGAGTAATATGATATCTAAATTGCAAGAAATTAAATAGCATAAAAGGAAACTAATCACACTACTTCAACCCCTGTTCTGATCCTTTACCCTTCAACTCAATCTGCCTTATGGGAAGCAATCATGAACAAACTGAGCAATATGATATTTAAATTGCAAGAAAGCAAACTAAATCACACTACAATAAGTAATATTCTGATTCCTTGCTAATAGAATCACTTGACTATAGAAAGAAATCATAAACAAATGAGTAATATGATGTCTAAGTAGCAGAAAAATAAATAAGCAAAACACAATTTGAAAAATGACAGTGCTGGAATTAAACTTCAGGAAATGAAAATCAGCAGGAAGGACAAGATGATCTCATGTCAGTAGTTATCAAAAAAATATGTAAATCTGCCCGGGCTACCTACAACAAGACCTGTAAAAGAAGCACTGATCAGCTAACAGTTAGAAAAGAAACATAAAGGAGATATAGACAGCAAATGATCATCAGAACAACACACTATATATACAAGCAATAATTAAAAAAAAAGTAAATGAAAGCAAGTAAGAAACTATACAAAGCTCTGGTGTACAGGGGCCCTCTGCAACCTCGGCCAGTCAATCACTTAGTCACAAATCCGATTCAGAAAAATTGTCTTCTCATGTATTTAAAGCAAAGTGAAATGCAGTACAGTGGATGACAACAGTCGAAATTACAATACAAAAGCTAATCCCTTCAGCGTATATCAACGCGTTATTTATAAGAAAAAGATGCTGCAACTAATTCCTAGATTTATGCTGCTAAGAGACACGTAAATCTCCTTGAGCCGAGATCTAGCGTGATGGTCATGAATTCATGGAGTGGTGGCTGCTTGGTTCAGTTCATGGGTTGCTCTCCAGGTGTGCCAGTACCTCCGAAAATTAAGGATCGTGCCACTCAAACCTTCACGTGGGCAAAACAGAGCCGTGCCACCGCAAAATTCTTCATTTGGCCCTTCCTTTGACCATCATTGACCACGACTGTTTATGAGTGATTTGGCTGATCTGAGGGGACACACCCCATGTACACGTCACGTGTAGCTTACCCATGTGGCTGGTTTCTCCATTGGACACCTGTAGCATAGCCTTTAACAAAATGGCTGCGGAAACTTGGGCTGTCTGCGGAAAGTGACAAGTTTCCGCAGCTGCTTGAACAAAAATCTAAATCAAACAAAAGTCATAAACATAGTTAGGAAACCATTCCATAAGCTCTTTTTAGACTATTATGCAACAATTTGACAGCTTGGTGGATGAAGTAAATGGAAAAAGAAGGCTGAAAGGGTATATAGGGAAGTGCAGGTTTGGCACTCAACAATAGCCCCTCCTAATATAGGGACATCCAATTTAATGGCTCATATCATACTCATTCTTTTTTCCTAGAAGCTCAGATGAAATTGATTAATTGAACTCTGGTGGATCATCTTGAGCATGCAGGTTGACAAATAGAAGGGGGGTGGCACCCCTTGATCCTCAACATGGCTAATCCATAGGAGGAATGATGGTTGGCTTCCCCTACCATTGATGGTGCAGATTCTAAGCTTGAAGACCATATCATTGCATTGCAAGTTCATATGCACTTAGTTGATGACATAACTAACATCAATAATGGAGATGCTCATTGAGCATCGACCCTTAATACAATGTTAGGGTGATGAAAGTGATGAATTAAGAAGCTAATTGAATGCACTCCAATACTTAGAAGTTTTACCTACTCTATCTTCAACCTCCTCGATGAAATTGGTGTGTCCTCTTGTTCCCATTCCAAACCCGAGTTTGGAAGCTCCTTCTCTAGAAAATATAGTTTTCTTAGATGTTTTCCATTAATTTCACATTATATAGATTTAGTATGATTTATTTTTTGCTAGTCTTTGGAGATATTCTATAAGGATTTTAATTTCAAAATCCCTAGTTTTTGGAAACACGACTTTGGCCCAAAAAAGTTGTTGAATCTACTATTTATGTTGAAAACTTATGGGATAATATGTTCGATTGGTCCTTAAATGTAATCTTGTTGTGTGTATAAAACAAATTTTGCTAATGTAATTCACCAATTATTGTTAAAAAATAATAAAAATTTTTGTGTAGGAAAAAATATTAAAAATAAATTTAAAACAATAATTAATATTCAAACAGTTTTCCCTTGCGTTATAAAGTTTGGGGAAAACTCTCTAGTACTTCCCCTAATTTCAAGGATGGTAACAATAAGGATACAAGCCATTATAATAATATACTTGATATGAAATCAACATGTCACCCATGAAAAAAATAATATTTAATAATTTAAAATGTAAATAACATTTAAATTTTTAAAAACAATTATTATTAAAATATACCTTATTTTTGGTAAGTTAAAAGCCTTTTTTTTCTTGACGAAAAAAGATGTGTAATTTCATCCACAAATAGATGAAAAAAATTACATTTTTCATATACATTGTCTAGGTGTATTCAGGAAAAGTGGAATATCGGCTTTAATGAGCCTCTTCCTTCTCCTCCATTCCTAGATATGATTCGAAATGTGAGTTGCCTGATCTTGTTGGAAATTAGCCAAAAGCTCAGTTCCAGCATCATATCAAACATGCAATTGAAAATCGTTCAAAAAGTTAGTACCCAAATCGCCGAAAGAAGTGAAGGTGCCCCCTAGAAGTTCTATGTACCACTTAGCCACATTCCCAGTTAGGGTACACTGAAATAATCTCAACCTAATTGAATCGTCTATCAGGGAGTTTGACAAACACCATAAATGGAAAGTGGTTACGTGGTCACCTGGATCTTCACCAGTTTTACCTTCAAATTTAGGTATATCTGAGAGAAGTTTGGTTGGGACAGAAGCCAAACTGAGTTATATCCAATTAGATCATTATTCAATTTAGAAATATCTGGCAAGTTTAACTTTGCCAGAAAAGGTAGCCACAGAGGACCCTGAGGATTCCACCAGGTGTGGGCGGAACTCCCAACGTTCTGAAAAGAATGGACTAGATTTGTAAAGGCACCAGGTTGCCTAAAATAACTTGTAGACCTAACTGAACCATAAGGAGCTCCTTGTGGTCTAGAAAAAACCAGAGTTTGACCAACTCCTGTTGAAAAACTTCCGTAACTAGTAAAGTTGCCCCCTAGAGAAGTGTTAAAAGGAGCAGAGAGCCCTTGGTAAGGGTTCCATGCATTAGCATAGGGAGAAAAATTCTGGAAAGAACTGACAGAAGAATACAACATATTCCCTTGTTGGCCGAAATAAGATTGATTCCCGACTCCTAACCCGCTAACCGCAGGGTTTGTCCAACCTTGAAATGGATTATAACTTTGACCCGTAGCAGAAAAAGGTATTGATCCCAAAGATGGGTTGGAGTGTAGTATATGACCACCCCTAAACGGGAAACCCCGAAAAGAAGTTGATCCACTTGCCATGGATGTGGAGGCAGCTGATGGAATACTTAACGGAATTGAAGGAATCACGCAGGTCAGCATTCCTAAATGGAAAAAGCCAATGCCAGAGGCAACAACTTGAGAACTTCCACTCGAAGATGGAATGGAAGTAGAACCAAATATAGTAGTGCTAGGAGTAACGGAAGGTATAGAAATTTTTCCTCCTCGTTGTACGAATACCAGAGTTTTCATACTCGTAGCACTTGTTGAGGATGCCATGCTTCCAGAAGTGGTCATCGAAGGAAAAGATTGATATAAACTTGGGCTTGAAGGCATGTTGGTCGGAGTCCCGACGTATAATAAAATGTCTGGATGATAAGGAGGAAGGGGAGAATTAGGAGTCGAACTAGACTCAGGGAGCTCCTCCACTTCAATAACGTCTTCCGACTGGAAGAGGAATTGAGAAAGAATTGGAGTGTTTCTCTCCAACTCTCTACTTGTACCAGGTCTATCCTGTGAATTAATAACTCCAACCAGAGGATCAATCTCTGATGCGTCTGCTGCCACTGATTGAAAACCACTAGCAGAATTTCTCCTACGCCTCCGAGGAGAAGGCTCAGGACTCGTAGGTGAAAGCCCACAGAGTCTCCTAGACCGATGAGCCGGTCGATCAGCCACTTTGAATTATTTTTAAGAAATCTACTTAAAGACTCAAAAAAATTGTAAAGCTAGGCCAACTAGGAGCAAAGAGCACTCTCTAAAAGTCCCTAAAGATATAGACAATCAAACTACTTTCAAGTATTTCTGCTCCAGTTGATTAGGAACGGACAACCAAATATTGTTGGCATTATGATACAAGTGTTGTCCTCGATGGGAAACTCACTCATAGGTCAATTCAGTTTTGATAAAAGTCAACTCAAAGTACAACAGGAATATTCAGAGGTAACAGGGTAGTGGTATAGAAGAATAAGAAGAAGGAACTAAGGTATACTGATCAGAATAAAGAAGGTGAAGGAAATGTTTGATGTAAAGCAGTTTAAGAAGTATACACATGTCCACTTAGTCAAAACGGTGTATACACACTAGTACACAGAATAAAAAGAGCGTATATGTATACATGCACTCTCACAAGAGGAAAAGCGTGTACATGTTGGAAAATCAAGGTTTTGGTCCAAGGTATTTGATCCGAGGTATTTGGTCTGAGGTATTGGTCTGAGGTATTTGGTCCAAGGTATTGGTCCTAAGTGGTTTTGGTCTGAGGTATTGAGAAAGGCCTAAAACTATATAAGGAGAAGAAGATCATTAGGCCAGGGTGTGGAAGTGAAAAGGGTTTCTAAGGAATACTTCTATCTGAAGTATATTTTATGTTGCAGGGGCTATCTTAGTGAGTTGATCTGAAATATTTTGTGCACCTTGAATTCAATGTTGGATCAGGATCATGAGATCTGAAATGACTTATCATTGAATGATCTGATATTGGTTGGTGCAAGATCTAATTGTGTACACATGTTTTATTCTTTGAATGTCATGATCTGGGTTTGTCTGAAGTCCGGAATAGTAGCGAAGTTATGAGTTAATATTTGTAGATCTGTACCGTGGTTTGCTTTGGTGAAGTTGTGTATAAACGCTGGTTCGTCTCTTCGAAGTAGCGTATGCAAAAGAAAAAGTATGTTTCTCAAAGATGACTGATCTATTTGATTACTTCTATTGTTTTATTGTTGTCTGTTAATGAAGTCTTCTAACATCTGAATGTAAAACTAAATGCATAAGGAGTTTGATATCTGATTGATTAATCGTATAAGTGAGAAGGGTGATCTTTGCTACTGCCTGTGTAAGGCTTTGTAAATCGACAGTAGATGTTTAGTATATTGTTGGTTGGTATAAACTTGATTCATAAGTTTTATGTTTCAGTAGTTTTGAAGTTATACGCAGGTTTGATTAAAGGAAGAAGCGTATGCATGCAGGTTGGGTTCAACAAAGTAGCGTATACATTCTGATGCATGATTTTTGAGGTTGCAGCTGGTTTTGAATGATGATGTAGGTTTCTGGGTTCAGCACAGTGTTCTGGTGACAGTGATCTGATTGTTCAGATTAACTATTTTTTGGTTAATGTGGTTTGAGTTTCAAAGTTTCTGATGGGTCGAGTATGAAAATTTGATGAAATGAGGCCTTCATGTGTATTGTTGTGTACCAGGAGCATCCATTCTAAAAATTTATGAAACGTGGTCCCTGGAGGAAGAGAGAAGGACGTAGCCTTCTGTAGGCCGGCGCCTACATACTAGTAAACTCATTGTCTAGTACAAGAGCTAGGGGGTTGTAGCTCCCTTCCAGTAGAAGCTAGAAAATGAGAGAAGGTTGTAGCCTTTTGCAGGTGGGTGCCTGCATACTGGTATGAGTCTGCACCAACACAAGATTGTACACAAATTTTCTTATTATTATAAAAAGACAAAGATGACAACAACAGGTGGTTTTAACCTACATTGGGTTTCCAAATTAAATCTTGGTGTTCATGTGTGTTGCTTATGTGTGATGGTTTATTATGTTTTTATTGCACTGTTTAATAAGTTACTGATGCTCTGGTTATAGATCATCACATGAAAAATTAACTAAATCACAAGTTCTCTAGGTATACACTGGTTTCACTAATCATAGTAGCGTGTACACGCTAGTTCACTTCACAGAAGTAGTGTATACGAATATGTTTTGGAAATGAAAAATTATTGATATGATAATACTAATTCACCCCCCCTCTCGGTATTATTTCCAACGATTGGTTTCAGAGCAGGTCCTTTAGAAGAATCTTGATCGCTTGAAGGAAGATCTTGCAAGATGAATAATCCCGGAGGCATGGGATCCATCAGGCTACCAATCTTCAATGGAAGCAACTTAGTATATTGGAAAATAAGAACCAGAGATCCTATCTACAATCGCTTGGAGCCAATGTTTGGGAAATTGTGGAAGGAGGATATCAATTTCCAATAGAAATTCCTAAAGACTCTGCAGGTAAGAAGCTATACAAAACCAATTCCAAAGTCGTCAATACGTTATTGGGAAGTCTGTCAAAATCAGAATTTTTCAAAGTCATGCAGCTCAAGACAGCCAAAGAGATATGGGACAAAATCATTCAGAGCTACGAAGGAGACTCTTAGGTAAAACATGCTAAGCTTCAAATTCTCAGAATTCAGTATGAAACTCTTAAGATGCATAGCGATGAGAGTGTTGCTAGTTACTTCTTAAGTATAGATGAGATTGTTAATTGTATGAAGAATCTGGGTGAAGAGATAAAGGAAGTTACTTTAGTTGAGAAAATTTTGAGATCTTTGTCTTCTAAATTTGAGTCAAAAGTGTCTACCATAAAAGAAAAACAAGATATTCAGACTATCACTGTGACTCAACTTCATGGAATCCTAACTGCCTTTGAAATGAGAAAATGAGGTCCATCAGATATGAGAGAAATTGCATTTAAAGCATCGACAAAGGGAAAAGAAAAGGAAGAGAACAATGAATTAGGACACATTTCAGAAGAAGAAGATGAGGTAAATTTTGTCAAGAAGCTTCAATGGGGTTCCGGAAGATTCAGAGGTAAGCTACCTTTCAAATGCTTTGCTTGTGGTAGAGTCGGTCACTATGCTACCAAATGTCCCCATAAAGATAAATATGAAAAGGGAAGGAATATGCAAAAGGCAATAGAAAACAGGTTGTGAATAGAAGGAGCTACTATATGCATGAAGATAGTGATGGTTTATCTAATAGTGATGAAGATGAAACTGAACAAGACTATAGACTACTCATGGCTTATGACAATGATGATTTTTTTGATGCATTAGAAAAAGAATACTTTCTTGAAGAAATCACTAAACTCAAAATATGTGTAGAAGAAAAGAATATGATCATAGATACTTTGACACACCAACTTGCCGAAAGAGAAAAACACAATGAAAATAGAGAATGTTAAATTGTGGTTCTAAGAAAAGATCTTGAGAAGACAAAATCTCTTAATCTTAGATTTTCTAAAGGATCATAAAATTTATGTTCAGTGTTCTCCTCTGATAAAGATAGGTCTTGGATATACTGAATATTCATCTCAATCACAGAAGTCGTCAGCCTCCACCAGAAGATATCTTGATGCAACAAAGACCAGTGAACAACATGTCAATCGTCAACAAAAGTCTAAAATCACTCATCAGGTAAATCATACTCAATTTACTCCAAGGATGAATAGAAGTAGAAGCCACAATCAACAGGTAAACAATACCAAAAGATACTATGATCACAGAAATTTCTTTAATGGGTAATGTTTTTCATGTCACAACTTTGGGCACAAGGTTGCTCAATGTGTTGCTTACAAAACCATCATGACTATAGAAGCACGAAATCAAAGGAGTGTGACAGGAATCAAGAAAAGTTCCTATAATAAATTTTATCCTCTTGAAAATGAAATAGAATGTTCCATTTGTAACAACTTTAGTCATGAAGAATTTGAATGCAGGAGAAAATTTCGGCCAACACTTCAAAAGGAGCAAACACCATTAAATCCCAAGATATGGAGAAGAAAAGAATCTCAATCAAAAAGATGTGGCATAGCTTTGTATGTAGAAGGACAAGAAAATCAGTGGTACATTGACAGGGGATGCTCCAAACACATGACAGGTGATAAAGATAAACTGCATTCATATAATGCATTAGAAAAGGAAAATAATGTCTCATTTGGAAATGACACTCCTGTTTTCATTAAAAGTAAAGGCTTTGTTTTCTTGAAAGAAAAGGTTAAAACTGGAAATGTCATGTATGTAGATGGTTTAAAGCATAATCTGTTGAGTGTCAGTCAAATGTGTGATCAAGGAAATGAAGTGGTATTTCGATCAAACAGATGTGTGGTTCGAAACCTTCTCTTTCACATCTGAGGGTATTTGGGTGTGATGCATATGTACATGTTCCAAAGGAGAAAAGAACAAAGTTGGATAGAAAATCTGAAAGGTGCATCTTTATTGGGTATAAGGATGGTTTAAAAGGTTATAAGCTTTGGAACCCAAAAATAAGGAAGGTTGTGTCCAGCTGAGATGTGGTGTTTAGAGAGGTGAAAAATGTTATTAAACATGAAGTCCTTCCAAAGGAACCTGAGAAGATAGAGTTTGAGCTAAAGGAGGAAGAATCGACTCTATAGAAGAGAGGAATTAGACGATGAAGAGCCACAAACTCCAGTTGTGAGAAGATCATTTCGAGAAATAAGGCAGCCAGAAAGTTATAATCCATTTGCTTTCCATTAGTTTCATAGGATGGAAAACTCTGGAAAGTGGCCATGGTTGATGAAATGGAATCTTTGCACAAAAATGAGGCTTGGGATTTGGTGGAGTTGTCGGTTGGAAGGAAACCCATTGGCAGCAAATGGGTGTTTAAAAAGAAGATGAATGCAGAAGGCAAGGTGGAGAAATACAAAGCTCGGTTGGTAGCAAAAGGTTATTCCCAGGTGTTGGGAATTGATTCTAGTGATATTTTTTCTCCTGTTGCCAAGGTAGCTTCTATTAGATTACTTTTATCTGTTGTTGCTGCTTTTGATTTTGAAGTATAATAGATGGATGTGAAGACAATATTTCTTCACGGGGATCTGGAAGAAGAGATCTACATGAAGCAACCTGAAGGCTTTGTGATGAAGGGTAAGAAAGAACTGGTATGCAAGTTAAAAAAAGTCTCTGTATGGGTTAAAACAGTCACCAAGGATGTGGTATCAGAAATTTGATACCTTTATATGGGGACTTGGCTTCACCAAAAGTAATGCAGTTCACTGTTTGTATTTTACATTAATTGGTGACGGTGTTATTTATCTGGTCTTGTATGTGGATGATATGTTGTTGGTTGGAAATGACAAAGAAATTATCTAGGATTTGAAGACCCAATTGTCCTCCAAATTCGACATGAAATATCTTGGTGCTGCAAGCTGTATTTTGGACATGGAAATTAAACAAGACCGGGCAAAGAGGAAGCTCTGGTTAAACCAGAGGAAGTATGTCGAGACAATACTGTAGAGGTTTAATATGAAGGATAGTAAATCGGTGAAGGTTCCTATTCCTGTAGGTGTAAAGTTATCTGCTGAATTGTGTCCCAAGACACAAGAAGAGGAAGAGGGCATGTCCCGTGTTCCATATGCAAGTGTAGTCGGTAGCCTAATGTATGCAATGGTTTGTACTAGACCAAACATTGCACATGCAGTGGGAGTATTGAGCAGGTTTATGTCAAAACTAGGGAAGGAGCATTGGACAACATTGAAGCTTTTTTTAGGTGTTTGTGTGGCACTAGTGATTATGGTTTGTGCTACGAAGGAAGACCAGGACTGAACAGAGTTTTGGACATCCATGGCTTTGTTGATGCAGAATGGGCTGGAGATCTGGGTCAGAGAAGACCTACAAGTGGGTATGTGTTTAACCTATTTGGAGGTGCAGTAAGTTGGATGAGTAAGAGATAGTTTGTAGTGCCATTTTCAACTACAGAGCTAGAATGCATGGTAGCCACTGATGCAAGCAATGAAGCAGTTTGGTTGCAGAGATTGTGTTCAAGTATGGGGTTAGTACAACGAGCTATAAGGATAGACTGTGACAGCCAAAGTGCAATTTTCTTGGCAAAGAACTCTGCTTATCATTCAAAGACAAAGCACATTGATGTTTAGTATCACTTTGTGAGGGATATGGTTGAGGAGAAAAAGGTGTTGCTGGTAAAGGTGGACTCTTTGAAGAATATTGCAGATGCATTGACAAAGTCTATGAGCACTGAGAAGTTCTCTTGGTGTAGAGAAACAATGGGCATTACAGGGTTGGACCAATGATTAAGCTCTCCTGTGGTCCCGTGTGGAAAGAAAACAACAAGTGGGAGAATGTTTGGTGTGTGTTATATTTTTTCCATAACTACCACACACGTGGGGGGCCGGTAGCCCCCCTGCATGGGGTCCGGGGCAACACCTAATTATTTTTTGGACCCTATTTTAGGTGGGTGGACCTACCTATCGTTTGTGCATGGATTTCACACATGGTTTTGGGAATGATGCTTTTCTATCCATGGTATTTTGTAGATCCGGTCAAGGGAACTACGATTATGTTCTAATCCAGGGTTAATGGATTGAGGTCTATGGATGCTTCAACATGTATATATATGTATTGTAACATTGAAAGGAATATAATGAAAAGTCAATCTGGTAGTCTCAGTTTTGGGATCCAGGGTAAAATCTATGTGTATATGTGTTTTATGCTCTCGCCATTGTTTATTTATTGTTTTTAGAATTCGTATGCAGGTAATTTATGTATGGGGTTATTACTGATAGTTAGAGGTTATAGCAGTAGCGAACATAATCGACCCTGTGTCACCTAAGTACAAACATACCCTAGTTGGTAATTCCACCAATCCATAGAAAAAAAAGGAAGGAAAAGTTAGTTTCCATCAATGTTTCATCTCTGATTACCTTCAACACACTGGAAAGACACCAATTTGAAGTTACATAAAGATAATAAATGAATAGCTTACTTCAACATATAAACACACACACCCACATATATATTATAAACTTATTTACATCATTACATATTTAAACTAAAACATTATAAATAAACCCCACGGGGGGTGATCATCAACGCAAGACAAGGAAATCACAAACTACATGTTATACCACCTCTCTTGTAATCATAGAGTATATACCATATAGAGGGAAACACATTAAATACAGATTTTGCTTCTCACTTCATTAAGGACCAACTCTTCACCATAATTGATCCAACAATGACAATTCAAAGCAAAATGGTAATGGATTTTCTAACAGGTTATGGTCACTTAGAGGACCTGAATCTAGTAGGATGGAAGAAAAGGATTGAGGAATCATTACAACATTTCCAGGACGTCAGATTTTAGCATATATATAGAGAATACAATGCAACAACTGATAGATTATCAAAAGTTGCACTTGCATTGGATTTACATCGTATATGATGAACTCATCGACCACAAAATCCATGAATTTCAATCCATCCCTATAACCCACATGAATTAAATATCTTGCTAGATTCTCACATGCAATTTGATTGGTCAACATTCTAGAAAAAAGTGATCTATAATTGTCCAGCTCAATAGGACTCAATTTTTTTCCTGAATATTCAATCATCATATTTTTGTTAAGGAATTCTATATATCTAGTCAACAAATTCAGTCTGTACATAACTTTCATTTTTTGTTTTGCTGAGATCCTACACATAGATAAAAATATTTATAGTGACTAATTAGACCTAAATTTCTCATCTTGCTATTCCACATGGATCCCTTTTGTGAAGAGCTGAAAAATCATGTTACAACGAAACCTTTTTTTTTTTTTTTAAATTCTAAAATGAATAACAAAAATTCAAACCTAAATAGTTTTATGATTTGTTATTTTCTATTTTTATATAATAGTTTTTTGCTCCCACACTCCAGGTCTTTTCGTGCTCCTTCCACTCTTACTCAAATGTTTTAGATAGATGTTAGTTAATGAAATTTCAAAGACTCTAAAAAAAATTTGAAGTTATTATTAAACTTCTATTTGTTTAATTAAGGAAGAGGAGTTTTAATATTTTATGAAAAGACATACTATTTATTTATTAAAAGTTGGTATTGAAAAATAACACAAATGTTTTAGATAAATCTTAGTTAATAAATTTTGAAAAATTTCTCTATAAAAAAAATTGAAATTATTATAAACTTTTAAATATTCAATTATAAAAAAAATTGAAATTATTATAAACTTTTAAATATTCAATTAAGGTAAGGAAGTTTTAATAATACACCAATGGCACTCAAATGTTCTAAATAAATCTTAGTTAATGAATTTTGAAAGAGTCCTCTGCAAACAATTTGAAGTTATTATCAAAACTTTAAATATTCAATTAAGGTGGGGGAGTTTTAAGAATATATGAAAGAAAAATCTATTTATTTATGGAATGCTGTCATGGGGAAATGATATCCATTGAAACTGTTTTATAAGTGGTTTTTATTTTCCACGTATTTTACTTTCCTGAGATTTAAATTAATGACTTGTATTTAAATTGGAAATTTGACAATTATTGCCATTAATTTTAATTCAAATCTTTCATGAGAGATTAAAGGTGTAAACTAGATATAAATAAAATAAAAATTGCATCTAAATTTAAATCCTTTAGAAGGGACGCGTTTTATGACGAGCTCGATAAAAATAGGTGTGTAAATAGTGCATTGTTTTGATGTGAGAACTATTATGGCGGTGATCGATGGATACAGTCTAACTAATAACAAAACAATACAGGAAGTGAGTGAGTTCGCTTACTAGTTGGTGGAGTCGCGATGCTGCCGCCCACGGTATGACGAGAAAATTGAGTTTGTTTAAAACCCAATTCAACCACCTGACGTGATTTAACGAAGCTTCAAGCTAAGATCATGAATGACGTGTCCATCGTCTCTAACAAATTAGACAATAAATTAGACTACATTTACAAATTACACTAATGAATATAAATGAGCTTTCAACATAAGGTCGGGGGTTGCCTAATCGCGATTAAACAGAACCACGGGCCCTGCATTTGACTTTTCAACTATCTAACTCTCGTCACTTTGTCGCGACCCGTTAGATGGTTCATATAAAATTATCAACACACGCCAACCGATTAGTCATCCATGCTATCTATATCTATGAACACGTCAGAATATCCGATGCGTTCATATCAAATTATTAAATATTTTTGCATTTATTCTATTTCTCTAAGGAATAATATTTTGTTTTCAGTAATTAAATAAATTATTATATAAATAATAGTATAAATTAAATTAGTAATAAATATTGATAAATTTATCAAAATACTTATTTTATAATATATTTCACATTACAACATTTAAAAATAACATTACTAGCATTTGCATCTTATGTTGCAAAGGAAACGCCGTAAGGCATAGAATCAAATTCGTCAAAATTAAGATTAAGTTGATCTATTAATTTTTCATTTACATACACTGAAATCGTATGCAGCCTGGGATAAGAATCTCAAGAATCTCAAGTTATCATTGAGATAAATAAATCCCCATAGTACATACTCGTTATATATATATATATATATATATATATATATATATATATATGAATGAAGATCTCTGCTACGATTTATATTACTGTGGCAATGCCATTTTTCTCTCGCAAAGTTGCATCCATTGGTTTTTTTAAGACATTAAAAGAATCTAGCTGCTATGGTTTGTTATGATCGATGGGTTATCTTTCAGATTATATTGTAGATGATGTTAGATACATTAAATCATTTTGAAATAAACACGGAAAAGAACTCGAAACCTGCTAAATAAATAAATATGTTACATCTTTGTAGTTGCATATTTAAAATGATAAAATAAATATCTTACATATTTGTAGCTGCATATTTGAAAGGATAAACGAGAATTTGAAAATGTCGAGGGCATTGCCCACACTTCAAAAGATAACAACAATTAAAATTGCCTCTGGGGAGAATTTTATTAACTTGTTGTATGCTTAGGGCCAATGATCTTCACATTCAATCTTGCTTAAAATGAACCAAATTTTGATATACATCATGGCCTAAAATTATGGTTTAAAACCCTATGTATAAGGAGGATACCTTTTACATATGAATTGAGAAATGTTGCAGATGCATAATTGGATCTCGTCACATTTTTCCTTATTATATTGGTTCCTTTTGTTACAAAAGGAAGCTTCACTGAAATATTTTGAACGTAATATCCATATTACTTTTCTAATAAGATATCCTTCTAGAGTGAGTTAATATGTATAAAAAAGCAACATGTCTTATCCTTTCTTGGAAAAGAGATTCTTACAATGCATTACTATTATGTCAGTACAATATCATACCAGCTATAACATCAACCAAAACCATGCCTGAAAGAAATTCTAGGTAGAAAGGAGCATGTGGAACTTCAACCCATTTCATGATATTTCTAATAGCCAAATGAAACATTTCTACCATGGTAGGTCATGGTAGGTCATAGGGAGTGGGATTATTCACATGATTAGAAGCCAATTTATTTTTATTTGTAGTAGATATCCTTGTAGGCTAATAAGGACTGTGTAGAAATCCAATCACCAAATTAGTGCTCATCATGTGGGGTTGATTCCATCATGGTTACTCTTCGAGTGCCTCTTAAAAATATGTAGGTACTCAACTCCAATCGAGGATATGAAAGTGGGAACATGCCAAGCCATTTCAATCAATTAAATAACCTCCCTTCGTGGTAACTAAAACTCTAAAATTCTTTCCGTTGACTTGAACAAACCCAATGCTACCTCTGCTTTCAAGAACAATTGTCACAATATTTGGTTTCATTTCATCAAAAGATACCATATTAATTTAAAGTATCCATGACAATAAACGCATAACCAACAATTTTTCTACATCAATCATCAACAAATTTACTCATTTTATGATTGCATAATATCATTTTAGTGGGAAGCCCACAAACCAACATTACTGAAAATACAATAAAGATTATCGATGTATACTTTAGCTTGCACAAAACTATACTAATAGAAGGATCCTTTAGGCAAAATTTGCAAGTTTTTCTCTGTTCAAGTGTGGAAAATGTGCCAACTAAGTCTACAATTGGATTCTAGAAATAAAAATAAGGTAGGGTTGGTAGGTGACAACATCATGGTAGTTTCCTTTTCACCTAAGTGAATGAAGCTAGAAAAAGCCAATGTTTACATTTATCCTTGTTGATATTTATGTTATAAAGCAAGGAATCATTGAGAAATAGCCACAAATATCAAGGAACACCGAGCTTTTGCAAAAGTACTGATATTGATATTTTCCCACCTTTGTTTGGACTAACTGAAATGCGTGATCCATGTTACATTTCCTATTTTTTTGTGATTGATTGCTTGTACTAGTTACTACTAGTGTACACTTTTTTGGGGGGATGAAACTCAATGCTCACAATGATGACTACTCTACATTTCTTGGGACTCATTTATTGCAACTATTGGGTATCGTGTTCCCTAGATTTGTTAAATTTGCAAATTTGAGTAGTACACAAGTTTTATTTCTTATAAAATTAATGTAAAATTAAATCTTTTCCACTTGAAATAAATCTTTATACTCAAATATTCATATGATATCACATAAGGATTAAATTTTCTAAAAGTTTGGTTTGGAGACTATTGAACACAATTATCTAAAGTTTGGTTTGGAGACTATTGAACACAATTATCTAGATCTCTCTCCTAATTGCACACATATTCCTGGATAAATGTTAACTTTAAGCTGTGACATGATTTTTCCAAACAAGGTCAAAAGTAAAGTGTACTCACCCACCGTGCTACTTAGTTTAAAGAAAATGAGAAGGTCACGATCATAAAGTCACTCCATGGAATGGTCCATGTTAATGAAAGTGAGGATTTTGTAGTCTTTTTGCATGGCTAATTACCTTGAAGATTGTCTTGACTTCTTGTGGTTGGGAAAAGATGGGGAAAATAATTAGGTACAATCAACCAATGCAATATCAGAAGGCACTCACACAGGAGAAAATGCATTTCTATTTGGTGAAATGTATTTCCATGTATGCTACGGCTAGAAACGTTTTGGTTCCATATAATATACGATTGAGCTCATCTAGTAAGTTTGTTCATGACTGCCTAGAAGACTTAGAACAAAGCAATTGTGTCAAGAACATGTGTACACAAAAGAGGTATGGGCGCCTCTGAAGGTAACTCTGGAAGATGCGGCATAGGGGAATGCATCTTCTTAAAATCATTGCATTCTATTACTCTTGTCGGGTCCTGACTGTTTAGGAAGAACTATCAACCTCCTTCGCATAGCAATTGAAAATGAAGTTGGAAGACTCCACGTTTATGAAAACTCAAATATTACTGTGAACATGCTTAATGGAAAATCTGCTTTGCGAAGAATTCAATCTGTTATGGATCACATTCTAGAAATGAAGACCAGATTACATTCCATCTCCTTTACTCATATTTTCCATGAGCCCAACTCCCAGGCAGATTCCTTATCCAAAGGTGGAGTGGACCTAAAACCCTATGTATAAGGAGGATACCTTTTAGATATGAATTGAGAAATGTTGCAGATGCATAATTGGATCTCGTCACATTTTTCCTTATTATATTGGTTCCTTTTGTTACAAAAGGAAGCCTCACTTAAATATTTTGAACTTAGTATTCATATTACTTTTCTAATAAGATCTCCTTCTAGAGTGAGTTAATATGTATAAAAAAGTAACATGTCTTATCCTTTCTTGGAAAAGAGATTCTTACAACGCATTACTATTATGTCAGTACAATATCATACCAGCTATAACATCAACCAAAACCATGCCTGAAAGAAATTCTAGGTAGAAAGGAGCATGTGGAACTTCAACCCATTTCATGATATTTCTAATAGCCAAATGAAACATTTCTACCATGGTAGGTCATAGGGAGTGGGATTATTCACATGATTAGAAGCCAATTTATTTTTGTTTGTAGTAGATATCCTTGTAGGCTAATAAGGACTGTGTAGAAATCCAATCACCAGATTAGTGCTCATCATGTGGGGTTGATTCTGAAGATCCTGCATAACCTTATTACAGTTGGGTGGTTCTATTCATTTTTCATGAATGAGAATGTTCGTTTGTAGATCTTATTATGATTTTTATTTTGTGTTGGCAAAGCTTCGAGGTCCAATTGTATCTCATTCCCACCTTAGCTTGGGAGGTCGACACCACTCACTTCCAAATTTTTAACGTCGTAGTCTATCCCATTTTTTCATGCCATTTATGTCCATGCAATTGTGGTTTTGTAGATTAATCCCATGCAACCTTCAATGCAATTTAGCTAAGTTGAGTCATTCCAAATTTGATCTCCTCAATTTACTCCAGACACACCTCTCATAGAAGCACTATCTCACATCATTGCAAATTTATTCCTTGTAGAGACAATGATTGATTCCATTGACTATTGCTTGCTAGAAGAAAGCATTATCTCACATCATTGCAAATTTATTCCTTGTAGAGACAATGACTGATTCCATTGACTATTGCTTGCTAGAGGAACATCTGCAATTACTTTTGAATATTAGTCTGAGTCTGATCACACTCTAGGGTTTCCTATATGGTATGTCTTGCTAGTTTGTAATCCCTAATTTGATGTAGATACATAGACATCTTGATGACTTTTCTTATAACTATTTGTAAGAAAATTATGGCTTTATTTAGGTGTCATTCTAATTTGTGTTTTAATGATGGTTTCTTAGTAATAGATATATGTAAAAGTTTAATGGTAGTTTTTGTTGAATATGATGTCATTCTAATTTGTGTTTTAATGATGGTTCCTTAGTAATAGATATATGTAACATATCACACCTTGAGTGAGATGGGTTTGTGGTAGTAGCTAGAGATCATTGTGATCCTAAAGATGGCATCTTGGCGGCTTGAAGATCCTGCATAACCTTATTACAGTTGGGTGGTTCTATTCATTTTTCATGAATGAGAATGTTCGTTTGTAGATCTTATTATGATTTTTATTTTGTGTTGGCAAAGCTTCGAGGTCCAATTGTATCTCATTCCCACCTTAGCTTGGGAGGTCGACACCACTCACTTCCAAATTTCTAACATCGTAGCCTATCCCATTTTTTCATGCCATTTATGTCCATGCAATTGTGATTTTGTAGATTAATCCCATTTAATCTTCAATCCAATTTAGCTAAGTTGAGTCATTCCAAATTTGATCTCGTCACTGTACTCTAGACACACCTCTCATAGAAGCACTATCTCACATCATTGCAAATTTATTCCTTGTAGAGACAATGACTAATTCCATTGTCTCTTCACTGTACTCCCAGACACACCTCTCATATAAGCATTATCTCACATCATTGCAAATTTATCCTCTCATATAAGCATTATCTCACATCATTGCAAATTTATCCTCTCATATAAGCATTATCTCACATCATTGCAAATTTATTCCTTGTAGAGACAATGATTGATTCCGTTGACTATTTCTTGCTAAAAGAAAGCATTATCTCACATCATTGCAAATTTATTCCTTGTAGAGACAATGACTGATTCCATTGACTATTGCTTGCTAGAAGAACATCTGCAATTGCTTTTGAATATTAGTCTGAGTCTGATCACACTCCAAGGTTTCCTATATGGTATGTCTTGCTAGTTTGTAATCCCTGACTATCGCTTGCTAGAAGAACATCTGCAATTGCTTTTGAATATTAGTCTGAGTCTGATCACACTCCAGGGTTTCCTATATGGTATGTCTTGCTAGTTTGTAATCCCTCTAGGGTGATGAATACAGTTAGCTCGTGTTCATGTCAATATGGCTCTGAGTAACTTGTACACTTTTCTTTCTATTATAAGTACTCAACTAGTTCGTGAAAGGTTGTGTGGTCAACCGTGCACCATCACAAAATTTCCAAGACCTCATGAAATATTCTCCATTAGTTAAGAGATACTTGACAGACAAGTGCGTCAACTTATTCATTTGATGTAGATACATAGACATCGACTTTTCTTATAACTATTTGTAAGAAAATTATGGCTTTATTTAGGTGTCATTCTAATTTGTGTTTTAATGATGGCTCCTTAGTAATAGATATAAGTAAAAGCTTAATGGTAGTTTTTGTTGAATATGATGTCATTCTAATTTGTGTTTTAATGATGGTTCCTTAGTAATAGATATATGTAAAAGTTTAATGGTACTTTTTGTTGAATATGATGTGATTTTAATAATACTAATTTTGATTTATATATTTTTAAATGTGATATTGTATATTTTTAGATGTGATATTAAGATAAAATACACTAATAAATTTAATGTTTATATAATATAATATGTTTTTTTTTAATATTCCACGAAAATAATAAAAATTATATTTTTTAAAATACAGTAATAAATTTAATGTTTATAGAATATAATATGTTTTTTTAATATTCCATAAAAATAAAAAATATATATATTTGTTAATAATTTAAAAAATTAAATATAAAATTAATGTAAAATTAAATCTTTTCCACTTGAAATAAATCTTTATACTCAAATATTCATATGATATCACATAAGGATTAAATTTTCTAAAAGTTTGGTTTGGAGACTATTGAACACAATTATCTAAAGTTTGGTTTGGAGACTATTGAACACAATTATCTAGATCTCTCTCCTAATTGCACACATATTCCTAGATAAATGTTAACTTTGAGCCGTGACATGATTTTTCCAAACAAGGTCAAAAGTAAAGTGTATTCACCCACCGTGCTACTTAGTTTAAAGTAAATGACAAGGTCACGATCATAAAGTCACTCCATGGAATGGTCCATGTTAATGAAAGTGAGGATTTTGTAGTCTTTTCACATGGCTAATTACCTTGAAGATTGTCTTGACTTGTATGTGGTTGGGAAAATATGGGGAAAATAATTAGGTACAATCAACCAATGCAATATCAGAAGGCACTCACACAGGAGAAAATGCATTTCTGTTTGGTGAAATGTATTTCCTTGTATGCTACGACTAGAAACATTTTGGTTCCATATAATATACAATTGAGCTCATCTAGTAAGTTCGTTCATGACTGCCCATAAGACTTAGAACAAAGGAATTGTATCAAGAACATGTGTACACAAAAGAGGTATGGGTGCCTTTCAAGGTAACTATGGAAGACGCAGCATAGGGGAATGCATCTTCTTAAAATCATTGCATTCTATTACTCTTGTCGGGTCCTGATTGTTTAGGAAGAACTATCAACCTCCTTCGCATAGCAATTGAAAAAGAAGTTGGAAGACTCCACGTTTATGAAAACTCAAATATTACTGTGAACATGCTTAATGGAAAATCTGCTTTGCGAAGAACTCAATCTATTATGGATCACATTCTAGAAATGAAGACCAGATTACATTCCATCTCCTTTACTCATATTTTCCATGAGCCCAACTCCCAGGCAGATTCCTTATCCAAAGGTGGAGTGGTCCTAAAACCCTATGTATAAGGAGGATACCTTTTACATATGAATTGAGAAATGTTGCAGATGCATAATTGGATCTCCTCACATTTTTCCTTATTATATTAGTTCCTTTTGCTACAAAAGGAAGCTTCACTTAAATATTTTGAACTTAGTATTCATATTACTTTTCTAATAAGATCTCCTTCTAGAGTGAGTTAATATGTATAAAAAAGTAACATGTCTTATCCTTTCTTGGAAAAGAGATTCTTACAACGCATTACTATTATGTCAGTACAATATCATACCAACTATAACATCAACCAAAACCATGCCTAAAAGAAGTTCTAGGTAGAAAGGAGCATGTGGAACTTCAACTCACTTCATGATATTTCTAATAGCCAAATGAAACATTTCTACCATGGTAGGTCACGGTAGGTCATAGGGAGTGGGATTATTCACATGATTAGAAGCCAATTTATTTTTGTTTGTAGTAGATATCCTTGTAGGCTAATAAGGACTGTGTAGAAATCCAATCACCAGATTAGTGCTCATCATGTGGGGTTGATTCTGAAGATCCTGCATAACCTTATTACAGTTGGGTGGTTCTATTCATTTTTCATGAATGAGAATGTTCATTTGTAGATCTTATTATGATTTTTATTTTATGTTGGCAAAGCTTCGAGGTCCAATTGTATCTCATTACCACCTTAGCTTGAGAGGTCAACACCACTTACTTCCAAATTTTTAACGTCGTAGTATATCCCATTTTTTCATGCCATTTATGTCCATGCAATTGTGGTTTTGTAGATTAATCCCATGCAACCTTCAATGCAATTTAGCTAAGTTGAGTCATTCCAAATTTGATCTCCTCAATTACTCGAGACACACCTCTCATAGAAGCACTATCTCACATCATTGCAAATTTATTCCTTGTAGAAACAATGATTGATTCCATTGACTATTGCTTGCTAGAAGAAAGCATTATCTCACATCATTGCAAATTTATTCCTTGTAGAGACAATGACTGATTCCATTGACTATTGCTTGCTAGAGGAACATCTGCAATTGCTTTTGAATATTAGTCTGAGTCTGATCACACTCTGGGATTTCCTATATGGTATGTCTTGCTAGTTTGTAGTCCTGATTTGATGTAGATACATAGACATCTTGATGACTTTGTTGAAAAGTGTGCAACAAGAAATGCTTGTTGAGAATGCAACAAGATGATGGAGCTTAGTGGAAAGGAGTTGCCTTCACTAAGTGGTTCCGTAGGAAAATTATGGCGCAAAGTCTATTTTTGGATCACAGCAGGAGTGATCACAACAGGAGTGATCACAGCAGGAGTGATCATAGCAGGAGTGATCAGAGTCTATTTTTAGACTGCTAATAAAAAATAGAAAAGTCAAATATTATTGTCTCATAACAATATTTAGACTATAAACTTTATCTTATCCTCTTGGAGCACTTCAGTTTGTGTTGGCATTATGAGACAAGTGTTGTCCTTGATGGCAAATCACACAAATGACAAATCATAGTGCAGAAGGTCAGCAGCAAGGAATTGATGAGCAAAAGGTTAGCAGCAAGGAATTGATGATCAGACTACAAGTATGAAGAGTATATATGCAGGTTCACTATATACCAAGTAGGGTATACACGCAGGTTCACTATATACCAAGTCGCGTATATGCAGGTTCGCTATATACCAAGTAGGGTATACACGCAGGTTCACTATATACCAAGTCGCATATACGCAGGTTCGCTATATACCAAGTAGGGTATACACGCAGTTTCATGCACGAAAAGCACGTACATGTCGGAGAACTTACTTTTGGTCCGTGGTAGTTAGTCCTCGGTATTTGAACCTATGGGTTTGGACCACGGTGTCTTGTCAGAAGTGTTGATCCCAAGTATTGGGCCCTTGGTATTGATTTATTATGGTTTTGGACCGTGGTATTGAGTAAGGCCTAAGACTATAAAAGGAGAAGAAGATCATTAGGAAAAAGCATTGAAAAAGTCTTGAATATCTGATGAAGGATGAGATCCAGTATGCAGGTTATGGGTTGATGATGCATTGCTTGATCTGAGCTAAGGAGGGATCTCACCGGTTGATGGAGAACAAGATCTAAGGAGAGATCGGGATCAAATGGTTTGAAATGAACTATCTTTATGATGCTTATTCTAGATCTGCATACTGACGCATGTAATATACTATAAATGTTATGAGTATGACTGATGTCTGGTACAGCTACAAAGTTATAAGAAAATATTTTTAGATCTGTACGCGGGTTGTCTTTGGCAAAAGCGCGTATGTACGCGGGTTTGATTCATCGTAGTAGCGTATACATTATGAAGTATAATATTTGAAGTTGCAGATGGGTCTGATTGTTATGGCAGAGTTCTGGTGACTGTGTTATTGACATGGTTTCAGTGTTTTAGTGATTCAGAGATTGATGATGTTAGTAGTGATTGTTTTGAGCTTCAATGATAGTTATGGGTCCAGTATGAAAATTGGATGAAACATGGCCTTTCAGATTATGTGTTGTGCTTCAGGAGTATCCAGTCTGAAAATGTATGAAACGTGGTACCTGGAGGAGAGAAGATTATAGGTCAGCGCCTACGTACTAGTATCTTAGCTAGTACAAGAGCAAAGGGGATTGGAGCTCCCTTCCAGGAGAGTCTGGAGAACGAGAGAAGGTTGTAACCTTATGTAGGTTGTAGCCTGCATACTGGTAAAGGACTGCACCAGTACATTGTAAAAGAAGTTTCTTAATAAAGGAAGATAGAAACGAATTGCAGCAGGTGGTTTTCACCCACATTGGGTTTCCACCTTATATCATGGTGTTCATGTGTGTTGCTTATGTGTGTTGATCTATCTGTTTTACTGCTACTGTTAACTGTTAATATGGCTAATAATGTTCTGATGCACCCATTGAAGATCACATAACTGAATCATGAGTTTAATGGTTATACGCTAGTTGCAATAGACACAGTTGCATATATACGCGGGCATACTTAACTGAAGTAGCGTATATGAATCTGAGTATGAAAATGAAAAAGTTTTATTGATTAGATAATATTGATTCCCCCCCCCCCCTCTCAGTATTATTTCCAACAATTGGTATCAGAGCAGGTCCTTTGGTAGAAGCTTGATCGCTTGAAGGAGATCCGTGGAACTATGGGAAAGAAGCTTAAGAAGAAAGCACCTAAGAAGAAGAAGACATCTTAGAAGAACTATGACAGTGGGAGAATCGATTGGGGATTAGGTATAAGAAGCTCTTCAGATTCAGAATCATTTCAGAATGAAGATGAACTATCAGGTATGAATTTGCTATCCTCTGATGTTCCAGCTATCTATCCATTTGGAAAAGATGAAAGTGATAGTGAAGCAACTGAATTTGCTTTTATGGGTGAGCAAGAAAAGTATCAAATAGAGGCAGTATTTAGAAGGCTTACTGACAAAATTAAAGATCAACAAGATCTATTGAACAAAAGGGAATGTGCTTTCAAAGAAGAAGTTAACAAACTAAAAGCTCAATCAGAGGAAGGAAACAAGGTAAGAAAGTTACTCAAGGACAAGGAAAATCAATGTCAAAAGTTGCAGGGTGAAGTGACATCATTAAGAGATGAAGTCAATGAAAGAAGCACAACCATCAAGAAACTCAGAGATAGATCCAGTTATTTTTGGAAATAATACTGAGAGGGGGGGTGAATCAGTATTATCAAGTCAAATATTTCCTTTTTCAATTCCAGATGATATACGCTACTTCTATTAATAAAAACCGCGTATATATGCAACTACAATTAAAGAAACCCGCATATACAAAGCAGACTTGTAATTTGATTTATCTTTCAGATGTCAGTTATTAATCTGTGTATCAGAAGCAAATAAACAGTACCAGAAACAAAGCAGAAGACAGTCACACACAAGAACACAAGATATAAGGAGGAAACCCAATGTGGGTGAAAACCCCCTGCTGCAATTCGTCTCTATCTTCTTTTTAATTAGAAACTTCTCTTTACAATGTTTTGTACTGGTGCAGTCTTTACCAGTACGCAGGCTGCAACCTGCAGAGAGCTACAACTCTCTCTCGTTCTCCAGCTTTCCTGGAAGGGAGCTCCAACCCCCTAAGTTCTTGTACTAGCTTGAGATACTAGTACGCAGGCTCCTACCTGCAGAAGGCTGCAACCTTCTCTTTGCTTTCAGGGACCTCGTTTCATTAATTTTCAGACTGGATCCACAAGTAACATCAATCAAACATCAGGAATTTCTGCATAACCCAAACTCCTTTTCACCAATCAAAAGCTGAACCAAATAAACACTTCTCTGATCGCTGTACCCAGAACACAGTAACTGTAATCAAACACCAATTCTGAACCCAGAACACTGCAGTAATAAAACAGAAGCAGCTAGAACATAAATCAAGATATATACGCTACTTCACTGTTCAGCAACCTGCGAGTATACGCCTCTGTACCACAACCAACCTGCGTATACGCTTCTTTCACTCACAGAAAAAGCGTGTATACGCACCTGCAATTCACTGAACCTGCGTACAGATCTATAAAGGATAATTTATTCTTTTAAGCATTCAGACATCAGTTAACCCAGATTTATAGATCAAGAGTGCGCCACATATAACAGATCAAAATCATACAGAGATACCAATGTTCAAGCCTTGAGATTTTGATCCATCAATAGTCCTTATCCTTCTTGCACTCAGGTTCCTCCTTCATTCAGATCTAGATCTGTACCATAACCCAATCACCAGTATTCCAAATCTCATACATTATCAGATATTCAATAATAATTCAGATGATCCCTTGTCACATGATCTCCTTCCTCTTTTATAGTTTTAGGCCTTCCACAATACCACAGTCCAAAACCATAATAAACCAATACCAAGGGCCCAAAACCTGGGGTCAACACTTCTGACGAGATACCATGGTCCAAAACCATAGGTTCAAATTCCAAGGACTAACAACCATGGACCAAAAATAAGTTTCCCACCATGTACGTGCTTTTTTGTGCATAAAAGTGCGTTTATACACATATGCGACTTATGGACGTATAACCCGCGTGTATACACGTGTTTGGCAAGGTGAACCTGCGTATACAAGATTTCCTTCATTCTGAGCGCCTGAACTGAGATCTGTCACCAAAGAGAGTTGCCATCAAGGACAACACCTGTACCATAGCACCACTCCTGTGCCAAAATGCCAACAATCTTCCCCTTTGGACTTGATGGCAACTCCAAGATCCTCAAAGTCATTCTCCCCCTTTGTCATCAAGGGCAAAGGGCTGTGCTCCCCCTGAGTACATGTAGATATCTCTGCTTTGCTGTGCTAAACATGCTCCCCCTGACTGTAGGCAAGATCTGCAAAGGATGTTCTTCAAGAAGAACCAAGACATATACATTATGAAAGACCTTCCTATCACCAAAAGACTCAATACATACATCCATCACCCAACCAAGTGGGGATCATCCACCCAACCAAGTGGGGATACATCAGAAATTTACATATGACAACCAATCACATTGCATCAATCATCCCAGGCATAGTGGGGAAACCAAAATAGGCCGTTACATGACCTTGATAAAAAAAATATACATGACGTAGAAACGAAATATCAAGACTATGCAAATCACCAATAACTACTATCAGCAACATCTGACAATCACTGTATATATCAGCAACCATGTTGTTCTTCTGTTCTCCTTTCTGCAGCTGATCCACCTGAAACAAAATAGCATGAGTACTAGAACCAAGAGCTTCTAAGGTAATGCCAACAATGCATTGTTAGAAGATTATCTGCTCCCCCTGAACCTGTGCCTGATGGTCTCTGACAGACCCATATTAGACTCTCTTCAACCAGAGTCTTTTCTTGCTGATTTTCTTCAGAATTCCATATGAGCGATTGCACCTGCATAAATCTGCGTATGTATGCGGATTCCCCTCATCCAACTCGCGTACACTAACTTTTCTTTGAAACAGACAAGCTTCAACAGCAGGATGAAGCATCAACTACTCCCAGCTTCTGTCTGAGATATTCAAAAGTTTCCCTGGGCAGTGGTTTGGTAAGGATATCAACAATTTGTTCCTTGGAAGGAACATACTCCAACTTGACTTTTTGCTCAAGCACTTGTTCCCGAAGAAAGTGATATTTGATAGGTATGTGCTTGGTCTTTGAATGCATGACAGGATTCTTTGAAATGCTTATTGCACTTGTATTATCACATAAGATAGAGATAGGTGGAGTACAAGTGATTTGAAAATCCTGCAAGGTTTGCATCATCCAAAGAAGTTGAGTGCAACAAGATGCAGCAGCCACATATTCCGCTTCAGCTGTAGATAAAGCAATCGAACTCTGTTTCTTGCTGAACCAAGAGACTAATCTGGAACCCATAAAGAATGTGTTGAGGGCCCTGAAATCGGGTCAACAACAAGGGGGATACCCACCCGGTCGGGAACCTGGTTGGCGGCTCCGTGCCCGTTTGGTGTAGCGGGTCCGACTGGGGATAACGGGACCAGCTTCCCGTTCTAAGGGGGTGTGTGTGTGTAGAGTTTGGTGATGTGTGTGTGTGTAGAATATGATAATGAAAATATAGAATTATTTCTAAGCTAATCTAATTCTAAACTCTGAGACTGAATTTTATACTACTTTAATCTATCAAGAACAACACATCTAATCTACGCTAACCCGGGATAGAACTTTTTCCATTATGCGATCTAGAAAGATTTCACACAATAACTGGTAATGAAGATTATTCAGCTATTATGAGAATATAAATCAATTAAGATGAACCATTCTGCATAAAAAGTTAAGCAAAACAGTTGTGAACAGCATATCGCATAATCAGTTATTCATGTATTAAGCACAAATCAATGACTCCACCGTACAAAAGTGCCAAATGGTAGTCCACTCATTCATACATTAACATATAAACAACATCAGCTGTATATTACTCTAAGAATGCAAGCAGAAATTCGTCAAGAGATAAAAGTACCATTTATGACTGATTTTATACTCACAGACCTGAAGCAATAACGATCTATTTCTACTTACTTCTAATGCCTACTAAGAGTACAGAAGTGCAACATCAGTAGCAGGTATTAAAATGCAAACATAAATAAATCTCGATCCGTCCATTCATCAAAAACCCCCTCCGAGGGTGCAAAAGTGCATGTTCTGAGGACAAGTTTTTTGACAAATTTCCGGACCCTTCTCCAATGCAACGAGAAGGGTTAAATACTACTAACCGGCTAATTTTAATTACACAAATTTAGGGAATGGCTTCAAATGACCGCCCTTTTACTAAAACAAATTTATTTCTAAAAACTGAATCTAATTTCTAACCATTTCTGTATCTGCTCCTTAGTGCTGTAAGCGATGCGCTGTTCGCCGTGAAAGAGTCGGCTGCTTGTTCTTTCCTTTTGTTCAAGCTTGAAAATTAGAAATAACAAGAGCTGGCACCTCTTTCTGACAAACTAGAAGATATTTTTGAAAGTGTTCTTCTGGAGGAGTGTCTTCACGGCGTGTATACTTAGTACAACTCAGATTTCTTTCAAATTGATTGTGCTGTTGCTATTTCGGTTTCCGGCCGTGCGGATGACTCAATGAGCTGGGGATTTTGTTGCCTGAACGATTTTCTTAATTGAAACTTGTTTCCATTCTTTGTTCTAGGCTTTTCTGAGACGTCTTTCCCCTTAAGCGTTTTTCTTTTTGCTTTACCCAATTTGGGACTCAGGATCTTTCATAAACGCTTTGCTTTTGTGCGCCTTTGACTTTGAGTCCTGGATAGCCTATTTCCATCAGCATTTGTTGAGTGATACTCTGGAATCCGTGGCCCTGCTGTATGCGGTATCCATCTGCGAAGTCATCTCCTCTCCGTTCTTCTAGCTCTAGCGCTTTTCCTTGGATGTTTCCTGCATATAGATTTATATCAGTTGCTGACTTATAGTTCACGTAAATGAAAAGAGACAGAAGAAAAGATTGACATGAAAGCATTAAGTTCTAATGAATGCATAATCATGTCACCATTATGACTTGACTCTTCGAAAAACGCAACATAATCATCTTTGGATACACAGGCGTACAATCATTAATTTCCCGTAAGGTGCGCGCCTAATTTTGGGCTCACAGATCATGCCGAGGAATGCCTGCGACGAATGGCTTCTGACATTTGCATCGCAGCATCGAAGATTGCGATATCAATAAGTGGCATCGCAGCAATTGATAGTCTCATTCGTCGCAAACCATAGATCGCAGGTCGCAGCTTTGCATGGTCGCAAATTGCATATCGCAGGATCGCAAGGTTTTTCGCTTTGTCACTTTGTGCTGCTTATGCGACATTGCGACGTGCGACGTCGCATATCGGCCGTCGGCGATTCTTTAGGTTTTCCCTTTTTGAGCGCTTTTAATGCACGTGATGCGATGAGTTCTCGCGTCGCTCCTCCTCAGTGTATTTATGCGCTTTGGGAAAGCGCTCCTTTTTTCTTTTGCGACGCGATATAGCTTCTTAGGGAGTTAATACAAAAGATTTTTCAAACAAAAATATTTTTTTGTATTTTTGGTTAAGGGTCCCCCTTTGCTTGATGTTATTACTAATATCAAACAAAGAGGGGGGTTGTTGGTGACCACAACAATGGTGATTCACTGTGAAGAACCAGTTATCTCTGCATTTCTATTGACTGTTCACTTCCGAAACATCAAAAATTTTATATGTCTAAATTTTGTTATGGACAGATAGAGTAGATTACCCCTCACCTTGTCAACGATATTTTGTCTCAACCCTTTTCATATCCCAATTACTTGCTTCCTCAGGTTTTTTTCTTGCATTCGCACTAGACATTACTTGGTCTTGATAAAAGATAAAATAAGGTCTTCTCTGCGTGCTGGCTTAAAAGTATGCTCATTTGTCGTAGGTAGAGCCTCTGCTGCTCGCAAGCGTCCATAGCCTCAACAGGGTTACCATGTTATCCAGCAATGATCCTTTTTCCTGCTTGAGGTTACTCGCAACATTCCAGAGAAAATTCCTTTTTGACACACTTTTCCTTTTTTAATTCTATAAAGAACAATGTCTTGGTTTGGTGGCCAAATTATGACACAGTCATTCACTTGATTTACACTTTTGCTGAACAAGTCGGCTCGTGATGAGACCTCTTGTCTTTTGATTGCAACAATCTTAAGTCGTTGCCCTGTTTTGATAGACAGTATTGGCAAAGTCAGCAAGTAATAATATCTGTGATCATGATAAGCCGGCTCGTGATGAGACCTCTTATTCTTTGAGATATAGTGTTTTGCTTGGATTGTTTCTCAGAATGCTGTAATTTCCTTTTAGCAGGGAGGAAGTCATTGTTTTTCCTTAAGAAAGCTCTGGACGACAATTATAGAGTTTTTGAAAACAACAGCTTTGCAGAGAATGCTTATTTTATTATTGATGATACCTTTCATGGTGCTGATACAAAACAATTCTTTTACCAAAGGTTGCTTTTGTCAAAGTTTTTTGGAGGTTGAAACGAGTATCGTAATCAAAGTGAAGTTAACTCTATTTGTCAATAATAAAATTCAGATTTTCAAAAAAAATTGCTATTTGTACAAGCGAAATCAAAATCTGATAGAGAATTGGCGTGCTCTTTCATGAATCCTTTTTTTTTTTAAATGATCAATTACAACGGGTTTTATTCATAAGAAGAGAAAATCAAAACAAAACAAAATAAAAACTAAAAACTAAATCTATCCTACAAAAATTAGAAGAATTCTCTTCTATGGAAAATATAATTTAAGAATCAGTCCATTTACAGGTAAAGAATCTCTCCTACCTGCCAGATCCTGCAACACGAATGTAGACGGGTCTACGACTTCTACAATCTGAAAAGGGCCAAGCCACAACTTTTGAAATTTCGTATGTTTGCCCTTTTCTTCATGAGCCTTATCCCATTTCAAAACTAAATCACCCATCATGGTGATGAGCATGGGTTTTCCTAGCTTGTTCTCTTTGTTCTTCTAGTTTGATTATTTCCATTTGTCTTAATTGTAAAGAGGAAGTAGATACTTCATCGATATATTGCACTAAAGACAAAGAGGGAATGACTAGGTGAGTCGGAAGAACCACTTCTCTCCCATAAACTAAATTAAAGGGAGAAGTGCCGATTGAAGCTTTCTTTGTGATTCTATCAGCCCATAAAGCATTTACCAGCGCTTTGTGCCAATTCTTTTGGTTTTGGTCGACTGTTCTTTTGATAATTCTGATTAGGTTCTTGTTTGTTGATTCAGCCAATCCATTACCTTGCGGATAGTAGTTGGCAGAATATTTCAGTTTGAAACCTCTTTTAAGCGCAAACTCAGTCATAGTATTTCCAGAAAAATATGAAGCGTTATCAAACATTAATGCTGTTGGCAATCCAAACCTAGTGATGATAAACTGATCTATGAATTCAATAATATTTTCAGAATGAACTGTCTTGAGAGGAACTGCTTCTACCCATTTGGTAAAATAATCAGTTGCCGTAAGGATATACTTATGCTGCTTAGAAGAGTGAGGAACGATCTCACCTATTATGTCCAAGCCCCATTGACTGAATGGTTGGTCGATGTTGACTGGTTGTAGCGGCATGGACGGTTTCCTTTGCTTTCCTGCAGCAGTCTGGCAGACTTGGCATTTCCTTACGTGATTGTATGAGTCTTTGAACAGCGTGGGCCAATAATATCCTGCACGCAAGATTTTATGTGCAGTCGCATCTCCGGCATAGTGTCCACCTGCTGGTCCATCGTGGAGTTCCTGCAAAACCTTTTCGGCTTCAGTTTTCTCAAGACACCTACGAAGCACAGAATCGTAATTCCTTTTAAACAAGACATCATTTATGAGCTGGTATTGTTTAGCTTTTAATCTCAGAGCTCTTTTCTTGGTATGATCCAGACGTGATGGAGCATACCCATTCTTAAGAAAATAAATGGTGTCAGCATATGATGATTCTGCATCGTTTAGGCTTACCTCATACGCTTGTACCTCTTCAGATGAGTTCTCCGGGATTTGCGATGCTCCGGCTAACATCTTGCAGAAGCCTTGACCTCTTACGATGTTTGCTGGTTTGATTTCAAGATCATATTCTTGTAAAGCGGTAATCCAATTAGCTCTCTTTTCGCCCACGTCTTTCTGCAACAAAAGGTTTCTTACCGCCGGAAACGGTACTATGACTTTAGTGTGGGCTTTAAGCAAGAAAGGTCTGAAGTATTTGATCGCTTTGAAAACAGCATATGCTTGTTTCTCTACGTCTGAGTAATTAATTTCAGCACCTTGTAAGTTCGAGCTAAAGAATGCGATTGGAGCTTCCGCTTTCTCTTGATTTGCTTGGGTCAAAATCGCGGCATAGGATTTCTCTGAGGCAAAAGTGTATAAGGTAAAAGATTCTGAAAAATTTGGGGTGGCCAAAGATGGAGCATTGATGATAGCTTGTTTGATTAAGTTGAATGCTTCGTGCTCATCTAGACCCCATTTGAAATTTGAATTCTTTTTTATCATATTTTGTAAGGGAGAAATAATACGTGAAAAATCCGGGACAAATCTTTTGACAAAATTGATCTGTCCAAGGAAGGATTGCATGGCTTTCTTGTTATGAGGTATGGATATTTCGGAAATTTCCTTGATTCTGTCGGGTTCTATATGAATACCAGATTTCGACACTATGAATCCGAGCAATTTCCCTTCGCTTAATGCAAGGAAAGATTTCTTTGGGTTGAGCGAAATCCCATACCTCAAGCATCTTTGAAAGATTTGCTTCAAATATTTGAGATGGTTGTTTCATTTTTTGGAGTACACTGTTATATCATCCAGGTAAATCACTACTGATTTATTGACTAACCCTTTAAACGTGATGTCCATGGCTCTCTGAAAGGTAGCTCCGACATTGATCAGACCAAATGGCATCTTCCGATATGCATAAGTGCCCCATTTGGTTCGGAACGTAGTCTTTAACTGATCATCGGGATGCACCAGTACTTGATTGTATCCTGAAAATCCATCCAGGAATGACATTAATTCTGAGCCTGCTACTGCCTGTAATATTTGCTCCATAGGTGGGAGGGGAAAGTTATCTTTCTGATAGGCTTTGTTGAGATTTCGGAAATCGATACAGATTCTAATGTCTCCGTTTTTCTTCCTAACGGGCACCATATTGGATACCCATTTAGAGTGCCTAACGGGGAATATTATTCTGGCTCTCAACAACTTATTAAGCTCAGTTTTTATCTGATTTTCTAGGTTAGGGTGTATTTTTCTGAGCTTCTACTGGACAGGTTTTTCATTGTCAATCATAGGGATAACGTTTTGAATGATAGAAGTGTTGTATGTTTTTAGCTCATCGTAATTCCAGGCAAAAACGTTCTTGTATTGTCTCAGAAGACGGATATATGTTGATTTCTCTTCAGAGGCTAGGCCGTGACCTAGGTTAACGTTTTGTGGCTTCTGATCGGTTCCTAGGTTTACTAATTCATAGTTCAGGGTAGAACTGCAAAGTTTAGCATTGGCGGACCTTTTAAACCGACTTTTCAAATCATATAAATCTTCTAATTTGACCACTGATTTCGGTATAGCATTGTCAGAGCTATTTTGTTGTATTTGGTGATCATGATGGTCTTCGTCGATTATCTGATTTGAGTAGGATCCTTCAGAAGTAAGGAAATTTACGATGTCAGGATCGTCGTTGAACACTCTCCAATTGGTGATATTGTTAGGGATGGATGGTCTAAAGATTAATTCTATTGAAAACCTATCAAGACTAAAATCTTCAGAAGGGATAAGTCTAAAGGCTACGTTAGCTAACAGGTCTGCGCTCGCATTTTGAATTCTTGGAATTGACGAGATGTTGAATGCTACGAAATGCGCAGTGAGATCTTGAACTAATGATTGATAATGCTTTAAATGACTTGACAGGCAATGTATGGTGTTACGTACCTGTTTTACGACGATCTCCGAATCTCCAAAGACTTGAAGATACTTAACGTTCAATCCGATTGCTTTGTATAGGCCTTGAACCAAGGCTTCGTATTCCGCTGTGTTGTTCGTGCAATCGAACTCAAGTCTGCATGTGAGCATAATCTTGTTCCCGTCTGGGTTAATCAGAACGCATCCTGCTCCTGCCCCCTCATTGGATTTAGATCCGTCAAAATATAATTTCCAAAATAAAGATGTATTTACAGAATTATCTAAAAAACTAAAACATTTTGAGTCATCAGTTTGGGAGAAATTTTCAACTTGGGATAAAACTGAATTCTCTAAGTATGGTGAAATATGAGCATGGAAATTACCTAGGAAAGAATCTATTGCGTAATTGCCTACAATGCTGCTATTGTACGTTATGGCTTCATTTTCTCCTTCCAGTTCTGTCACTATGTATTTTTGGTGCAACTCTCGTTCAACCTTTATCTGATTTGGTTTACCATTGTATGGTAACCACATGTGCAACCAATCGGTTGAAAAATATCCGTGGAGTTTCTCCGACCAGTCCCTGCTAAGGATCAAACCATAGAACTCAGGGATATCAGCTACTAGAATGTCGATAACCTGACACACTTTTGGGTTAGACGACAATCTTATGGTCACCTGATTAAGTTCACCAATCACTTCGACTTGGGATCGATCAAGTTGAACTATACGTACTGCGGATTTTTGAGGTTGCACATTCAATTTGGCACATATTGACCTGGGTAAAATATTTGTTGAAGCACCAGAATCGACCAAGCAGTTGTGCACGTTTTTGTTGAAGATTTCATATGTGAGAAGAAAAGGAGGAGTATGAGATCTTGATCTTCCTCCAATCAAGGCGATGTCATTTGGATCAATTTTATTGATCGTGTTGGTTGGAGGCCTTCCCAGATTGTGGGAAGCTACAGCTGTAGGTAAAGATGTAGTAGGCACAGCATGTAATTCTTTCATCATTATTTTCTGTTGGTGTTTCAGTTTACTCAATTCATACAGAGTGATATTAGCCCTAGTCTTCTTCATGTCATCAATGATGTTATACTCCATTTCATCCGACACTATTAGTGTTCTTGATGGAGGCGTTTGATCAGATTGGACTGGTCTAAGCTGGGTCGCTTTAGCAGTTATCTTTTTTGTTGCGACCTTTTCTTTTGTTGCAGGGCTTGCGCCCTTTTGTTTTGGGGTAGTCTGGGGAGGATCAAGTTGATTTTTGCTTCTCGTGCTAACAGGAAATGCTTCTTGATCCTCTTCTTGTGGGAGGATGAAGTCCCACATTCCTTGTAGTTCTACGACCTCTTCCTCGTCAGTCTGCCCTTCAGTGGTATTCTCTTCTTCTTCGTCTTCTTCAGATTCAACGTTTGAGACAACACTGGGTGGTTTCACCTCCATGGGAGGATTTCTTTTGAAAGTCCTAAAGGGCTTTTTCGAAGAAGTCTCTGCTACTTGTTTCTTAATATCAATCATCTCATTGGACATGGCTTTCAACACTTTTTGTAATCCTTCCAAATCGAAAGGGTCTTTCGTTTGCTTCTTCTTGGTGTCTTCTTTGAAAGAGATCTTCTTAGATTTGCGTTCTTCTATAGCAGATCTCTTTTCTAGGGCTACCACGTGTTTTTCCACTGCTAACGCTTCTGTCAAGTTGTCAACTAAGGTGGTCTTGTTTGCCCTATCTACGAAGATAGCCAAGTTTGGAGGTAAAGCCGTGATGTACCATTCACATCTTACTTCCTCGCTGGGTTGTGAAGCAGCGTGGATTTTGTTGAGGATCTTATTGAACCGTAAGTTAAAATCTTTAATGGGTTCTCTAGCCTCAGCCTTAAGATTAGATAGGTCATTGATCAATGTCGCCGTGGATCTGTCATCACCAAACTTGGTGAGGAACTGACTTTGAAAAATGTCTCAGCTTGTGATGGATCCGGAAGGTAACGAAAAGTACCACGACCCGGCTGTTCCTTGCATTGTATAAGGGAAAAGCCGGACAACAGCGTCTTCGTTAGTGACTCCGTTGAGATTAACAGAAAGCATGAAATTATTGATATGTTCCTCGGCTAGCATTCATGCTTCCGGATTGAATTTAGGCAGCCATTTCTCAGGATGGGCCGGTATAGGGCTCAGGGGTGGAGGCATTAAAACCGCCCCAGGATTGTTCCATGGAGACTGGGCCATCGCTGAGCTGCTAGTTAATGGAAGTGCAGAAGATGATCCCTGATGCTGAGAAGATGAAGATATTAAGATCTTTGATGTTTGAAGAGGAAGGTTTGTAGAAGATGGGTGAGTGAGTTGAAATGAAAGAGTGGGTGGTTGACTTTGCGGTGAGGGAGTTGATATGGACGAAGTGGATGAAGGAGTCTTACTGTCAGACTCTGGTGGAGTTTTCCTTGCTCTTTTCCTGGTAGGAAGAGGGAGTTCACTTGGTTGTATACCAAATTGTCCACTCTTTAATCTGGTAAGGGGATGAGCAGGGTTGTACTGCGAAGTCACGCTACTTTTGGATTTATCAGACTTCTGGTTAAAAATAGAGAATCCCTGGAGTTTACGAATCAAAGTTTGAATTTCAGGGGGTTCAATGATAGATTGGTCTGATATATTCGAATATGTAGCAGTGGTAGATACTCGAGCGACTTCAAATTCCGGTTTTAACCGTGTTGGAGAAGTCGAGGGAGTTGATGAGGGTGTATTACTCTCAGAATGGTATTTAGATATTTCTTTAGGTGCCATTCATAGTTCGTGCCCTCCTTCTAGCGCCAAATATGTTGAGGGCCCTGAAATCGGGTCAACAACAAGGGGGATACCCACCCGGTCAGGAACCTGGTTGGCAGCTCCGTGCCCGTTTGGTGTAGCAGGTCCGACTGGGGATAACGGGACCAGCTTCCCGTTCTAAGGGGGTGTGTGTGTGTAGAGTTTGGTGATGTGTGTGTGTGTAGAATATGATAATGAAAATATAGAATTATTTCTAAGCTAATCTAATTCTAAACTCCGAGACTGAATTTTATACTACTTTAATCTATCAAGAACAACACATCTAATCTACGCTAACCCGGGATAGAACTTTTTCCATTATGCGATCTAGAAAGATTTCACACAATAACTGGTAATGAAGATTATTCAGCTATTATGAGAATATAAATCAATTAAGATGAACCATTCTGCATAAAAAGTTAAGCAAAACGGTTGTGAACAGCATATCGCATAATCAGTTATTCATGTATTAAGCACAAATCAATGACTCCACCGTACAAAAGTGCCAAATGGTAGTCCACTCATTCATACATTAACATATAAACAACATCAGCTGTATATTACTCTAAGAATGCAAGCAGAAATTCGACAAGAGATAAAAGTACCATTTATGACTGATTTTATACTCACAGACCTGAAGCAATAACGATCTATTTCTACTTACTTCTAATGCCTACTAAGAGTACAGAAGTGCAACATCAGTAGCAGGTATTAAAATGCAAACATAAATAAATCTCGATCCGTCCATTCATCAAAAACCCCCTCCGAGGGTGCAAAAGTGCATGTTCTGAGGACAAGTTTTTTGACAAATTTCCGGACCCTTCTCCAATGCAACGAGAAGGGTTAAATACTACTAACCGGCTAATTTTAATTACACAAATTTAGGGAACGGCTTCAAATGACCGCCCTTTTACTAAAACAAATTTATTTCTAAAAACTGAATCTAATTTCTAACCATTTATGTATCTGCTCCTTAGTGCTGTAAGCGATGCGCTGTTCGCCGTGAAAGAGTCGGCTGCTTGTTCTTTCCTTTTGTTCAAGCTTGAAAATTAGAAATAACAAGAGCTGGCACCTCTTTCTGACAAACTAGAAGATATTTTTGAAAGTGTTCTTCTGGAGGAGTGTCTTCACGGCGTGTATACTTAGTACAACTCAGATTTCTTTCAAACTGATTGTGCTATTGCTATTTCGGTTTCCGGCCGTGCGGATGACTCAATGAGCTGGGGATTTTGTTGCCTGAACGATTTTCTTAATTGAAACTTGTTTCCATTCTTTGTTCCAGGCTTTTCTGAGACGTCTTTCCCCTTAAGCGTTTTTCTTTTTGCTTTACCCAATTTGGGACTCAGGATCTTTCATAAACGCTTTGCTTTTGTGCGCCTTTGACTCTGAGTCCTGGATAGCCTATTTCCATCAGCATTTGTTGAGTGATACTCTGGAATCCGCGGCCCTGCTATATGCGGTATCCATCTGCGAAGTCATCTCCTCTCCATTCTTCTAGCTCTGGCGCTTTTCCTTGGATGTTTCCTGCATATAGATTTATATCAGTTGCTGACTTATAGTTCACGTAAATGAAAAGAGACAGAAGAAAAGATTGACATGAAAGCATTAAGTTCTAATGAATGCATAATCATGTCACCATTATGACTTGACTCTTCAAAAAACGCAACATAATCATCTTTGGATACACAGGCGTACAATCATTAATTTCCCGTAAGGTGCGCGCCTAATTTTGGGCTCACAGATCATGCCGAGGAATGCCTGCGATGAATGGCTTCTGCGATTTGCATCGCAGCATCGAAGATTGCGATATCAATAAGTGGCATCGCAGCAATTGATAGTCTCATTCGTCGCAAACCATAGATCGCAGGTCGCAGCTTTGCATGGTCGCAAATCGCATATCGCAGGATCGCAAGGTTTTTCGCTTTGTCACTTTGTGCTGCTTATGCGACATTGCGACGTGCGACGTCGCATATCGGCCACCGGTGATTCTTTAGGTTTTCCCTTTTTGAGCGCTTTTAATGCACGTGATGCGATGAGTTCTCGCGTCGCTCCTCCTTAGTGTATTTATGCGCTTTGGGAAAGCGCTCCTTTTTTCTTTTGCGACGCGATATAGCTTCTTAGGGAGTTAATACAAAAGATTTTTCAAACAAAAATATTTTTTGGATTTTTGGTTAAGGGTCCCCCTTTGCTTGATGTTATTACTAATATCAAACAAAGAGGGGGGTTGTTGGTGACCACAACAGAATGCACCACCACTTGTGCTCTTCCTGTCATCCACGCTTCCGGCCCAATCTGCATCTGTGTAAGCATGAAGTGTGAGATCTGTATCTCTAGGGTACCATAAGCCATAGTTTTGAGTTCCTTGAAGGTACTTGAAGATTCTCTTGACTGCCTGAAGATGAGTTTCCTTTGGATTTGCCTGAAATCTTCCAACTATTCCCACTGCATGCATGATGTCTGGTCGGGTACCTGTCAAATAAAGTAGACTTCCAATCATGGATCTATAGGTTGGTTGATGCACTGCTGCTGATTCATCATTTGCACTGAGGCTGCATCCTGTAACCATGGGGGTACATACTGGTTTTGAATCTTCCATGCCATACTTCTTCAGAATCTGCTTGAGGTATTTGGTTTGAGACAAGAAGATACCGCCTTCATTTTGTTGGATTTGCAATCCAAGAAAGTATGTCAGTTCTCCGAGCAAAGACATTTCGAATTATTTCTGCATCACCAAGGCAAAGCTTTGACTCATACCTTCTTCGTTGCTGCCAAAGATAATATCATCTACATACACAACAAGTATTAGCAATTTGTCATTTTCAATTTTTATATAAAGATTGCTATCTGCTGATCCTTTTGAAAAACCTTGTTGATGAAGGTATTTGTCCAAGCGGTAGTACCAAGCCCTTGGAGCTTGTTTAAGGCCATAGAGAGCCTTTTTAAGTCTGCATACAAGATTTGGATCATTCCCAAGGATAAAGCCATCTGGTTGCTCTATGTACACTTCTTCTTCTAAGTCTCCATTTAGAAAGGCTGATTTTACGTCCATTTGAAATACTTTGAACTTCTGGAAGCTAGAGAGAGCAAGGAACTTTCTGATGGCCTCAAGTCTAGCAACGGGAGCAAAAGTTTCTTCAAAGTCTATTCCTTCCTGTTGAGCATACCCTTTACAAACAAGTCTGGCCTTGTTTCTAAAAACTTCCCCATTTTCATTCAACTTTTTGTCTTTTGGTCTAGGAACCAACTCCCAAGTGTTATTCTTTTCGATCTGCTCAAGCTCTTCATCCATTGCCTTAACCCAACACTCATCTTTGCATGCTTCTTTTACATTTTGCGGTTCAGTGGAAGAGAGCAATGCCAAATAGCTTGAAGCTTCTGCTATTGTTCTTCTTGTTTTTATACCTGCTTCTTTCTGCCACAAAATTTGAGATTCTGGATGATTCTTCTGAACGTACCTGGATGGAGTCTCCTCTTCTATCCTTATCTCTTCCTCTGGTGCCTCTTGGGGTTCTTCTTCTTCATCTGTCTGATTTGGAGAGTAGTCTTCATCCTCATTGATATTTTCATGATTCACTTCCCTAGGGATGTATCCTTTTTCATCAACCACTACATCAATGCTGTCAACTATTCTTCCAAGTCTTTTATTGTAACACTTACATGCTTTGCTATAGGGAGAATAACCAAGGATAATTCCTTCATCTGCTCTAGGTTCAAGTTTGCCAAGCTGCTCATCAGTATTCTTAATATAGCATTTGCTCCCAAAAATTTTGAAATGCTTTACCGAAGGAGTCTCACCATACCAGAGCTCATGAGGAGTTTGAGTGTTGTTCACTCGGACATTTGTTTTGTTGAGAATAACAACCGCAGCATATGCAGCTTCACCCCAGAAGGTTGCGGGAGTTCCAGACTCATCAAGCATAGCACGAGCCATTTGTTGGACTGTTCTGTTCATCCTTTCCGCCACTCCATTTTGCTGAGGAGCCCTAGCTGTAGAGAATTCCCTTCTTATTCCATGTTCTTCACAGAAATCAAAAAATTCATTTTGAGGTAAAGTCCCCACCTCTGTCGGACCTGAGGCACTTAATTTTGTAATCTGATTCATTTTCAGCCAAGGCTTTGAAGGATTTAAATTTTTCGAATGCTTCGTCTTTGTGCTTCATAAGTCCTAACCAAACAAACCTGGAGAAGTCGTCAATGAATAATATAAGGTATTCTTCTCCTCGAGGTGACCTTGTCCTAAATGGACCACATACATCTGTATGGACTAGCTCAAGAGGCCTGCTAGCTGATCCTTCCTTCTCAGGAAAGTTAGTTTTGGTTTGCTTACCAAACTGACATGATTTGCATATGGTGTTGTCTGGAATTTTGATATCTGGAAGACCATGAACTGCCTGGTATTTGCATGCTTTCCTTATGTGTGAAAAGCTTAGATGCCCCAACCTTCGGTGCCATAACCAGTGTTCATCATCCTTGCTTAAATAGCATTATTGTTGTCCTTCTTCAAATATGTATAGATTATTTGGAGTTCTTCTGCCTTTGATCACTGTTTCTCCTGTATCAAGATCACGAACACTACATCCATTTGATCGAAATATTACTTCGGTTCCTTGATCGCACATCTGACTAACACTCAGTAGATTATGCTTCAAGCCATCAACATACAAAACATTTCCAGCTTTGACCTGTTCTTTCAACTGAGCAGTGCCTTTTCCTTTTATGGCTGCAGGGGTATCATTTCCAAAAGACACCTTCTTTCCCTTTTCTAATGCAGTATATGATTCAAGTTTTTCTTTATCCCCTGTCATATGCTTCAAACATCCGCTGTCGATATACCATATATTTTCCTGTCCTTCTGCATAGAAGGCTATCCCACATCTTTCTGGTTGTGGTTCCTTCATTCTCCATGTTCTGGCACTTGAGGTATGTTCCTTCTGAGTTGTCTTCCAAAACCTACTCCTGCATTCAGAATCTTCATGACCAAAGTTATTACAAATAGAACATTCAACTTCATTTTCAAGGACCGAAAAGTTGTTATAAGTCCTTTTCGTGATTCCAGTCATATTCCTTTGTTTTTGAGCTTCTCTAGTCATGATTGTCTTATAGGCAACACATTGAGCTGCTTTGTGACCAAAATTATGGCAAGAGAAACATTGGCCATTGAAGAAACTCCTACGATTATCAAATCTATCATCCAACCGATTGTAGTTTCTACTGACATCCATTCTTGAGGCAAATTGGGAAGATTTTACCTGTGGCTAATTGTAGCTTCTGTTTGTCCTTAAGGTAGCTTGTCCCCGATTTTCTTGATAATCTTTATTCGTTCTTGAGGTAAACTGTCCCTCATTTACCTGATGATTTCTATTAGGCCTTTGCTCGCTCTTCTTTGCTGCATCAAGATAACTTTTGGAGGTAGAAGCTTGAGATGTTTCTCCATTATATCCCAGACCTGTCTTGATTAGTGGAGAACGTTGCACATTGATAATCTCATCCAGAGTTTCAGATCCTTTAACAAATTTAAGATTAATAGCTTTTGTTTTCTCAATCTCCTTTCTAAGACAAACAATTTCACATTCCAATTTTTCAAGATGTTTTTCCCTTTCAGCCAATTGACATTGTAGAGAATCAATAATTGCACTTTTCTCTTCTAAGCAGATTTTGAGATTAGTCATCTCTTCACAAAAGCCTTCTACATCTATAGCATCCATGTAGTCATCATCTTCAAAAGCCATTAAAAGTTTATACTTATTACCTCATTCATCTTCGTCACTATTTGAAAGTCCATCACTATCTTCATGAGTGTAATAGCTTTTCTTATTTGTATTCTGTTTCTTGTTCCATCTAACAGGTTCCTTCCCTTTGTCAATCTTATCCTTGTGAGGACATTTGGCAGCATAGTGACCGACTCTTCCACAAGCAAAGCATTTGAAAGGTAACTTACCTCGGAACCGTCCAGTACCTCGTTGAAGATTTCTGACAAAATTTGATTCTTCTTCTTCTTCTGACACGTGTCCTGACTCATAGTACTAGCCTTTGCCTGAAGCCTTGAAGACAGCTTCTCTCCTGTCTAATGGTCCTCCTTTCCTCATTTCATAAGCAGTTAGAATTCCGTGCAGCTGTGACATTTTAAGGCTTTGTAGATTCTCTTTTTCTTCTATTGCAGAAACTTTAGATTCAAACCTAGGGGACAAAGATCTTAGAACTTTTTCAACCACAACAGCCTCTTTTATTTCTTCACCCAAATTTTTCATACAAGTAACAATCTCATCTACACGAAGAAAATAGTTAGCCACACTTTCATCATTCTACATCTTGAGATTTTCATACTGAATCCTGAGGGTTTGAAGTTTTGCTCATTTTACCTGATCATCTCCTTCATAGCTTAGGACAATATTGTCCCATATTTCTTTTGCTGATTTTAACTACATAACTTTCACGAATTCTGATTGAGATAGACATCCCAATAGAGTATTGACCGCCTTTGCGTTTGTTTCATATTTCTTCTTCTCAGTCGGATCTGTAGGAGTTGCTGCTGGAAAAGTATATCCTATATCTATGATATCCCATACTTCTGTACCCAAAGATTGGAGATAGGCAGTAACTCTTACCTTCCAATATACGAATTTTGTCCTATCAAAAACCGGTGGCCTGATTGATGCTTCCCTCTCGTAGTTGCTCATGATGAAAGATCTTCCTTCAAGCGATCAAGCTTCTTCAGAAGGACCTGCTCTGATACCAATTGTTGGAAATAATATTGAGAGGGGGGGTGAATCAGTATTATCAAGTCAAATATTTCCTTTTTCAATTCCAGATGATATACGCTACTTCTGTTAATAAAAACCGCGTATATACGCAACTACAGATAAAGAAACCCGCGTATACAAAGCAGACTTATAATTTGATTTATCTTTCAGATGTCAGTTATTAATCTGTGTATCAGAAGCAAATAAACAGTACCAGAAACAGAGCAGAAGACAGTCACACACAAGAACACAAGATATAAGGAGGAAACCCAATGTGGGTGAAAAACCCCTGCTGCAATTCGTCTCTATCTTCTTTTTAATTAGAAACTTCTCTTTACAATGTTTTGTACTGGTGCAGTCTTTACCAGTACGCAGGCTGCAACCTGCAGAGAGCTACAACTCTCTCTCGTTCTCCAGCTTTCCTGGAAGGGAGCTCCAACCCCCTAAGTTCTTGTACTAGCTTGAGATACTAGTACGCAGGCTCCTCCTGCAGAAGGCAGCAACCTTCTCTTTGCTTTCAGGGACCTCGTTTCATTAATTTTCAGACTGGATCCACAAGTAACATCAATCAAACATCAGGAATTTCTGCATAACCCAAACTCCTTTTCACCAATCAAAAGCTGAACCAAATAAACACTTCTCTGATCGCTGTACCCAAAACACAGTAACTGTAATCAAACACCAATTCTGAACCCAAAACACTGCAGTAATAAAACAGAAGCAGCTAGAACATAAATCAAGATATATACGCTACTTCACTGTTCAGCAACCTGCGAGTATACGCCTCTGTACCACAACCAACCTGCGTATATGCTTCTTTCACTCACAGGAAAAGCGTGTATACGCACCTGCAATTCACTGAACCTGCGTACAGATCTATAAAGGATAATTTATTCTTTTAAGCATTCAGACATCGGTTAACCCAGATTTATAGATCAAGAGTGCGCCACATATAACAAATCAAAATCATACAGAGATACCAATGTTCAAGCCTTGAGATTTTGATCCATCAATAGTCCTTATCCTTCTTGTGCTCAGGTTCCTCCTTCATTCAGATCTAGATCTGCACCATAACCCAATCACCAGTATTCCAGATCTCATACATTATCAGATATTCAATAATAATTCAGATGATCCCTTGTCACATGATCTCCTTCCTCTTTTATAGTTTTAGGTCCTCCACAATACCACGGTCCAAAACCATAATAAACCAATACCAAGGGCCCAAAACCTGGGGTCAACACTTCTGACGAGATACCATGGTCCAAAACCATAGGTTCAAATTCCAAGGACTAACAACCATGGACCAAAAATAAGTTTCCCACCATGTACGCGCTTTTCTGTGCATAAAAGTGCGTGTATACGCATACGCGACTTCTGAACGTATAACCCGCGTGTATACGCGTGTTTGGCAAGGTGAACCTGCGTATACAAGATTTCCTTCATTCTGAGCGCCTGAACTGAGATCTGTCACCAAAGAGAGTTGCCATTAAGGACAACACCTGTACCATAGCACCACTCCTGTGCCAAAATGACAAATCATAGTGCAGAAGGTCAGCAACAAGGAATTGATGAGCAGAAGGTTAGCAGCAATGAATTGATGATCAGACTACAAGTATGAGGAGTATATACGCAGGTTCACTATATACCAAGTAGGGTATACACGCAGGTTCACTATATACCAAGTCGCGTATACACAGGTTCACTATATACCAAGTAGGGTATACACGCAGGTTCACTATATACCAAGTCGCGTATACGCAGGTTCGCTATATACCAAGTAGGGTATACACGCAGTTTCATGCACGAAAAGCGCGTACATGTCGGAGAACTTACTTTTGGTTCGTGGTAGTTAGTCCTCGGTATTTGAACCTATGGGTTTGGACCATGGTGTCTCGTCAGAAGTGTTGATCCCAAGTATTGGGCCCTTGGTATTGATTTATTATGGTTTTGGACCGTGGTATTGAGTAAGGCCTAAGACTATAAAAGGAGAAGAAGATCATTAGGAAAAAGCATTGAAAAAGTCTTGAATATCTGATGAAGGATGAGATCCAGTATGCAGGTTATGGGTTGATGATGCATTGCTTGATCTGAGCTAAGGAGGGATCTCACCAGTTGATGGAGAACAAGATCTAAGGAGAGATCAAGATCAAATGGTTTGAAATGAACTATCTTTATGATGCTTATTCTAGATCTGCATACTGAAAATGTTATGAGTATGACTGATGTCTGGTACAGCTACAAAGTTATAAGAAAATATTTTTAGATCTGTACGCGGGTTGTCTTTGGCAAAAGCGCGTATGTATGCGGGTTTGATTCATCGTAGTAGCGTATACATTATGAAGTATAATATTTGAAGTTGCAGATGGGTCTGATTGTTATGGCAGAGTTCTGGTGACTGTGTTATTGACAGGGTTTCAGTGTTTTAATGATTCAGAGATTGATGATGTTAGTAGTGATTGTTTTGAGCTTCAATGATAGTTATGGGTCCAGTATGAAAATTGGATGAAACGTGGCCTTTCAGATTATGTGTTGTGCTTCAGGAGTATCCAGTCTGAAAATGTATGAAACGTGGTACCTGGAGGAGAGAAGATTGTAGGCCGGCGCCTACGTACTAGTATCTTAGCTAGTACAAGAGCAAAGGGGGTTGGAGCTCCCTTCCAGGAGAGTCTGGAGAACGAGAGAAGGTTGTAACCTTCTGCAGGTTGTAGCCTGCGTACTGGTAAAGGACTGCACCAGTACATTGTAAAAGAAGTTTCTTAATAAAGGAAGATAGAAACGAATTGCAGCAGGTGGTTTTCACCCACATTGGGTTTCCACCTTATATCATGGTGTTCATGTGTGTTGCTTATGTGTGTTGATCTATCTGTTTTACTGCTACTGTTAACTGTTAATATGGCTAATAATGTTCTGATGCACCCATTGAAGATCACATAATTGAATCATGAGTTTAATGGTTATACGCTAGTTGCAATAGACACAGTCGCATATATACGCGGGTATACTTAACTAAAGTAGCGTATATGAATCTGAGTATGAAAATGAAAAAGTTTTATTGATTAGATAATACTGATTCACCCCCCCCCCCCCCCTCTCAGTATTATTTCCAACAATTTGAGCTACAGATGTGGCACATGCAGCTGTCAGAAGGAAATACGTTTTCTTATGTGTTAGTTGAGCTATTGCATGTAAGACATCAGTTAGAACTCATGTGGTTGACGTCTGTGGAGTTGGATGAACAGTTAATGGAGTTGTGTTCAGTTTGACTTAGTTGAACTAGTTGTATTTAGTCTAACTGATCAATAGACTAAGTGATGAGTTGTGTGAATTAGTTATTAATTAATTCACTAATTATTAACTCATAATGCAACTGAAGAATACATCAGTTAACTCAGTGCATGTACAGTTCAGTGGAGACAGGTGTTAGAGGTTGAGATTGCTATCAGTTGTGCATGAGATTGTGCACATGCATGGGATTGAGTTATGCCAATGATCTCTGCGTAGTGTGGGCCAATACCAAGTGAAATATAGCTTGTGCTCACGTGATTTACAGTGTGGGTGACTTTCACAAGGTAAAAAAACGAGTTTGGATCAGCCATTCTTATTCATTCTTGAGCAGGTATTGAGTTGTGGAGGTAGGCAAGCAGCGGGGGAGATTTGGAGATCAGATCTGAGTTGTATTGTGTGTAGCATGTGGAGATAGTACTGAGTACTTGTGAGGAGTATTGTATTATGTATTGTTACATGATTCAATCACTATAATATACAGATAGTTGGGGTTTTTAGCGAGATGCTTTCCCCGGGAAAATACTGTGTTGATATGTGTGATTGATGCTTCTATGTACGCCTGTGAATGTTTCTGCTTCTGTAAATTGATGATCAACGTAGAGGAGGTTATGTATTATGCATGTTCCGCTTATAAGTGTATAATCAGGATAATCTCTATGAATATGTGTCATATTATTCAAAATTTCTACAGACTTTTCTTATAACTATTTGTAAGAAAATTATGGCTTTATTTAGGTGTCATTCTAATTTGTGTTTTAATGATGGTTTCTTAGTAATAGATATATGTAAAAGTTTAATGGTAGTTTTTGTTGAATATGATGTCATTCTAATTTGTGTTTTAATGATGGTTCCTTAGTAATAGATATATGTAAAAGTTTAATGGTAATTTTTGTTGAAGATGATGTGATTTTAATAATACTAATTTTGATTTATATAAATTTTAAATGTGATATTGTATATTTTTAGATGTGATATTAACATAAAATACACTAATAAATTTAATGTTTATATAATATAATATGTTTTTTATATTCCATGAAAATAATAAAAATTATATTTTTAAAAATACATTAATAAATTTAATGTTTATAGAATATAATATGCTTTTTAAATATTCCATAAAAATAATAAAAAATATATTTATTAATAATTTAAAAAATTAAATATAAAATTAATGTAAAATTAAATCTTTTCCACTTGAAATAAATCTTTATACTCAAATATTCATATGATATCACATAAGGATTAAATTTTCTAAAAGTTTGGTTTGGAGACTATTGAACACAATTATCTAGATCTCTCTCTCAATTGCACACATATTCTTGGATAAATGTTAACTTTGAACCGTGACATGATTTTTCCAAACAAGGTCAAAAGTAAAGTGTACTCACCCACCGTGCTACTTAGTTTAAAGCAAATGAGAAGGTCACGATCATAAAGTCACTCCATGGAATAGTCCATGTTAATGAAAGTGAGGATTTTGTAGTCTTTTCGTATGGCTAATTAACTTGAAGATTGTCTTGACTTGTATGTGGTTGTGAAAAGATGGGGAAAATAATTACGTACAATCAACCAATGCAATATTAGAAGGCACTCACACAGGAGAAAATGCATTTCTATTTGGTGAAATGTATTTCCTTGTATGCTATGGCCAGAAACGTTTTGGTTCCATATAATATATGATTGAGCTCATCTAGTAAGTTCGTTCATGACTGCCCAGAAGACTTAGAACAAAGCAATTGTGTCAAGAACATGTGTACACAAAAGAGGTATAGGCGCCTCTGAAGGTAACTCTGGAAGATGCGGCATAGGGGAATGCATCTTCTTAAAATCATTGCATTCTATTACTCTTGTCGGGTCCTGACTGTTTAGGAAGAACTATCAACCTCCTTCGCATAGCAATTGAAAACGAAGTTGGAAGACTCCACGTTTATGAAAACTCAAATATTATTGTGAACATGCTTAATGGAAAATATGCTTTGCGAAGAATTCAGTCCGTTATGGATCACATTCTAGAAATGAAGACCATATTACATTCCATCTCCTTTACTCATATTTTCCATGAGCCCAACTCCCAGGCAGATTCCTTATCCAAAGGTGGAGTGCACCTGAAAGTTGGTATGATCGAGATCTCTGAAGTCAAAGCCGGAGTATTAATCGATAATCCTTCCCCTTTTTCTTAAGACTACTAGTCTTTGTATTGTTCAAGTTCTTGTTAGTGTTCTGCTATTTTAGAAGTTCTATATGGACAATAAGTGCTTCAAGGATTTAACAGCAATCTCGTTCACGACAATCGAAAATGCAAAAAAAGGATAATAACATATCATTCAAAACAATTTACATTCCAGAAAATCTTAGCAGCACAAATATAGAAAATTAGAAAAATGATAACTTGGACTTCCAGCAGCGACAGTAGGAGGTCCACTGACGAGCTTAAATGGCACTTTTAACACGCCGGACAATGGGAGTTCATGATCTATATAGGTTGATTCCCTCGTTAAAAAAAAACAAGGAATCTAGAATTAAACTGTTGGATATGCCATCAACACACATGGCTGATCCACCTTATGATGGTCGCTATATTTGAAATTCTGAGACATCCGGATTATCGAAAGAAAGCTAACAAAAAGAATTCATGTCAGAAGCTAACTATAAGACTAGAATCCACTCGCCAAACCCGGTCCTGCAGTTTTGAGGTCATGGGAAGTCTGTCAGTGACTTGCTGCATGAGCCCGGATATACAAATTCGTGGTATTGACACACGATAGAGCAGCAGAGCACGATCCATTCAATTTACGCTAACAAGACACCCTATTCATTCACAGGCCCACAGGATAGAGCAAAAGAGCACAATCCCTTCAATTTACGCTAACAAGGCACCCTATTCATTCACAGGCCCCTGCATTCACTCGCCACAGCAAGAAACGTTCAACAAGAATTAATGGTTTGTTCTAAAGAATCTGGAAGAAGGGTCCGCTGGTCCGCTGGCCCAACAAAATCAATAACGCCTGTTGTACCCACACAGATTCATGAAAGAAGAGGTTTGGGCATTACAAAGGTTGGGGATTATAGCGTTTCAACTTTCTATTAATACAACTTCAACTGTTGTTGAGTGTCATTTCTATTAATACAACTTCAACTGTTGTTGAGTGCCATTCCTTACCGTTACAGCGACTGGGGAGTTAGTAACTGCCTGGATTTGGCGCTTGATGGAGGCACCTGGCGGTCTTGCAGTTTTTCCGGCTGATTGAGGTACTCGGCGGTTTTGCAAATTCTTTAAGAGATATCAATCCGACGGCAGAATATATTTCTATCGTGTAACATAGAGAATGGACGGCAGACAACCTTACACGATAACTTATTATTTCAGTTTTAGATCAACGATCAAAATTCGTTCAATCGTCTAACACCACAAATCTACGGTGAACAATAGGACACGGCGTGGCTGGGGCAATTCATTTCAAAGGGAAACGCCTTAGCGTAATTAAATTTAATCCATTGCAATATATTGAATTCCTCTAACATCGTCCTCGGGACATTTCTAGTGTAATTCTTAGTTGATTACAGTACAATCTTCTTTTTTAATTGTAGTATAATCTTTTTGTTCTCTCCTCTGTGGCGTAGCTCTTTGTTTGATTGTAGTATAATTTTTCTCTAATTGTATTTTAATTTTTTGTCTGAATTATTATTTGAATAAAATCAGATAAGATGCACAGATTCGGCCGTTTGCACCAAATCAGGGGTGAAAGTTGTGGTTACGGACTTTACAGACGACAATAGGACAGATTTTCTTCTATACTTTCACACCTTCGCAAGCTTGGCACGCCCCGGTAAAATCGACCAACTTCTCAACATGGGGGCTGGCCTGGGCGTGGAGTATAAACGGTGAGCACCAATTCAAGAATCCAAAAAAAAATTCCTAGTGAAGCTAGTACGAGGAACATTATAACTGAAACAACCATAAGTTTGTCTACAGCTTGAATCTTTATTTGTTTCTCTATAGTTTGAATCTTTGTTCAATTCCGGACAGTGACATGATGGATATGTGTTTAATTGTTTATGACTTGAATATGATTACAGCATCCCATGCGATTATCCAGGTAAAAATATGTCCATCAAAGTAGACGAAAGCAGTCACTATCCCGACTATCTTGCTGTCCAGTTTCTGTATCAAGGAGGCCAAACAGACATTTCCTTGGTTCAAGTTACCCGAGTTCAAGTTTCCCTTGCTAGATGGTAGGGATTTAATCTATATAGAATATTCTTAATAGCATACATAAATCAAAGGTTGAGATTTATCTTCAAAGTAATTATACCCTTTTTGCCCTTTTAATTAAATCATTAACTAAAACAATATCATGTAGACAAGTGCCATAAGAAATCAATTATGTTTTTTTTGGGGGTGTGGTATTGATAACTCACATTGTTGAAACAAAACATATCTACAAATTAAGAATTTCGTAATAAAGTGGCGATGAATCTTTAGTGATGAATCTTTATGATTAATAATCTTGATACATGTTTTTTTTAAATGTATACATTTTTAACTTATATTGTGATTCATTTTATCAGTAGTAATAATAATAATAATAATGTTATAATTTAGCTAACTTTTATGATTTTTTAAAATTTGAGCAATGTGGGATGTATGATGTTTTTTTTTCTCAATTAGTCTACTCCTATATTCATACAAAAAAGTTACAGCGAGGCTGGCCTCGAGATTTCATGCCATGAGGTTGGCATTTAGCAAAAAAACTTGACATCCTGACTGTAGAACCATCAAAATGACTTACATCAGTGAGAATAATTTCCAGGAACATTGAACATACCAGACAGACTCAAAAAACTGACCCAAACAACGATATCGGACTGAGTGAAACACTGCTGTTTCAAGGACCGATTTTTACATAGATATAAGCATAAAAGACCCTGACCTGTGTCATAAACAAAAGCCTGAGACAGGCATGAACCCTGTGGATCAAAAAGGAGGAGAGCTTTAACTTCGGAGGCAAAACCATAGAACCAGAGGCGCTGACTGTCTCAATCTTCATCTGAAGTGGATGGCTGTTCCTCTAAAACTCTGCACCCAAAATGACCGGAGTCCATGGAGTCAGAGGAGCGGATTGCAGAGCTTGAAGGCTCTCCTCTCGTGCTTGGGCCAACATTGGCCTTAGAGTGCGTGGTGGGCATGCTTCCGGTGCCTTGGCGCGGGGTGGCAGTTTGACTTGCCACCCTCTGTTCCTCCGTAGCCCTCTGTTGAACAGCACCCGGACCCGAGTTGTGCTCACACCTTTCGATAGTCACAGATACGATGAAAGAGGAATTTGCCAGTGAACAAGGAATGCGATAGCGGGCAGTGGGATGCACATGATGCAGACAGGCATCACCTCTATCCTGCCCTCGACCCCGGCCTCTGCCACTTCTGGTTGCTGGGTAGGCCGACGCATCTTCAGAGGGGTCCAGAGAGGTGGAGGTGTGTTGGGCGGTGGCTCGACCACGTGAACCGCCGCGCCTGCTGATCATTCTCAGCCTTTCTTTCGGCATGATTATGGGATGGGAACAGTTAAACGGAGGAGGGAAGGCAGATGATCGACTGAGGGACGAAATCACTGAGAGAGCAGGAAACTGAGCCCGTGAAAAGCAGAAAGCTTTAGGAATTGGAGCTGAAGGGAGTCCGGAGAAGATGAAGGCGTAAATAGCTCTGCAGAGCAAGACCAACTGGGAAGAATTCTCGGCATTCACCAATGCCGAAAGGGAGCAGGCAGGCAGACTGTCGCTTGGAGAGAAGCCCAAGACCGCGACCTGGACGGAGCCGAAAGCAAACCATAGAACAACAGCAATGAGAATGAGACGGAGCGCCATCGTGCCTATGACCAAAAGCAGGGAAGGCAGAGTTAATGCTGCCTTTAATGCATTTGTGCGAGGCCAGTCATCCATGCCAAGAGTCATACGCCTCACGCAGATGGGCTGCCACTTGCCCATCTTGTGCGCCTCCAACGTACCCTTATAACTAACAATCACCCGCATCCGGGAGCAAGTAGTCTTGTTGCACCAGAGAAGTGCATTCATGTTTGAGTTGTTCATCATCTGAGTCGCCGAGAGGACTTGAGAAGTAAGGGATCTGCTGGTTAACCCCTTGATTGGCCAGTCTATCTGCTACTTTGTTGGCACTGCGTCTTACATGCTTGAAGGTGATGCTTTGGGGGTTCCGTAGCCAATCCTCCAAAAGTTCCAATCTGCTGAGTAGCCTCCAGCTAGAAGTTATCTTGGCTGCCGAGGTGCCTACTTGAATCTTGATGGCTACTGTTATTAGGATAAGGGAGTCTCCCTCGACCTCTAATGCGAAGAAGTTTTTTTGATCTGATATGCAAATCCCTTTCCACAGTCCTTCTAATTCAGTAGCGTTGTTGGTATCTTTGCCAATGGTTCCATAGTAAACATGCAATGCTGCGCCCACATCGTTCCTGAAGACCCCCCCAAAGCCCATCGGCCCAGGATTGCCCTTGGCTGCCCCATCAAAATTCAATTTGAATGAGTTGGATGCTGGAGGAGACCAAGTGAGAGGAGAGGCAGAGCTAATTGGAGGACGAGCTTTGACATGGGCCAGAAAAGACAGATCCAAATTCCAGGCATTCATGATGAGGCGTTCCTGAGGTGATTCTGGAAGATCCGTGTCATGCAAATGTCTGATAGCTAGAGTTTCTTGTAGATTTTGCTTCAGAAGAAGCCATAGAGTATCAATAGGCCTGCTGATATTGTTAAAAATTCGGTTGTTCCTTTCCTTCCAGAGAATCCAATAGAGAAAGCCTGGTATTAGAGTCCACAGAGAGTTTAAAAGAGGGCTTTGAAAAGGGTGCTTTGGCCATTTTCTGATGGTATCTGTTATATCTCCCATCCATTCTCCCGATCTTCGATTGCATTGGTCAGTTTTCTCCCATAACTGAGTAGCTAGAGGACAGGTCTACATGACATGCGCAATGGATTCAGTGTTGAGATCGTAGTTGGGACATCTCGATGGGCCAATGAATCCCCTTTTTTGCAAATTGTCCCAAGTGAGGATACGCCTCTTGCTTAAGAGCCAAAGAAAGGTGGAGACCTTAGGCCATATTCCTGGTTGCCAAACCCATTCCCAGAGCTAATCCTTGTCTGTATGAATGGCTGAGTAGTGAAGCTGGTAAGATTCCTTGGTGGTTAACATCCCCCTTGGTGTATGTCCCCATCGCAGTTTGTCCTGTTGATCTGAGCATTTGATTCTTCTATGGTTCAACTCCTGATCGATCTCGGTAAAGGTTTCCCCTTGCCAATTGGCTTGCCTGGTACTGGTGAGTTTCCAAAGTTGAAAGTCTTGGGGTGCTTGCTGCTACCAGAATTGATGGACATGGGTAAGATTTGCTTGCTGCATCGAAACCTGCCAGATTGGCTTGTGGAAGAGAGAGGCTAGTTTTGGGAGCTGTTGCCAAGAGTCCTCCCAGAACCTAGCTGTGGTGCCTGAATGAATTTCCCAGAAGCTATGCTCTTGAATGAAGGCGCTGTGGAGCTTGGCAACATTCCAGATCAAAGAGCCTGGGGTTGTAGTGCTAATTCTTATGAGGTCGTTCCCTTGGCTTCCTGGTGCATATTTTTCTTACCATAGCCGCGCCCAGGGTATTTGTGGTTTGGAGATCCAATTCCACCAAATGTGGGCGCCCATTATATTGTTGCTTTGGAGAGTATCCCTTAATCCAATCCCTCCCTCTGATTTTGGTTGGCAGACCTCCTTCTAATTGACAAGAGCCCATTTCCTATTGAGACCAGAAGATCCCCACAGAAAGTTTCTCTGTAGATTACAGATTGCCTTAAGGACCCATTTTGGCGCTGCCACGATAGAGAAAAGATACAGAGGCATGGCTTGGAGAACAGATTTGATCAAAATGAGTCTACCAGCTATATTGAGAGAGCAGTAAGTCCAGGATGAGAGCCTTGAATCCAATTTGTCGAGAAGAGTCCTCCAGGAGGCATGTTTTATGGCTGACTCCAACAAAGGAGCCCCCAGGTATTTCGAGGGCAGCGCTGCTGTAGAGAATCCAAGAATACGAGCGATGTTCCTTTGAGTGGTGGTTGGGGTGTTAAAAAAGAAGAGTTGGGATTTGGAGGCATTGATAGAGGTACCTGAGGCTTCAGAGAAGAGAGAGAGCAGATTTTTGAAGGCTTTAGCCTCTTGAGAGGAGGGGTGGCCAAAAAGCATAGTATCGTCTACAAACTGCTGGTGGGATAAGGGATGAAGACCATGGAGAGAAATGCCTTTTAGAGCTTGAGAGGAAATGGCAGAGTGAATTAAACGACTGAGCCCTTCTGCCATGAGGACAAAAAGGAAGGGGGATAGGGGATCCCCTTGACGAATACCACGTGAGGGGTGGAAGGGCGATGAGGGGGAGCCATTGAGCAGGACTGAGAAACAGGGAGAGGAGATGAGATTCATGATCCATCTTGTCCAAGTGGAATTGAAGCCAAATGCCAATAACATCTGATGAATATAGTTCCAGCTGAGTTTGTCAAAAGCTTTAGATAGATCAAGCTTTAGAATCATACCTGGCTTTTTCAGAATCTTCAGGGAATGGATTACTTCATTTGAAAAAATGATGCTGTCCATTATCTGACGCCCTTCTACGTATCTAGTCTGCTCCGATGAGATGAGAAGAGGGAGGAGAGGTTTGAGCCTGTTCACCAGTACTTTAGAGATGAGATTGTAGATGACGTTGCATAATGCAATCGGCCTGTATTTTTCGGCCGTGTTTGGTTCATCCCCTTTAGGTACTAGCGCTAAGAAAGTGGCATTTAGGGAGGGGAGAATCCAGTGCATAGATCTTGATTCCTCCACTAATTCCCATACCTCTATCTTGATGAGCTCCCAAAACTCGTGAAATAAATTGGCTGTAAAACCATCAGGACCAGGTGCCTTACCATCCTTGAGTTGGGCCATCGCAGCTTCTACTTCCTGCAGTGAAATAGATTGGAGCAGTTCATTGTTATGATCCTCCGTTATGATTTTAGGGATGTGTTGCATGATGGTTCTAATGGCTTGATCTCTGCTTCCTGGAGGCTCCCTGAGAATTTCCTGAAAGTAATGTTTAAATTCCTTTTCCATGTCTTCGTGCACTTCTAATCTTTCCCCTTGTTTGTTGTTGATGAATGCAATATTGTTGTGCATTCTTCTTTGGATGGCCTATCTATGGAAGAATTTTGTATTCTTCCCCCCTTCCTTGAGCCACCAGATTCTGGACTTTTGTCACCACAGGATTTCTTCTTGCTGCCTACAAGCCTCAATTTTAGTCCAAAGGGTCTGCTCCTGATGCGCCTGCTCTTCTGTCCTACCCTCCAAAATGATAGTCTGTTGAAGTGAGCTCATTTGTTGTTCCAACTTTTTTCGATTCTCGAAAATGTTGCCAAACTGAGTGCGGTTCCAAACTTTGAGAACTTGTTTCAGGTTTTTTAGTTTTTGTTGGAATTGGAACATTTTGGCTCCTTCAGGTGGGATAAAGGATTTCCAGGCCTCACTAACCACTGTTTTGAAGTTAGGATTTGAGAACCAGAAGGCTTCAAATCGAAAAGGTCTGTTGCATCTTGTACCTGGCCGTGACCATTGTAACATAATGGGCCAGTGATCGGATCCTCCTTGGGGCAATATGGAAGCATGAAAGTCCCCTCCCAGGTGTATGGCATTGTCCGAGATGAGGAACCGATCTAGCCTGGAAGCAATATGTTGAGTACCCCTCCGCTTATTGGTCCAGGTATATACACCATTGGAAGTCTGAATATCCATTAATTGGTTACTCTAAATAAATTCTTTGAAGCCGTTGCTATCACCTTCTAACCTTGATCTGCCGCCGTGTTTCTCCTCCAGCGCCATTATGATGTTGAAATCGCCACCACCAATCCAGAGAGGGAACTGCCTATTGGAATTTAGAATGGTGAGAGTATCCAATAGTTCCAGTTTTTGCTGTAAATTTTACGGAAAATATACATTTGAGAGATGCCCATGAATGTTTGTTCCTATGAGATGGAAGGACGCTTGGATGAGGAAGTGGGTAGCATGAAAGTCTTGAAGAGTGAGAACCTGCGTGTTCCACATAATTGCAAGTCCTTCGGAAGCCCCAGAGGCATCTACTGAAACTGAGCAGCTGCCTGACCAGACCTTATTGAGGATTCTTTCTATAGCAGTATTATTACTTTTCGTTTCTTGAAGAAAAACTAGTGATGGTTTTTCTTGCTGGATCAAGTTTTTTAACATTCTATGTTTTGAGGGGCTATTGAGCCCTCTCACATTCCAAGAGATGAGCTTCATGAGGAACAGTGGGGTTTGGGTTTGTAGAACTTTGTCAACTTAGGGAATCACCCGGATTCCATAAGTATTTCTCTTACGATAATGGTCCTTTGCAAATCTGTTTTGCGCCCTCTTTTCTTCGTTTCTTTTAGAATTTTTTTTCCATCCCAGGGGCTTCCTGCTTGTATACCTAGACATTTATTGTGCTGAACTTTGGTGAGAACTCCTTCCAGCCTGTCGATTTTCCATGGGGGTATTGAATTGTATTCTTTCTGCTTGCATGTTGTTTCCAATTTGAGGATGTCCAGACCATCCAAGCTAACATTCTCTGGATCCTCATCCATTATTTTGGGAGTATTCTGATCTTCCATGTATGCGTTGTCATGCAGATTGAGAGCTAGAGTAGCATCTAGCTCCATTGAAGAAGACTGCTGGCCTAACTCTGCAGCAGTTTTCTCCGAGGTAGAGGGATTTAGGCCAGTATCTGGAATAGGTTTCTCCGAGTCAGAGGATATTAGTAAGCTGGAGGGATCGGAGGCGGAGGATGGCCGAGTGTTACCAGGAAAAGTGTCTATTTAGAACGACTCTATCCCACTAAGGTGTGACAGTTACCTTAGAAACAAACAGAGAAAACTACTTTTGTATTTCCTTTATGAATTAGAGATAGAGGGGGATAGGAAGAACCGACCTGTGTCTTGCGCTATTCCTTTGATCCAATCCCTCTCTTCTTTGACAGCTTCCAGCTACCTGCTTCCTTACTTACCCAGCTTCACCAAGTTCCTGTAAGATCACAGAAGAAGAAAACTACACAAAGACATGGATCTATATTCATAAAAAGCTTAGGATCAGATTTAAGCTAAACATACAAATGTAACAAGCATCAATGATACACAAGCATGTAGGAGAAACTCAAATAGTTTTATTGATATAACAAGAAGATCCAGGAGGAGTTACAACCGATGATTCCTGATCCAGCATCAACCTCCCAGCAAAGAAGCCCCTCTTCACCTCAAACAAAGCATAAATCACCCAATACTCTGATATCTATCTCAAAACCAACAACAGTTCTTTGCAATGTACAAAATTCCAGCCCCTGGATCTCTGGGATGAGGGATCCATATATAGATGTATGCAAGGAGGATGAGTCAGCTTATGATTTGACTAGTGTCTTCTCTCTGTCAGTTCTTGCTTCCACGTGGAGACTGAGAGCCTCTTACTCATCCTTGGTCGAATTCAGTGAGGCAAGTGTCATTGGAGAAGATTCTGGAAGCTTCCATTGTCTTTCCACCTCGTGGAATGGCACTGCCATTTGTCATTTCCCGCTCAACGCACCCTGATAGTGCATTTAGGTGCTTTGCAACGCACCTAGCTAGTGTATTTGGGTGCTATGCAACACAGCTAGCCAGTGGAGCAGCTGAAATGATCCTGATTTGACTGATTCTGAGCATTTTCTGGTGGAGAACTTCTGGGAGAAGCTGTAATTTGTTGACCTTGTTCCTTTAGGAGTTAGAACAACACTTTTAGGGACTTATGAGCCCTTGGTTTATGGAAATTTCATGCTTAGAGCTGTAAGGCAAAAAAATGTCTATAACAGTTGCCCCCTAAAGTATGAGGCCGTTTATCGGGTGAAATGCTTTATTAGGAGGATCCAAAGTTCTTTCAATGCTGGGAGGAGACCTGTAATAAGATACAATACAATACATTATCTTCATACTGTTTTCATGATCTAGCTGAGGCGGGCATTCCCATGCTCAGCTTTATAAATTCATTTTCATGTACATAGGACAGACAATCGTCTGATGGTAGACTGATGATTCTGATAGAGCCATCATCCTTTTGGTAGGATGATTATCTGTGCTGCAATGCTGTACATTTCAATGTCTTTATTTTCCTGAATATATATCACAGCCCGGATGGATGAAACTAGATCTGGGGTCTTCAATCTCGTCCGATCTTCACTCGAAGTACAAGTCGATCCATGTGAGAAATTTTTTGAAGTCGAACATGGAAAGACATCGCTTGATTACCAATCAATGATGTAAACTGTTAACAAGCGCGAGAGGAATCACCGATAATGATGATGACCCTCAAGGTACTGCAGTACAATTCACGTGGTGTGAATAAAGGACTTGGCGTCGAACACCACGCAAAATCTTTCGGTCGAAGGTCATTGATGTATACCTGTCGCCGGAAGTGAGAAACTTGCCATTGAGGCATGCAAGCTTCAAAGTACTGAATGGGGTGTTCCTAGATCAACTTCTTGGATAATGAGCTGATGTCGACAAGAAGTGATCCATCATAGGAGGGCCTTAATGAATCCCACATCAATGACATGGAACGGAGCAAATGATTTTGATGGAGGTGAAAACGATCTGATGATATATGGTTCAGGGTGGCGGTCATGAAAGAATGGAGTATAATGTATGGTAGTGGGCGGGACACAGGTGGCCTTTCTGGATGACTTCTCTTGAACATGTCGGCGACACTTATGTGATGGATTGGTAGCATTAACACCAAATGTGGATGGTATGGCGAGACCATGGCGATGTGACCGGTGAATGAAACAACCCAACCCGACTCGGGCACGGAGTGGAAGTGTCATGTTCAAGAGCGACTTGCTACCAATAAAGATTCTTTGAGTTTTCTTCCCAATTTTTCCCCAGTCATTGCTGACCAGTACCTCTTTATTTTTGTCAAGCTTGAAGAGGATAACATATGCTTGTTCTATAATTTGCCCTTCAGGCAAACCCATCGCTATGTTTTAACGAGCCTAGCGATAGTGAAACTCGTTCTCATCTAAAGACAAGTTTGTCGCTATTAATCTTTTTAACGAGTTTAATGACAAAGATAACTCGGTCCTTTTCATTTTTAGAGAGTCTGAAAAGGTATGTAAAGGTAACTCCAAAATTCCTTTTTCGTCATCTAATCCCTTAAGTCCGAAAAAGTATAAAACAATACAGAAGGGATGAATTTTCGATAGTTTTAACGAGCCGAACAAAACAAGCGCTCGATCTTTTTGTGCAATAATCCCTCAGGTCCAAAAAGATTAAAATCTAGAGGAGGGATAGCACTTCCTGTCCCTTTAATGAGCTGGAAGGCCAAGGACTCGGCAATCTTTTCATATTTTACGAGTCAGTTGAAAAGAGCTTAAAGCAGACTCGTCTTTTGAGGAACGAGTGATAAAATGGGTAGCAGCTGATTCCAGGTAAGGTTTGGAATTTTCCAATCACGGCAGTGTCACAAGGATGGCTAGTGAAATCACTCTTCGCAGCTGTTCCTCAAAATGGGTAAACAATCAAATGGAGGTGAATGATCGACCAATGGAAAAGTGGAGGTGACAGTGCAAACACGACCAAGGCTTTAATGGCTGAAGTACTACATTCACGGTGGTTATTTACCAGGGGATAGTTCATTTTTTAACGAGCTTAAACGCAGGTGGAAACATTTGCTCGGTCCGGGTTTATTTTTTAACGAGCTTGAACCTCGCGGTAAACACTGCTCGATTAATCCAGTCATATGATAAGAATGTCTCATATAAAAACGGCAACTTTTTGAGTGTTGCCCCACATCCTTTCTTTATGCAAGTTAGGAAACGACTAATCCAAAAAAACAGATAAATAATCGCTCTTTGCTTTCACTTCAAAAGGCTTGCATGCCCCCAGGTATAAAACAGAGTTTCAAGGTTACCTCTACTTCTTTCCGTCAAAACATTCGTTTTAACGAGAGAGGCCTACCTCTTACAGGTTACCCAAAGATTGTTCTATTTACGGCGTAAACAAAACACTTCTTCGGTGATGTTTCTCGAAATAAAAAAAGGTGAGCGACAATGCCCGCCAACTCACATAACTTTGACAAGAGAATCTTGTTCTAGAATAACCCCTCTTCCAATCCCGGACGGGGTACAGACTAGTCATATTCTCCCGCGGAAACCTACTCTATACCCGAAGTTTTCCTGCCGAAGCAGACCAGGACACATGCCCCCTAGGTTTCAGTCATATCCCTCCGAATTACTCGCGCTCATCGGGAGGACGGACTGGAAATTGAGACATTTCTTGCATGAAAAGACCATTTAGGGATGGTATATGACTATTTGCTATGCGTGATCCGGGAAATGAAAGTTGGTCCACGAGCTTGACCACTCTTCCTTCGTGCGGAAAACACATTACTCTAAAGAGTGAGGAGACAATGGCTCCCATGCAATAAATATAGTCTCGTCCAAGGAGTAGGTTATAATCCAAGGGTCCTTGAACTACCATTACGTTCATGCGAACTGTCTTCCTTCTCAATGTTATGGGCACATCGGGAAGGATCCCTAAAGGTCGACTGGTTCCTTTATCAAAGCCTGTCAGATTTCTCATCTCAGGCAAAAGCGATGGCGAACCAAGCGCTTTCCAAGCAGTAGAGAAAAGGATACTCACAGAAGCCCCCTCATCTATGATGGTACCAGCCATGACCATTCTATATATTTGAACGATAATTCGGAATTGTACACTTGCTGGTAAACGGGGTCTGCCTAGTTGACTCCAGTCGAAGGAGACAACTAGGTTGCTTGGTGGTGGGACCGAATAGACGGCCGGGTATGGCTCTGATGAACTTCCTTCCTGCGGTAAAGGAACGGGTAAATTTCCCCCATGTTCGTCGGAGTTTGTGTTTATGAAGAGAATTTGGACGGTGTCATCCTTGTTCTCTTCAGTGATTGTATCATCTGAAGATGAAACCTCTGAAGGCAAGACCGGGTCAACTGCCGCCTCGACCTTTTGACTTTCGTCTGGTATGGATCCAGATGGTTTATCTTGAATGATAGGCGCTTCAGCCGACCACTTGAGCGGGCCAGCTGGATTCTCAACTAGTGACGGACTCGGCAAGAGTTTTTTATATCCAGGAGGAAGTCGTAACGGTGAAACCGGACGATCATCCAAAACTCTTTTAGCTTCATCTAAGAAGGGACAACGGTGGACTGCATGATTGCCTTCGCACAATTTACAGGGAAATCTAGCTTTCCCTTTTTGTCCTGGGGCTTCACTTTCACTAGTTGACGGTGTGCTTTCAACATGATCACCAGAGGTTGATAACACCGGGTTGTGCAAACGAGGAGACCAGTCCCTTAGTATCCGGGGGATGCAAGGACAATCTCTGTGAAAGTGGTCTCCTTTGCAAATGACACATGGCGATTTAGGCCTGGTCGGTGCAGTGTGTGGATTTTCTTTAGACGACACTCGTTTTCCCCCATTCGCCTTTGGCTCCTTCTTCTTCTTCTCTTTCTTCTTCTTTTCCTTCTTCTCCTTAGGAACCTGACTTTTGGCTTTACCAGCCTCATCAAGCGAAGAGGAAGGAAGAGAGGAAGAATTAGATGAAGTAGAAGGTTGGTGGGCAACTCTGGACTCGTCTAATTGCTGATTCGATTGTTCAGGAATAGTGGTGTTCTGAACGACAGAGGTTGAGAAGAGCCATACTGGCAAGCCAATTGTCAGTCCTGGAAGCGACAATGTGGCCATATGGGGCGCACCAACATCTCCCCAAGAGGAGAAGGGACTAGGATCTCCTCCAAGGGGAATTCCTTGGTTGGTAGACTCCATTTTCTCAACCCAAGATCAACGTAGGAAAGGGGTAATGAATATTCCATTTAAAATAAATTTTTAGACGCTTTGACACAACTTGTTTTTTCAATTTTTAAGAGTCGAGAAAAAACAAAAGATGACTCTAGTCTCCTTCGATTTTTAATGAGCCTGAAGTGACAAGTGCTCAGATGGACCTTTTCCGTTAAGGAGTCTGAAAAGGAACGAAAGGGACTGCTCTGGAGATCTAGGTAGAGGGAGTACCAAACCAATCGCAAAACTGCAGAATACTTTTTACGGTACGGCAGTCAATCTTCCCGAATGTTGTGTTCAGTGCATTGCGATCGATAGGGCCGCAGACACGGCTTCCTATGGATAAAGGATTTAAACCTATAGGGGTCTCCCAATATATACTCGACGGTACGTGGGAGCACAAGTCCGTACTGGCACTTATCGTCTCAAAGTGGAGGAATCACCCAACCATCAGTGAGGACAACAGTTACCAGGCTTTACGACGCCGAAATACGTCTCTAGCCTAGACCTCTAAATGTTGTGCGTTAAGTTCCAAAGCGTTGTTAGATTCATTGAATTTATTTTAAGTTGATCTTTCTTATGAAGTTTGCCTTTTGGGTTCACCACGAGATGTAGATGTAATTCCTAAAATGCAATCCAAAGATGATAAGCAAACTTTTATCTCTTTTTAGCAATGAAAATCCTAGCTACAAGGGGAAAAGAAAGACACAATCTTTTCGCAAAGAGCAAAGAGCACACTGTAAATGCACTTTCCTAAATCAAGCCAAACAGACTGCCAATATGCAAATGCACATGTATGTGTTTTGTTTTTCACTTTCTTAATATTGATGCCTAAAAAGAAAGTTGATGTACAAATCTGAATTTGCTTTCAAGTGACAAACACAAACAAGCTTCTTTTCGAAATCAAAAGGTAGAGATGATTACGACACTTTATGATTTTGAAATAAATACTCGTTTCGACACTAGAAAGTCACAAATTTAAACCAAAGGCAAAAGTAAAAGCATAATCGACTATCAACAGAAAATAAACTTTCTCCTATGATCAAAATCGACACTTGCGACAGATCTAAATCAAAGGACGACAGTATGACTATTCTACTTTTGCAATGGAAAACTGTAAATGACGTAACAAACACACAAAAACATCTACAGTTCTTTTGTACAAAGGAGGCGGAAGTATAGCAAGGAAAAGGGGTTTTTAAAAAGACACATACACGGATCACAGGCTGCAAAAATCAGAGACAAAACTGGAAAGAATGAAGCACAAGAACCTCAGCTGCACAGGGCTAGTCTGATCAGTGCACCTGTAACACAGAGAAACTGGATTGCAGCGCAGGTTGCCCTCTCGGGAACTACGCTGAAATGCAGGAACTCTTCACAGTACCTGCGCTGGGGCAGAAACGAGAATTCTATCCGGGTTCTGGGTCACGGTTTACAGTTTAGTCTTTGGTTTTTGGCCGAGTAAAAGCAATCAGTAATGCACAATCAGAGGGTAGATCTAAGGAAGGTCTAAGAGCTATCACAAAGGGCAATCAGATCATTTTTGAATCTGTTGTTCAAATCATAAACAGATCCAGTGAATGGATTGAAGTAGCAGATGTCTACTTTGCATTTGTTAATGGCAAATGCAGTTCGATTGCTACTTCTAAGTTTATGAAATAAACAACAAGAGAAACACAAACAAACTAACTAGACACGCTCCCCAGCGGAGTCGCCATTTTGTTACCGGGAAAAGTGTATATTTAGAACGACTCTATCCCACTAACATGTGACAGTTACCTTAGAAACAAACAGAGAAAACTACTTTTGTATTTCCTTTATGAATTAGAGATAGAGGGGGATAGGAAGAACTGACCTGTGTCTTGCGCTATTCCTTTGATCCAATCCCTCTCTTCTTTGAAAACTTCCAGCTACCTAATTCCTTACTTACCCAGCTTCACCAAGTTCCTATAAGATCACAGAAGAAGAAAACTACACAAAGACATGGATCTATATTCATAAAAAGCTTAGGATCAGATTTAAGCTAAACATACAAATGTAACAAGCATCAATGATACACAAGCATGTAGGAGAAACTCAAATAGCTTTATTGATATAACAAGAAGATCCAGGAGGCGTTACAACCGATGATTCCTGATCCAGCATCAACCTCCCAGCAAAGAAGCCCCTCTTCACCTCCAACAAAGCATAAATCACCCAATACTCTGATATCTATCTCAAAACCAACAGCAATTCTTTGCAATGTACAAAATTCCAGCCCCTGGATCTCTGGGATGAGGGATCCATATATATATGTATGCAAGGAGGATGAGTCAGCTTATGATTTGACTAGTGTCTTCTCTCTGTCAGTTCTTGCTTCCACTTGGAGACTGAGAGCCTCTTACTCATCCTTGGTCGAATTCACTGAGGCAAGTGTCATTGGAGAAGATTCTGGAAGCTTCCATTGTCTTTCCACCTCGCGGAATGGCACTGCCATTTGTCATTTCCCGCTCAACGCACCCTGATAGTGCATTTAGGTGCATTGCAACGCACCTAGCTAGAGTATTTGGGTGCTATGCAACGCAGCTAGCCAGTGGAGCAACTGAAATGATCCTGATTTGACTGATTCTGAGCATTTTCTGGTGGAGAACTTCTGGGAGAAGCTGTAATTTGTTGACCTTGTTCCTTTAGGAGTTAGAACAACACTTTTAGGGACTTAGGAGCCCTTGGTTTATGGACATTTCATGCTTAGAGTTGTAAGGCACAAAAATGTCTATAACACCGAGAAGCTTTGATAATCTGGGAGGATGAGGGTGGGGAGGGGATCGCCTGAGGATCAGAGCTTTGATTCTCTGAGGGATCTTGAGAGGAGAGTAAAATGATTCTGTTCTGGGACTCAGGCTTGTTGGGGCTTTCTAGGGCTGCAAGATTTTTCTTTGCATGCCTCCGGCGATTTGGGACTTTAATGAATCCTTCAGAGTCTTTGCTAGATTCATTAGCAGAGGTTTTGGGCTGGGAATTCAGAGGACAATCTCGGAAGAGATGGCCATGTTCATGGCATTTCCGACAACGAAAAGGGATATGCTCGTAGTCTAATGGTTGGATCCATTCAAAATCATCATGAAAGAGACTTACCGAGTCTGCAAGAGCTTTGGTCAAGTGCATCTGGACACAGATCCTGGCATATGAGGTGTATCGACGGGTTTTGGTTTCCTCAGCAACTTTGATGAAGACCCCCAATTTGTTGCCGATGTCCGCTAGCGTTTCCTCTTTCTAGTATTCCACAGGAAGGGAGTACATACGTATCCATACTGGAGCCCAACTGAAATCTTCTTTATCTGGGTTAAACCTAGCTTTCCAGTCACGAAGGTATAGACCTGAGGAGTTAAAGAAGTACGGGCCGCCTTCAAATATGCAAGATTTGTCCTCCACGCAGTGGAAAATGGCCGTGAAGAAGCCTTTGGGACCCAACTACAGAGTGACTTGTCCTTTGGGCTTCCATTTTGAAGCGATTCCGCCCTGCAGAGCCTTTTCAGTTGGGCAAAATCCTAGGAATTTGCCTATCAGCGCGTGGTCCTGCATAAATTGGATTTCGCTGTTGATTCGATGACTGGGGAGGTCGAATTTGATTCGTTCTGCTGCTTTCGGGATGCATGTTGTCGAGGTCGCCTTTGGCTGTGACGTTGGAGACTTTTGGTTCACCCCTTTGTCTTTGTCATCCGCTTCAAGCGCTGCTGAGGGGTCAGCTTCATTGTTGACAGGCTTGGATCCCTGATCTGTTTCTAGGAAACCGCCAGGAGGGGACAGAGGTGCTGCAGGCTTTGAAATGTCAGAGGCGGAAGCTTTGAAAGGAGGGGGGGCGGATCCCGCCCCTCCTGAGGGCGCATCCATGGGAAAGAGGTCAGTAGGTGCGCTGTGGCGCGAGCTTTGAAAACCAGAAGTATGCAAGGATTAGGGTTTTCTCGTTCTGAGCAGTGTGTGGCATTCGCAGAGCCCTAAAATCGTAAAAATACAAAATCATGGGATGTATGATGTTAAGAAAGTGTTTTAATGCATTTTAATGCTAATTATGGATTGATACCTATTGGCATATACCAACCATTTAATTTATATGGACACATTAATAATTAATCAATTTAATTAAAAGAGCACAAAGGGCATAACTAATTTTTAGATAAATCTAGATCTTTGATCAATGGGTACCACTAAGAATATTCTAGAATATTCTGTGGAGGTTAAATATCTACCATCCACCTAATAATTATTGATAACTAAATTAAAATTTTGGAAGCCCTATTTCAAATTAGATACACCTATCCGCATAATTCTGCAATGATTTAAGAACTTCGTCATGGCACCTTGTGATTGCTACACAAAATGGGTGTTGCCTCCTTTGGAGGTGCTAGAGGGTTACCTAGCTATGTATGTGGGAAAAGAATGTAGGCGAGAGGGAGGTTGTTAATTTCCCCTCGAGCTCAAAATTGGATGATGAGGATTAATAGGGAAGACTATTATTGAATGCATATCCACTATTCAATTTGGAATCTCCCTTTAAATTACAAAATAGACACGCCTATCAGCACAATCATAGTTATTCAGTTACCTCAGGGCTATAATTCAACTAAATCACATAGTTTAAGGACGTGAACTTTTGCTTCTTTCCAAAATTTGGTGACACTAATTTGAGTTTGACCCTAATCTTGGTATTTAGGGAATATAATGTAATCTTGGTGTGATTGTAATCTTCCTTCATTTAATTCTATTTTCCATGTTGGTTTATTGTGATAAGGCTTCAAGAGTAAGTGTCCCTCTTCTTATATGACGTCTTGGCTCTTGTGAACCCCTAGAATAATGATATAACTATTAAAATTTATGAATGTATACATACTTGAAGCTGAATTTGTGACTTCTTAAGAGGAACACATATTTTTAACGATTAATTCCACTCAAACTATAAATTTATACATTTTTTTTCATAAATTATAATTTTCAAATTTAAAAAGTTAAAAATATTTCATTTATTTTATAAATTCTCTTTGTAATTAGATATAGATTAAAAAAAAATTGATACGATATTTTATAACTTTTTTCTAAAACACTATATAACTTTTTCCAAATAAAATTACCTTTGTGTAAGTTTAAATATGTAATAACTATAATAGTTATTTAGTAAAATGACATCTTAATTACTAAAATCACATATTAATTAGATGACAAATTGATGTCTAAGAATAAAAAAAATTGTACGGTTAGCAATCGTGGGAGCGACAATTTGAAGGTGAGGGGTGATGTTTAGCCATAGTGGACAAATTGAAATAAATTCATCTTGGAGTTTGGGTACAACTTCAAATAATCAAGCAGATTTCTATGCTTTGCTCAAAGGAATAACTCTAGCCAAAAGGCTTCAAATTCACAAGCTTATCATTATGGATAACTCCAACCTACTATTATGCATATGAACCTAGGTAACTCTCCGACAGGGCAACAACTTCAACTTAATCTCAAGATAATTCAAGCAAGCTTACCTTCCATCCTTGAATAAAACTCCTTCCATGTTCTTCGGGCACACAACATGCTTGCAGATCTTTAGTAACTCAAGCAAACTCTCACCCATCCAAAACCCTATGGGTGAATGGTTCCACCCAACTCCTCCCAATATTATAACCCCTCATGTCATGAAATGTGGTTACATTGTTAGCTTCCAACTGAGTGCTTGAGAGGTCCCATCGTGATGACATCTAACACTAGGCAAGCAACTAGGTTTTAAATCCTCCATCATGAGAGAATAAGGGAAAAACATCCTCATTCATTAACATATTAGGAATGTATGCTATATCTTATGGAACAATATGGGAGTTAACGTTCGCTTGAATTATAGGCCCTCCTAATATAGGGACATCCAATTTAATGGCTCATATCATACTCATTCTTTTTTCCTAGAAGCTCAGATGGAATTGATTAATTGAGCTCTGGTGGATTGTCTTGAGCATGCAGGTTGACAAATAGAAGGGGGGTGGCACCCCTCGATCCTCAACATGGTTAATCGATAGGAGGAATGATGGTTGGCTTCCCCTACTATTGATGGTGCAGATTCTAAGCTTGAAGACCATATTGTTGCATTCCAAGTTCATATGCACTTAGTTGATGACATAACTAACATCAATAATGGAGATGCTCATTGAGCATTGACCATTAATACAATGTTAGGGTGATGAAAGTGATGAATTAAGAAGCTAATTGAATGCACTCCAATAGTTAGAAGTTTTACCTACTCTATCTTCAACCTCCTCGATGAAATTGGTGTGTCCTCTTGTTCCCATTCCAAACCTAAGTTTGGAAGCTCCTTCTCTAGAAAATATAGTTTTCTTAGATGTTTTCCATTAATTTCACATTATATAGATTTAGTATGATTTATTTTTTGCTAGTCTTTGGAGATATTCTATAAGGATTTTACTTTCAAAATCCCCAGTTTTTGGTAATATGACTTTGGCCTAGAAAAGTTGTTGAATCTACTATTTATGTTGAAAACTTTTGGGATAGTATGTTTGATTGGTCCTTAAATGTAATCTTGTTGTGTGTATAAAACAAATTTTGCTAATGTAATTCACCAATTATTGTTAAAAAATAATAAAATTTTATGTGCAGGAAAAAATATTAAAAATAAATTTAAAACAATAACTAATATTCAAACAGTTTTCCCTTGCATTATAAAGTTTGGGGAAAACTCTCTAGTACTTCCCCTAATTTCAAGGATGGTAACAATAAGGATACAATCCATTATAATAATATACTTGATATGAACTCAACATGTCACCCATGAAAAAAATAATATTTAATAATTTAAAATGTTAAATAACATTTAAATTTTTAAAAACAATTATTATTAAAATATACCTTATTTTTTGTAACAAGCTCATATCATTGACGGAAAACCCTCGACATGGAGAGAGCCGCCGCGAAGCCCTCAGCCGCCTTGGGTTCTCAGAATGCCCGGGATGCGAATGGATGCAAGATCCGCAGGCACAGATCAAGGGATCTATCACTCTCAGCAGACGCTCAGGTTGATTTGGTGATTGATGGCGCCACAGACAAGAATAACCGGGCAGAGAGAGCCGCCGCGAAGCCCTCAGCCGCCTTGGGTTCTCAGAACGCCCGGGATGCGAATGGATGCAAGATCCGCAGGCACAGATCAAGGGATCTATTACTCTCAGCAGACACCCAGGTTGATTTGGCGATTGATGGAGCCGCAGACAAGAATAACCATGCAGATCTATGGGTAGATCATACTGAAACACCGCGGCATCAGGCCCCCACCTACACAAAACGCCCATGGATCCATCATCTGACCAACGGCGTAGCAGCCAAGGGCGCTCCAGCAGAGCCCCTAGCAGCGTACTCTCAGATCCGGGATATAGGGAAGGAAAAGACTGCTTCTCAGGTCAGTTGGGGAAAAAGGCCTTCAGAATCATCCGCAGCTTTCCAGATTCAAATCAGGCTTCTTTCAGGAAAATCTATGCTTCAATGGGTTTGCCAGGCGGATCCAGTGCGGAATCTCAAGCATGCATTGGACATCAAATTGGGAATCCCTTTGGCAGACCAACGGCTTCTCTACCAAGGTAAACATCTTGAGGATCCCTTTCCTATTTCTTTTTATGGCATTGAGAAAGATGCATCTATTATCCTTTCCCTTCGTCTTAGAGGAGGAGCGGGGGGAGAGCCTTCCTCAGCTAAGGCTTTTTCGTACAAAGATGCAGTCCATGGCAAGCAGGCTGAAAAGACGGTACCACCAATACAGACTGCGCCCAAGCCCTTTTTGGTTGACAAAGTGGAGGAGATCCCATCAGTTGAAATCTCCTACCCTGAGCTTGAAGACGAAACCCAGAAATTTGCTGAAAGAGCCATCATCTGCAGATTTAATGGGCTTTGGCCGCGCTCACAGGATCTTTATGACTGGATCAAAGATAACTGGACTGATCGGTGTAAGGTTTATTTCTGTGCTAAAGGATATTTCATAGTGTTGTTCGATGACCTAGAGCATTGCTACAATGCCCTAGACGAAGGCCCTTGGTTCATGGGTTCAGCTGGTCTCTTCCTAACTCCATGGTTTCCCGACTTTGACCCAGCTTCAGCAGTCATCACCAAGGCTCCGGTTTGGATCAGGCTTCCAAATCTCCCAATTCACCTGTGGCGTACAGAAGTATACAGGAAAATAGGCAATGCCCTGGGTAGCTTTTGGAAGGGAGACTACGAAAGAGAGAGGCAGGGTCTCTACACATACGCCAGAGTTTGTGTGGAGATTGATTTAAGCAAGGGATTGCCAGAGTACATCAATTTAAAGATCAAGGACGCTATCTGGACCCAGTTTATAGAGTACGAGAACACTGCCTTCAGATGCCGTCATTGTAAGCAAACAGGGCACCTACATATCTCTTGCCCTTCGCTGTCCGCAAGAGCAAAAAAGGGCCTCTTTGCTCATTCTAAGCCTAAGCGTTGGGCCCCCTGCCCACCGCCGCCAACCAGACGCTCCAGCCCCCCTAATATGGAAAAGGTTCCATGTATGGAAAAGGAGGAAAATCAGTCAGAACCAGATCAGATGCCGCAGACGATGGATCCGCCCACGAACATTATGGAGCACACCCATGTCTCAGCAAACGCGCAGAAACGTCCCCATGAGTTTTCCTCCTCTGATTCAGAGAAGGAGTCCCCAATGATAGAGAACTCCAGTCTCCAAGTTGTTCTTGCCCATACTCCTCATGAGGGCTGGACAAAAGTTAACAAAAAGAAAGGGAAAAAACAGTGTGGTGTAATCACTGTCCCGCTGGGGTAACAGCCTGACAGTTAGTATTTGCTATCGAATCTTCAGGTGTATCAGTGTTGTTTCTTCCTTTCGAGACCGAGGTTGACGAATTTATCATTTCCGGTCTGTCGGTTTTTTGTCTTTCCTGCAGCTCTGTGATTGTATCTCTCTTCCGGGACCGAGGTTGATGTATCTATCATTTCCGGTCTGACGGTCTTTTGCCTTTCCTGTTTGTACCATATTGATTTCTCTTAATAGATTTAGTTTTTACCGAGAAAAAAAAAAATATACCTTATTTTTGGTAAGTTAAAAGCCTTTTTTTTTCTCGATGAAAAAAGATATGTAATTTCATCCACAAATAGATGAAAAAAATTACATTTTTCATATACATTGTCTAGTTGTATTTAGGAAAAGTGGAATATCGACTTTAATGAGCCTTTTCCTTCTCCTCCATCCCTGGATACGATCCAAAATGTGAGTTGCCTGATCCTGTCGAAAATTAGCCAAAAGCTCAGTACCAGCATCATATCAGACATGCAATTGAAAATGGTTCATAAATTTAGTACCCAAATCGCCGAAAGAAGTGAAGGTGCCCCCTGGAAGTTCTATGTACCACTTAGCCGCATTCCCAGTTAGGGCACGTTGAAATAATTTCAACTTGATTGAATCATCTATCAGGGAGTTTGACAAACACCATAAATGGAAAGTGGTTACGTGGTCACCTGGATCTTCACCAGTTTTACCTTCAAATTTAGGTATATCTGAGAGAAGTTTGGTTGGGACGGAAGCCAGACCGAGTTATACCCAATCAGATCATTAGTCAATCTAGAAATATCTAGCAAGTTTAACGTTGCCAGAAAAGGTAGCCGCGGAGGACCCTGAGGATTCCACCAGGTGTGGGCAGAACTCCCAACATTCTGAAAAGAATGGCCTAGATTTGTAAAGGCACCAGGTTGCCTAAAGTAACTCGTAGAGCCAACTGAACCATATGGAGCTCCTTGTGGTCCAGAAAAAACCAGAGTTTGATCAACTTCTGTAACTAGTAAATTTGCCCCGTAGAGAAGTGTTAAAAGGAGCAGGGAGCCCTTGGTAAGGGTTCCATGCATTAGCATAGGGAGAAAATTTCCGGAAAGAACTGACAGAATAAAACGACATATTCCCTTGTTGGCCGAAATAAAATTGATTCTCGGCTCTTGACCCACTAACCGCAGGGTTTGTCCAACCTTGAAATGGATTATAACTTTGACTCGTAGAGGAAAAAGGTGTTGATCCCAAAGATGGGTTGGAGTGTAGTATATGACCACCCCTAAACGCGAAACCCCGAAAAGAAGTTGATCCACTTGCCATGGATGTGGAGGTAGCTGATGGAATACTTAATGGAATTGAAGGAATCACGCTGGTTGGCATTCCTAAAGGGAAAAAGCCAATGCTAGAGGCAACAACTTGATAACTTCCACCCAAAGATGCAATGGAAGTAGAACCAAATCTAGTAGTGCTAGGAGTAACGGAAGGTATAGAAATTGTTCCTCCTCCTTGTATGGATACCAAAGTTTTCATACTTGTAGCACTTGTCGTGGATGCGATGCTTCTAGAAGTGGTCATCGAAGGAAAAGATTTATATAAACTTGGGCTTGAAGGCCTGTTGGTCGGAGTCCCGACATATAATAAAATGTATGGATGATAAGGAGGAAGGGGAGAAATAGGAGTCAAACTAGACTCAGGGAGCTCCTCCACTTCAATAATGTCTTCCAACTGGAAGAGGAATCGAGAAAGAACTGGAGTGTTTCTCTCCAACTCTCTACTTGTACCAGGTCTATCCTGTGAATTAATAACTCCAACTAGAGGATCAATCTCTGATGCGTCTGCTACCACTGATTGAAAATCACTGGTAGAATTTCCCTTACGCCTCCGAGGAGAAGCGTCAGGACTTGTAGGTGAAATCCCATGGAGTCTCCTAGACCAACGAGCCAGAAGATCGGCCACTTTGAATTATTTTTAAGAGATCTACTTAAAGACTCAAAAAAATTGTAAAGCTAGGCCAAGTAGGAGCAAAGAGCACTCTCTAAAAGTCCCTAAAGATATAGACAATCAAACTAATTTCAAGTATTTTTGCTCCAGGTGATTAGGAACAAACAACCAAATAATATTGGCATTATGATACAAGTGTTGTCGTTGATGACAACTCACTGATAGGTCAATTCGGTTTTGATAAAAGGCAACTCAAAGTACAACAGGGATATTCAGAGGTAACAGGGTAGTGGTACAGAAGAACAAGAAGATGGAACTAAGGTCTACTGATCAAAATAAAGAAGGTGAAGGAAAAGTTTGATGTAAAGAAATTTAAGAAGTATACGCGGGTCCACTTAGTCAAAATGGTGTATACACACTAGTACACAAAATAAAAAGAGCGTATACGTATACATGCACTCTCACAAGAGGAAAAGCACGTACATGTTGGAAAATCAAGGTTTTGGTCCAAGGTATTTGGTCCGAGGTATTGGTATAAGGTATTTGGTCCAAGGCATTGGTCCTAAGTGGTTTTGGTCCGAGGTATTGAGAAAGGCCTAAAACTATATAAGGAGAAGAAGATCATTAGGCCAGGGTGTGCAAGTGAAAAGGGTTTCTAAGGAATAGTTCTATCTAAAGTATATTTTATGTTGCAGGGGCTATCTTAGTGATTTGATCTGAAATATTTTGTGCACCTTGAATTCAATGTTGGATCAGGATCATGAGATCTGAAATGACTTATCATTGAATGATCTGATATTGGTTGGGGCCAGATCTAGTTGTGTACACCTATTTTATTCTTTGAATGTCATGATCTGGGTTTGTATGAAGTCCAGAATAGCAGCGAAGATATGAGTTAATATTTGTAGATCTGTACGGTGGTTCACTTTGGTGAAGTTGCGTATACACGCTGGTTTGTCTCTTCCAAGTAGCATACGCAAAAGAAAAAGTATGTTTCTCAAAGATGACTGATCTATTTGATTAGTTCTATTGTTTTATTATTGTCTGTCAATGAAGTCTTCTAACATCTGAATGTAAAACTAAATGCATAAGGAGTTTGATATCTGATTGATTGATGGTATAAGCGAGAAGGGTGATCTCTGCTACTGCATGTGTAAGGCTTTGTAAATCGATAGTAGATGTTCAATATATTGCTGGTTGGTATAACTTGATTAAGAAGTTTTATGTTTCAATAGTTTTGAAGTTATACGCAGGTTTGATTAAAGGAAGAAACATATACACGCAGGTTGGGTTTAGCAAAGTAGCGTATACATTCTGATGCATGATTTTTATGGTTGCAGTTGGTTCTGAATGATGATGTAGGTTTCTGGGTTCAGCACAGTGTTCTGGTGACAGTGATCTAATTGTTCAGGCTAACTATTTGTTGGTTAATGTGGTTTGAGTTTCAAAGTTTCTAATGTGCCGAGTATGAAAATTTGATGAAACGAGGCCTTCATGCGTGTTGTTGTGTACCAGGAGAATCCATTCTGAAAATTTATGAAATGTGGTCCTTGGAGGAAGAGAGAAGTTCGTAGCCTTTTGTAGGCCAGCGCTTACATACTAGTAAACTCATTGTCTAGTACAAGAGCTATGGGGTTGTAGCTCCGTTCCAGTAGAAGCTGGAAAATGAGAGAAGGTTGTAGCCTTCTATAGGTGGGTGCCTGCATACTGGTATGAGTCTGCACCAGTACAAGATTGTAAACAAATTTTCTTATTATTATAAAAAGACAGAGTTGACAACAACAGGTGGTTTTCACCTACATTGGGTTTACACATTAAATCTTGGTGTTCATGTGTGTTGCTTATGTGTGATGGTTTATTCTATTTTTATTACACTGTTTAATAAGTTACTGATGCTCTGGTTATAGATCATCACATTATAAATTAACTAAATCACAAGTTCTCTAGGTGTACACTGGTTTCACTAATCACAGTAGCGTGTACACACTAGTTCACTTCATAGAAGTAGTGCATACAAATATGTTTGGGAAATGAAAAATTATTGATATGATAATACTGATTCACCCCCCCTCTTTGTATTATTTCCAACGATTGGTTTTAGAGCATGTCCTTTAGAAGAAGCTTGATCGCTTGAAGGAAGATCTTGCAAGATGAATAATCCCGGAGGCATGGGATCCATCAGGCCACCAATCTTCAATGGAAGCAACTTAGTATATTAGAAAATAAGAACCAGAGATCCTAGGCCCATGGGGTCTCCTTTGGTTTATGTAGCAGATCTGTTCAGTTACCCCTTCAGCTCGTTGATATACAAATTTTAGTCCAGGTATAGAAGGGCACTTGTCTATGGAGTGGTTTTCTTCACAAACTGAGTAGATTTCAATCAAATTCAATGGAAATTCGTTCCTAGGGTGCCTCTTGGTGCATCTAGGGCAGAAAATGGCTAGGCTCTCTTTTCTTCCTCCTATTTTCTCTTAATGTGCATAGTGTCCATCTATAGGGCAAGGGTTTGCAACATCTTACTCTTGAAATCCTCTAGCATGTTTCCAATTTCACCCTTGATGGATGCATTGGAAGAGGATGGACTGACCATAGGTTGACTACCCCTACCCTTTTTTCTAGCTGCCCTAGAATGCTTTCTAAAGACAGTCTTGATATCCTCATAGGGTAACTGGTAGATCTCCCCTCCTGCTAACAAGTTTAGGGTATCCAGAAGATCTTCCCTTACTCCTCTAAGCAGGACTAGCTTCAGTGACTCAGGGTCAAGTGTGCACTTGGCCCTTTTGTAGCTAAACTGGAATCTTTCTTCATAATCCTCTAGGGATTCACCATGCCCTAAGGTCATCCTAAAAATTTCCTCTTTAGTGTCTTTAGACCTATAGTAGTCTCGATACTTGTTTTTGAAGGCTTGCTGCATCTGAGCCCAAGTGGTGATGCTATCCCCAGGTAAACCCATGAACCAACGTAAAGTTGCATCCCTGAGAGTGGATGGGAATAGTTTAAACTTTTGCTCATCATTGGTGTAGTCATAGTTTCAGCGTATGCCAACAAATTCAAATGTGAAAGTGTTTGGATCTTTTTTGGTCAGGCCATGGAAATGAGGAAGAGCAGAGGGGCTTATATTCTTCATCTTAGTATTCCCATTGGTTTCCTTGATGGGGAAGGCACCCTCAACTCTTTCTCTATTTCCTCTATCATTTCTATTTTCAGCCATTGGATCAATGGGAATGGTTTCTTCTTCTTCTTCTTCTATAGGTTCTTCAAATATTTCAGGTTGCTCACCTAAGGGTTCCTCCAATTCACAGCCACCAAAGAAGAGGGAAGGTTGGCTATTTGAAGCAATGGGGGTATTTGGCAAAACTTTCCCTAAGTTATCCCTATTTTTATGAGGCATGAAAAAAAATGTTTTTGTTTTGTTTTGAGTTTTTTTTCAAACTTTGAAAGTGATTGCAGAATTGAAATTTCAGACTGAATGAAAATTAATTGACTAAATGAAAACTAACTATTTCAATGGAATCTTACTTGCAGAATGGAAAATAAAGCAACTAAATTACTCTTGCAGAAATGAAACTAATAGTAGAATGTCAGAAATAAGAAATGGAAGAAAGAAATCAATAATCACATATTACTTAGACACCTCCCTAGCAATGATGCCAAAAAGTGATGCACACCAGTATTGCAACAATAATGCTGCAACTCCTGGGGCTACCATCTTTACTTTATCAACCCGGGGTTCGTACAAACTTGGAGGTGACAGTGATGTATACACATTGAGTAAAAGTGATGGTTTTTCCCTTTTGTTACTATTTATCTCGCAAGAGACCGCTAGGGTTTTTCAAGCCATACTTCTATGGATTCAAAAGAAGCTTGATTACTGATGAGGGAAAGAGAAATCTACTCTAAGAGAAAGCTTGTCTACTGCAGTAAGGAAAAAGACTAAAATCCAGTGCTAAACACACACCATTTCCTAACTAACTGCTAAGAGACTATGATTCAACAAGAATGCTATTAAGTTAACATGTATGAAATTATACTATCTTAAGCATGTAAGTTCAAAACATCAAACATTACTACTGTGCATGTAAATGACTAGAATAAATCTATTTTCCTTTTTATCTTTTTTATGGAAGAGTGTGAAATCTAATCTCTTTTGGCGATGTGGAAAATGGCTTAGGAATGCTAATGGATGGTTGGAAGGTTTGGGAGACCCTTAGGTGACCTTGTCTCACTTCCTAGAGGCTTTTCCCTCAATTCGGCCTCAAAACGGGCCACTACAAGAAAACCTACAGGATGTCCTAAAAACCTATAGGATTCCCTGTATTTCTACAAGATATAGCTGAGAGAAAAATGGTGGGTGATGAAGGTGATGGATGGCTTAGGGAAGGTGGTTGGTGGATGGAATGAGGTGATAAAATGCCTAGGATCACTCAAAACTCAAAACCAAGGTTGGGAGATGGTTGGATTTTCTCAACATGCTTGGAGAAGTTTCCTCGTAAAATGATGAAATTGGTGAGGGTCTTAGTGAAAGAAAGGAATGATCATGGATGGATGAAGTTTGAAAGAGGTTGTTGGCTATGAGATCTCTCTTTGCTTCTGAAACACCTGCACTGCATCAAACATTGATATTTGCCTAAAAATCATGTAAACAAGGAGAATTTCAATAAGCTAGGAAAGAAGAGTTTAATGAGCTAGCTGTCTACTTCATGCATGAGGAAAATTTCAGCATAAGATGGAATCATTAGTGAGATCTACTGTAAGGTTGAAGATGGAAGAAATGATGACTAGGTCCTACTCTTGCAAATTGATCAAATGTTGACTTAAGTACAAAAAAATCTAAATTCTATAAGAAAGTAGAATTCTGTTTTTTTGGGGCTGCATAGGAGTCCTTTCCTAAAATCATGATCCGTGAAGGAAGAAGTGAGGCCAAAACACCTATTGATAGTGTTTTGATGGTCCTTTATCTCTTCTAAACTACTGCTGAAGTAAAGCACAAATGGAAGCAAACTAATAAGAAAACTAATCAAATCTACACTAGTTGTAATGAAATACCTCTAAGGACAATTTAACCATGAATCTATGAAATCAATCTAAGCATATAGATACAAGAAGGGGAGCCTTTGTTGCTAGGGTTGGAACCTAATCCAAGACCTTTAGCCCTTTGAGTTAACTCAGTACTGGATCAAGAAAAATCTCATTCTCATTATCAAAATAGAAAATTACATAGCAATGTCTTCCACAAGTCTGGAGCTCAAAAATAACTAGTGTTTTTACAGCAAAAATTTGAATCCTAATGAGGCTCTAGGCCTATTTATTTATACAACTAAAGTCTCCAATGACTTCCTTAAATCTAGGGAGGCTCGTCTCCCAAACTCGAGATAAACTAACTCTTTGATTGTCACTTGCTCGGTTGCCTTTTGATCTTCTTGACTTGGCTACTTGTACTCCAAGATAGTGTGATTGATGGAGGAATATTCAAATGAGGGAGGAGTAAATGAGGATGATTTACCTCCTACAATCTCTCTTCCTTTTCCCATTCGAGTTTCAGCCCTTAATCTTGCCAAAATTCCCTGATATTCTCTCACAAACTTGCATTCAATGCACATTAGTCCACTAGGCATAATATCTCACTTTGACTCATCTAATTAAACAAAATATAAGCAAAACATGTAATAAATTGTGAGAAGAGTTGATTTGACTAAGCTAGGAAGTGAATTAAGGTCCATATAGTTACCCAATGATGAGGCTCGTCAATAAGTGCATCAGTTTGTTGTATTCTCTACCAGATTCGTGGGATAGTCTGGTTGTTGCAATAGGTAGCAATGAAACTGCATTGCAGTTTGATGAAATAGTCTCATCTTTGCTGCAGAAGGAGATGAGACAAAAAAATATGGACGGCCATAATGGTGATGCCTTGTCTGTACGACGACAGTCCTAGAACATAAACAAAAATAAGTCCTCGAGTGGGAGATCTAAATCTAGAGGGAGATCTAAATCTCTAGAAAACCCTCAAAAGGTGTGCTGGAAATGCGGAAAGGAAGGGCACTTCAAATTTAAGGGACTGTAAATCTAAAGCTCCTAAGAAAGGAAATGGATCTGATGATGCTCCTTCTACAGAGGAGAAAACCACCTCAGATAAAGGGTGGGATGTGTACTTGGCTTCTTCTTCAAGTACACATGTAGATCATGAGGCATGGTTGATTGACTCAGGTGCATCCTTTCACTTCACTCCCCATAGAGAGTGGTTTTGTGAATATGAGAAATATGGTGGTGGTGATGTCTTCTTAGGGGATAACAGGAAGGCTAGAATCGTTGGTCACAGAAAAGACAAGTTGAAGTTGTAAGGTGGAAGGATTAGAACACTTCCAGGTGTTTTGCATGTTCCTGCATTGGCCAAAAATCTAATTTATGTAAGCAAGTTGGATGATGCAGGTGTAAAAACAGTGTTCGATAAAGATACCTATAAGATGGTTCAGGGAGCAGTGGTATTGATGTGGGGAGTTTGGATTGGAACTCTGTACAAGCTTTAGGGTAGCATTATCATTGATGGGTGCAATAGTTCTATGGTTCCTGAAAGTGGAGAAGAAAATTTAGTGGTCTCTGGACAAAATACCATGATATGGCATCAAAGACTTGGACATAATATTGGAGAAGAGGGTATTTGAATACTTCATGGTAATGGTATGGTAGAAGGTATGTCCAATTTCTCTCTGGATTTTGATTTCTGTTAAAATTGTGTATATGGGAAGCAAAATCGGGTGAGTTCCCCCTCTGGTGCTAAGAGGGTGAAACATATATTAGAGCTTGTGCACAATGATGTGTTTGAACCTGTGTCGGCTCCATCACTTGGTAAGTCTGTGTACTATGTATCGTTTATAGATGACTTCTCAAGGAATACATGGATATACTTCCTTAGGAAGAAATCTTAAGTCTTTGACATGTTTAAAGAATTTAAGGCTCTGGTGGAAAACCAGATAGAGGAGAAGATAAAGGTGTTGAGGACAAATAACGATAGAGAGTTTTGCAAGAAGGAATTTGAAGAATTCTGTAAGAAGTGTGGTATAGCATGGCAGAAGACTACCCCATACACATCTCAGCAAAATGGAGTTGCATAAAGAATGAACAGGACGTTGATGGAAAAGGAAATAAGCATGCTCAGTGGTGTCAGGTTAGGACAAGAATTATAGGCAGAGGCGGTGGAGATTGCATGTTACCTGGTCAACAGATCACCTTCATTAGTGTTGGAAGATAAGACTCCACAAGAGGTATGGATTGGTAAGAAACTTTCTCTTTCACATCTGGGGGTATTTGGGTGTCATGCAAATGTACATGTTCCAAAGAAGAAAAGAACAAAGTTGGATAGTAAATCTGAAAGGTGCATATTTATTGGGTATAAGGATGGTTTAAAAGGTTATAAGCTTTGGAACCCAGAAATAAGGAAGGTTTTGTACAACCAAGATGTGGTGTTTAGAGAGGTGAAATATGTTATTAAACATGAAGTCCTACCAAAGGAACCTGAGAAGATAGAGTTTGAGCTAGAGGAAGAATCAGACTCTATAGCAGAAGAGGAATCAAAAGATGAAGAGCCACAAAATCCAGCTATGAGAAGATCATTTCGAGAAAGAAGGCAGCTAGAAAGGTATAGTCCATTTGCTTTCTGTTCAAAATTTTCTTTATCTAATACTGATGATGATCCCAGAACTGTGAGGGAAGCAGTAGATTCAGAGGATGGAAAACTCTGGAAAGAGGCCTTGGTTGATGAAATGGCATCTTTACACAAAAATGAGGCTTGGGATCTGGTGGAGTTGTCGGCTGGAAGGAAACCCATTGGCAGCAAATGGGTATTTAAAAAGAAGATGAATGCATAAGGCAAGGTGGAGAAATACAAAGCTCGATTGGTAGCAAAAGGCTATTCCCGGGTGTTGGGAATTGATTCTGGTAATATTTTTTCTCCTGTTGCCAAGGTAGCTTCTATTAGATTACTTTTATCTGTTGTTGCTGCTTTTGATTTGAGGTAGAATAGATGGATGTGAAGACAACCTTTCTTCACAGGGATCTGGAAGAAGAGATCTACATGAAGCAACCTGAAGGCTTTTTGGTAAAAGGTAAGAAATAACTGGTATGCAAGTTAAAAAAATTCTCTGTATGGGTTAAAACAGTCACCAAGGATGTGGTATCAGAAATTTGATACATTTATACGGGGACTTGACTTCACCAAAAGCAATGTAGTTCACTGTTTGTATTTTACATTAATTGGTGACAGTGTTATTTATCTGGTCCTGTATGTGGATGATATGTTGTTGGTTGGAAATGAAAAAGAAATTATCCAAGATTTGAAGACCCAATTGTCCTCCAAATTCGACATGAAAGATCTTGGTACCACAAACTATATTTTGGGCATGGAAATCAAAATGAGATCGGGAAAAGAGGAAGCTCTGGTTAAACCAGAGGAAGTATGTCGAGACAATACTGTAGAGCTTTAATATGCAGGATAGTAAATCGGTGAAGGTTCCTATTCCTGTAGGTGTAAAGTTATCTGCTGAACAGTGTCCTAAGACACCAGAAGAGGAAGAGGACATGTCTTGTGTTCCATATGAAAGTGCAGTCGATAGCCTAATGTATGCAATGGTCTGTGCTAGACCAGACATTGCGCATGCACTGGGAGTATTGAGCAGGTTTATGTCAAAACCAGGGAAGGAGCATTGGACAACATTGAAGTGTGTTTTTAGGTATTTGCGTGGAACTAGTGATTATGGTTTGTGCTACCAAGGAAGACCAGGATTGGACAAAGTTCTGGACATCCATGGATTTGTTGATGCAAACTGGGCTAGAGATCTGGATCAGAGAAGATCTACAAGTGGGTATGTGTTTAACCTATTTGGAGGTGCAGTCAATTGGATGAGTAAAAGACAGTTTGTAGTACCATTTTCAACTACAGAGGTAGAATACATGGCAACCACTCATGCAAGAAAGGAAGCAGTTTGGTTGCAGAGATTGTGTTCACAGTCTATGTTCAAGGATAGATTGTGATAGCCAAAGTGCAATTTTCTTGGCGAAGAACCCTGCTTATCATTCAAAGACAAGGCACATTGATGTTTAGTATCACTTTGTGAGGGATATGGTTGAGGAGAAAAAGGCGTTGCTGGTAAAAGTGGAATATTTGAAGAATATTGCAGATGCATTGACAAAGTCTATGAGCGCTGAGAAGTTCCCTTGGTGTAGAGAAACAATGGGCATTGCAGGGCTAGACCAATGACTAAGCTCTCCTGTGGCCCCATGTGGAAAGAAAACAACAAGTGGGAGAATGTTTGGTGTGTGTTATATTTTTTCCATGAATACCACACACGCAGGGGGGTGGTAGCCCCCCTGCATGGGGTCCATGGTAACGCCTCGGGAAATTTTTTTTGGACCCTATTTTAGGTGGGCGTACCTACCTATGGTTTTGTGCATGGATTTCACACATGGTTTTGGGCATGATGGTTTTCTATCCATGGTATTTTGTAGATCCGGTCAAGGGAACTACAATTATGTTATAATCCAGGGTTAATGGATTGAGGTCTATGGATGCTTCAACATATATATATATATATATATATATATATATATATATATATATATATATATATATATATTGTAACATTGAAAGGAATATAATGAAAAGTCAATCTGGTAGTCTCGGTTTTGGGATCAAGGGGAAATATTTGTGTATATATGTTTTATGTTTTATGCTCTCACCATTGTTTATTTATTGTTTTTAGAATTTGTATGCAGGTAATTTCTGTATGGAGTTAAAACTGGCAGTTAGAGATTATAGCAGTAGCGAACATAATCGACCCTATGTCACCTGAGTACAAACATACCCTAGTTGCTAATTCCACCAATCCATAGAAAAAAAAAAGAAAGGAAAAGTTAGTTTCCATCAATGTTTCATCTCTGATTACCTTCAACACAGTGGAAAGACACCAATTTGAAGTTACATAAACATAATAAATGATTAGCTTACTTTAACATATAAACACACACACCCACATATATATTATAAACTTATTTACGTGATTACGTATTTAAAATAAAACATTAAAAATACACCCCACAGGGGTGATCATCAATGCAAGAATCACAAACTACATGTTACACCACCTCTCTTGCAATCATAGAGTATATACCATATAGAGGGAAACACATTAAATACAGATTTTGCTTCTCACTTCACTGATGACCAACTCTTCACCATAATTGATCTAACAATGACAATTCAAAGAAAAATGGTAATGGATTGTCTGACAGGTTATGGTCACTTAGAGGACCTGAATCTAGTAGCATGGAAGAAAAGGATTGAGGAATCATTACAACATTTCCAGGACGTCAGATTTCAGCATATATATAGAGAATACAACGCAACAACTGATAGATTATCAAAAAGTGCACTTGCATTGGATTTACATTGTATATGATGAACTCATCGACCACAAAATCCATGAATTTCAATCCATCCCTATAGCCCACATGAATTAAATATCTTGCTAGATTCTCAGATGCAATTTGATTGGTCAACATTCCAGAAAAAAGTGATCTATAATTGTCCAGCTCAATAGGCCTCAGTTTTTCCTGAGTATTCAATCATAATATTTTTGTTAAGGAATTCTATATATCTCGTCAACAAATTCAGTTTATACGGAACTTTCATTCTTTGTTTTATTGAGATCCTACACATAGTGACTAATTAGACCTAATTTTTTCAGCTTGCTATTCCACATGCATCCCTTTTATGAAGAGCTGAAAAATCATGTTACAACGAGACTTTTGTGCTTTTTTTTTCTAATTCTAAAATGAATAACAAAAAATATATCTTAGCAATAGAAAAAAATATTGTTCTTCAAACCTAAATAGTTTTATGATTTATTATTTTCTATTTTTATATAATAGTTTTTTTCTCCCACACCCGAGGTCTTTTCGTGCTCCTTCCACTCATACTCAAATGTTTTAGATAGATGTTAGTTAATGAAATTTCAAAGACTCTGAAAAAAAATTGAAGTTATTATTAAACTTCTATTTGTTTAATTAAGATAGGAGAGTTTTAATATTTTATGAAAAGATAATCTATTTATTTATTAAAAGTTGCTATTGAAAAATGACACAAATATTTTAGATAAATCTTAGTTAATGAATTTTGAAAGATTTCTCTATAAAAAAATTTGAAATTATTATCAAACTTTTAAATATTCAATTAAAGTAAGGAAGTTTTAATAATATACCATGACACTCAAATGTCCTACATAAATCTTAGTTAATGAATTTTGAAAGATTCCTCTGCAAAAAATTTGAAGTTATTATCAAAACTTTAAATTTTCAATTATGGTGAGGGAGTTTTAATAATATATGAAAGAAAAATATATTTATTTATGGAATGCTATCATGGGGAAATGATATCCAGTGAAACTGTTTTATAAGTGGTTTTTATTTTCCACGTATTTTACTTTCCTGAGATTTAAATTAATGACTTAATAATATCTGTATTTAAATTGGAAATTTAACAATTATTGCCATTAATTTTAATTCAAATCTCATGAGAGATTAAAGGTGTAAACTAGCTATAAATAAAATAAAAATTGCATCTAAATTTAAATCCTTTTGTAGAGACGCGTTTTATGACGAGCTCGATAAAAATAGGTGTGTAAATAGTGCATTGTCTTGATGTGAGAACTATTATGGCGGTGATCGATGGATACAGTCTAACTAATAACAATACAACACAGGAAGTGAGTTCGTTCGCTTATTAGTTAGTGGAGTCGCGATTCTGCCGCCCACGGTATGCCGAGAAAATTGAGTTTGTTTAAAACCCAATTATATATATATATATATATATATATAACTATTTTTTATTTTTAGTTTTTTTTCATTGAGAAAAAAAATGGTTTTTATTATAGATAAAATCAATATAATTTTCATAAATATTCATCCAAAAACAGATAAATGTTTAGTATATAATTGATATATGTCTGATATGTCATTGTAAGCCTCTTCAATTGTCAGTGTATATTATGTCTCCTAATAAAACTAGTAACTATGGGATTGTCTATCCATTTTCATCCTATGACATATACTAACGCCGTCAAAACACAAGAAACAAAAAGATAGAGAGATGTGAACAAGAGTCCCTTGTCCCATGTTGAGTTGTCCACAGTGTCTCTATTTCATGACTCTATAGGGCTCACCAAGGCTATCCTTTGACAATTTCCCTGTCTCCATATTGGCTTCCCTATAGATGTGAGTGATAGTATATGATGTAAATGAGCCCAATATGTGCTTGATCTTTTTTATCCAAGTATTCCATCTATGAGAGACTTGGAATCACCATAGATATGAAGATTGTGTCGCTGCTTTTGTTGTACAAACAAAGTAATCCTCATAAAGAAATTGCTTCAGCGCTTGTGTAAGTGCCCGAGCCTCCATTCTAATGAAGATAAAACTGTGTGCTTTTGTCTATCCAAAGAACCCCGCCACATCCACCACTGCCAAGTTGTGCAGCCCCGTCGAAAAATCCAAATGGGAGGCAGAACAATGGTGGAATCAATCTGTGGGAAAGATCAGATGGAGAAACAGTCTCCTGTATGATAGAAGATATCTACATGTCCAACAGATGTTGAATAGCTTCCCTTCAAACAATTTATGATTGCAGGCAATCCAAATTTCCCACATAATAAAGAGAGAGAGTTCCTTGTATTTTCCATTATTAGCACTCCAGTTTTTTATACAATGCTCAAAATTATGAACTCCCTCTAGAAAAAAAATGATATATAATCCTAAGACCTAAACCATATTAATAATAAAACATAAAAATTATATATATAATTTAACATTTCGTGATAACATATATTTTTAGATTGCTTTCAACAAAATCAAAATTATTAATTTATTTATAAATTAAATAAAATTATAACTTTTTAATATAATAATAATAACAATTTTAAATTTAAAAATTATTGATTTATTAACTTATTAAAAATAATCATTCAATTAATAATTAATAGATAATTAAAAATGTCAAAATTACAAGATATACTATTATTATATTTGGCGAAGCGCGTGACTTTCCAATGCCGCGTTCTTTACTACCGCGACAAGAAAGAAAGGGACGAGATCCGTAAAATAAGCAACTTGCAACGGTCAACACCTTTTCAAATACAGATGAGCTTTCAACATGAGGTCGGGACTCGGGGGTTGCCTAATCGCGATTAAACAGAACCACGGGCCCTGCATTTGACTTTTCTACTATGTAACTCTCGTCAATTTGTCGCGACCCCTTAGATGGTTCATTTAAAATTATCAACAGACGCCAACTGATTAGTCATCCTTGCTATCTATATCTTTGAACACGTCAGAATATACGATGCGTTCATATCAAGTTATTAATATTTCTGCATTTATTCTATTTCACTAAGGAATAATATTTTGTTTTCAGTAATTTAATTAATTATTATATAAATAATAGTATAAATTAAATTAGTAATAAATATTGATAAATTTATTAAAATAGTTATTTTATAATATATTTTACATTACAATATTTTAAAATAACATAAAATTAATTAAATTATAATTTTATTATTATTATTATTAATTAAAAAAATAATATATATGAATAAACATTAAAAGAAACATGTTATAAGAATTTTAAGTATAAAGATTCGTTTCTCATTTTATCATAGAGATACTTAATCTATAAATAGGTTTGGTTACAATACTATGGTTCGATATCCTGGTTTATAATAATACTACATGCCCAAAAGATCATAACTTATATTCATATGACATATGAACTCATTAGACTTTTTTTGTTTTGTTTTTTTTAAGGCCATGTATATTTTGGAATATGGCTTCTATAATTTTAATTTAATTATCAATAATTATTTGCTAGATGGTAGGGATCTAATCTATATAGAATATTCTTAATAGCATACATAAATCAAAGGTTGAGATTTATTTTCAAAGTAATTATGCCCTTTTTGCCCTTTTATATAAATCGTTAACTAAAACAATATCATGTAGACAAGTGTTATAAGAAATGAATTATGTTTTTTTTGGGGGTGTGGTATTGATAACTCACATTGTTGAAACAAAATATATTTACAAATTAAGAATCTCATAATAAAGTGGTGATGAATCTTTAGTGATGAATCTTTATGATTAATAATCTTGATACATGTTTTTTTTTTAAATGTATATATTTTTAACTTATATTGTGATTCATTTTATCAGTAGTAGTAGTAATAATAATAATAATGTTATAATTTAGCTAACTTTTATGATTTTCTAAAATTTGAGCAATGTGGGATGTATGATGTTAAGCAAGTCTTTTAATGCATTTTAATGCTAATTATGGATTGATACCTATTGGCATATACCAACCATTTAATTTATATGGCCACACTAATAATTAATCAATTTAATTAAAAGAGCACAAACGGCATAACTACTTTTGAGATAAATCTAAATCTTTGATCAATGGGTACCACTAAGAATATTCTAGAATATTCTGTGGAGTTTAAATATCTACCATCCACCTAATAATTATTGATAACTAAATTAAAATTTTGGAAGCCCTATTTCAAATTAGATACACCTATCTGCATAATTCTACAATGATTTAAGAACTTTGTCATGGCTCCTTGTGATTGCTACACAAATTGGATGTTGCCTCCTTTGGAGGTGCTAGAGGGTTACCTAGCTATGTATGCGGGAAAAGAATGTAGGCGAGAGGGAGGTTGTTAATTTCCCCTCGAGCTCAAAATTGGATGATGAGGATTAATAGGGAAGACTATTATTGAATGCATCTCCACTATTCAATTTGGAATCTCCCTTTCAATTACAAAATAGACACGCCTATCAACATAGTCATAGTTAGTCAGTTACCTCAAGGCTATAATTCAACTAAATGACATAGCTTAAGGATGTGAACTTTTGCCTGTTTCCAAAATTTGGTGACACTAATTTGAGTTTGACCCTAATCTTGGTATTTAGGGCATATAATGTAATCTTCCTTCATTTAGCTCTATTTTCCATGTTGGTTTGTTGTGATAAGGCTTCAAGAGTAAGTGTCCCTCTTCTTATATGATGTCTTGGCTCTTGTGAATCCCTAGAATAATGATATAACTATTGAAATTTATGAATGTATACATACTTGAATTTGAATTTGTGACTTCTTAAGAGGAACACATATTTTTAACAATTAATTCCACTCAAACTATAAATTTATACATTTTTTTTCATAAATTATAATTTTCAAATTTAAAAAGTTAAAAATATTTCATTTATTTTATAAATTCTCTTTGTAATTAGATATAGATTAAAAAAAAAAATGATACGATATTTTATAACTTTTTTCTAAAACACTATATAACTTTTTCAAATAAAATTACCTTTGTTTAAGTTTAAATATGTAATAACTATAATAGTTATTTAGTAAAATGACATCTTAATTACTAAAATCACATATTAATTAGATGACAAATTGATGTCTAAGAATAAAAAAAATTGTACAGTTAGCAATCATGGGAGCGACAATTTGAAGGTGAGGGGTGATGTTTAGCCATAGTGGACAAATTGAAACAACTTCATCTTGGAGTTTGGGTACAAATTCAAATAATCAAGCAGATTTCTATGCTTTGCTCAAAGGAATAACTCTAGCCAAAAGGCTTCAAATTCACAAGCTTATCATTATGGATAACTCCAACATACTATTATGCATATGAACCTAGGTAACTCTCCGACAGGGCAACAAATTCAACTTAATCTCAAGATAATTCAAGCAAGCTTACCTTCCATCCTTGAATAAAACTCCTTCCATGTTCTTTGGGCACACAACATGCTTGTAGATCTTTAGTAACTCAAGCAAACTCTCACCCATCCAAAATCCTATGGGTGAATGGTTCCACCCAAATCCTCCCAATAGTATAACCCCTCATGTCATGAAATGTGGTTACATTGTTAGCTTCCAACTGAGTGCTCAAGAGGTCCCATTGTGATGAAATCTAACACCAGGCAAGCAACTAGGTTTTAAATCCTCCATCATGAGAGCATAAGGGCAAAACATCCCCATTCATATTAACATATTAGGAATGTATGCTAGATCTTATGGAACAATATGGGAGTTAACGTTCGCTTGAAGTATAGTTGTTTGGTCAATTTAGTGCGTTCTAAATTGCTAATTAAAATGTCAATCCGGGATTCGTAAACTGACGAAGTGAAGTGTACTATATGTACAAGATAACCATTTTCTTAGTCTTCTGTCGTTTTTGAGTTTTTTTTTTAGTTTGTTTTTGGATTTATCTTTTATGGATTCCCTAGTGTGTGATGGTGAAATTGAAAGTTAACTATAAATGGTAATGGTGATTTCTACAGTGATTTTCCAAACTTAAAAGTGTTCAAAAAGAAAGCTCTAAACTAACTGTAATGAAATCAATTCTCAAAAGAAAGTAAATGTATCAAACAGTGAACTAATGACAATGGCCCAGTATCCTTACTGCTGTATGAAAAAGAAAGTAAAAACTGAACTTAAAGCAACTCAAAGACTGAAAGCAAAGCAACTAAATCAAACTACTTCAACCCCTGTTCTGATCCTTTACCCTTCAACTCAATCTACCTTATGGGAAGCAATCATAAACAAGCTTAGTAATATGATATCTAAATTACAGGAAATTAAATTGCATAAAAGGAAACTAATCACACTACTTCAACCCCTGTTCTGATCCTTTACCCTTCAACTCAATCTGCCTTATGGGAAGCAATCATGAACAAGCTGAGCAATATGATATTTAAATTGCAAGAAAGCAATCTAAATCACACTACAATAAGTAATATTCTGATTCCTTGCTAATAGAGTCACTTGACTATAGAAAGGAAATCATAAACAAATGAGTAATATGATGTCTAAGTAGCAGAAAAATAAATAAGCAAAACACAATTTGAAAAATGACAGTGCTGGAATTAAACTTCAGGAAATGAAAATCAGCAGGAAGGACAAGATTATCTCATGTCAGTAGTTATCAAAAAAATATGTAAATCTGCCCGGGCTACCTACAACAAAACCTGTAAAAGAAGCACTAATCAGCTAACAGTTAGAAAAGAAACATAAAGGAAATATAGACAGCAAATGATCATAAGAACAACACACTATATATACAAGCAATAATTAAAAAAAAAGTAAATGAAAGCAAGTAAGAAACTATACAAAGCTCTGGTGTACAGGGGCCCTCTACAACCTCGGACAGTCAATCACTTAGTCACAAATCCGATTCAGAAAAACTGTCTTCTCATGTATTTAAAGCAAATTGAAATGCAGTACAGTGGGTGACAACAGTCGAAATTACAATACAAAAGCTAATCCCTTCAGCGTATATCAACGCGTTATTTATAAGAAAAAGATGCTGCAACTAATTCCTAGATTTATGCTGCTAAGAGACACGTAAATCTCCTTGAGCCGAGATCTAGCGTGATGGTCATGAATTCATGGAGTGGTGGCCGCTTGGTTCAGTTCACAGGCTGCTCTCCAGGTGTGCCAGTACCTCCAAAAACTAAGGATTGTGCCACGCAAACCTTCACGTGGGCAAAACAAAGTCGTGCCACCGCAAAATTCTTCATTTGGCCCTTCCTTTGACCATCGTTGACCGCGACTGTTTATGAGTGATTTGGCTGATCTGAGGGGACACACCCCATGTACACGTCACGTGCATCTTATCCATGTGGCTGGTTTCTCCATTGGACACCTGTAGCATAGCCTTTAACAAAATGGCTGTGGAAACTTGGGCTGGCTGCGGAAAGTGACAAGTTTCCGCAGCTGCTTGAACAAAAATCTAAATCAAACAACAGTCATAAACATAGTTAGGAAACCATTCCATAAGCTCTTTTTAGACTATTATGCAACGATTTGACAGCTTGGTGGATGAAGTAAATGGAAAAAGAAGGCTGAAAGGGTATATAGGGAAGTGCAGGTTTGGGACTCAACATACCCCCACTATGAAGGTGTTGCATGTCCTCATGCAACCAAAATTTAGTCACCCCTTTCTAATCCATATGTTCTGATGCTTCTGCTAGGACATCTAGCCCTCTTTTCTTCTTCTTTGGTGCTACCACCATTCTTGGTTTCCTTATTAGACACCTGAACTTGAGATTAATCAATGCTCTGCTTAACTTTTTGCACTTTTTCTTCAGCTTCTTGTTTTTCTTTTGCCATAGTCCTAAATGGAGCATAGTGTTATCATGAATATTTTTATCTACCTTGCTTTGCTCTTTGAGTGCTTCATTTTCCTGCTTGATATGCCTGTTTAGGACTTCTAATTCAAATACCTCCTGTTTTAAGGACTGAACTTGTGCATCTAGTAGCAGAGTGGTACTTGGACCTGCAGCTGATTTTTCTAATGATTCCAAGTAATCATATACTTCCTGTTGATTGGGGTCTACTTCAGGTGTCTTTCTTGGACTGAGTTCAAAATCTGGTGGAGGAGGAGGACTGCTCTCCAACTCTGGCCGAGAAGGGCTTTCATCATGTGGAGGACTAATTTCAATGCTTGGTTGAGGATGAGGTGGACTACGGCCAGTTGGAGTTTTCTCAGGTGTCTCTCCACCCAAGTCAACGAAGTGGGGCCGTTTTATTTGCGTTTTACTCCCTTTTCCTCTTAACCTTGTGCTTCTCCTTAAGTATGGTGGACTAGTACTTTTTTCTTGTATACTCTGTTTTCCTTTTGCCTTTTTCTTTGCTATAGCAGCAGCCTGAAGATGTACTAATCTTTCTGACAGTGGTTGATAATCCTCCTCTATGGATTGCTCAGGGGATGGGTAGACTTCTTGGATGGTCCTTTTGCCTTTTTATTTCTTCTGTTTCTTGTCTTTAACTCTATCTTCTTCTTCTTTTTGGCCGGTTTCTTGAGTTTCTATAGTAAGGGAGTCTTGGATTGTAGTGCTCTTTTCTCTCCTCCTACTTTTTCTTGGTGTCCTCGGTGTGCTACTTTCAGAGGCCTCAGATGGCTCTTGGAAGTAGTTTCTTATCAAGAATTTCTCCCATGTATCTTTGTTTTTCCTTAAGTGGTCTTCAATAAGAATTTTTATAAGTCCATGATGGTATAGGTGAGGGTCTATATTGCCTATGTGTTTTTGGACTGTAATGCTCATCTTCTTCAAACTCAAGAGCAAGAAATAAGGCAAATTAAGAGTCTGATTTTCTAAGAAATTCATCAACAGTCTAGCATGGTACATATACATCGAACCGAAGCGTCCTTCACAGGTGACAAATTTTTGGATAACTAATAGTAGGCTAGCCCATTCTTCCTTTAATGCATGAACATGAATTCCTTTAGTAAACACGGTGGTGTCCATACCTGGGTTTCTTAGCATGATTCTCCATGCCTGTTCATCCACGCTTTTATTTTTGAACCATCTCTCACCCTCCTGAGGTAAGCCTATAGCAGCTGCTACCGTTGTTTCGGTCACTGTAAGCTTCAAATCTCCAATCTCCACTTTCTGACCATCAAATGACCGTGCAAAAGCCTTGGTTACTTCTTTGTTATAGCCTTTAAACCTTTGAATGAACCGTAACCATTTAGCTTTCTTCAGTAAATCCTTGGCTTGAGGGTAACCTTCTAGATATTTTGGTCCTTCTGGCTCTGCCCTGAGTAGTTTTCCCATTTCTTTCCCTGTTTCAAATTCCAACTGAGGATACAATTGCGTATGAGGATTTTAGCAGAGGATAGTAGCTCGGTTGCAGGGTTTATGGTAAAAGGTAATGGCTGCAATCGATAGTAGGTAACGGGAATGCTTCGGATTACAGGCGGAACAGAGGATAGACAGTGGTGAATGGGTTTACAAACTGAAGTGCGTGTATATGAAAGGAAGGTCTTAAATGAAATGGTAAGTGACCGGTAGTGGAGGCGAGATCTTTTTTTGAATTAATGACTGCGTACGGGAGATCACACGTTTTAATAGATAGCTGCGGAAAATACGGTGAAGAAGAGCCGTAAGGAGATTGGTCACATCTCATGAGCGCAGGTGGCAAATGAAAGTGCAGTTAACTTGAGTTTAAACCCGAAACACCCATCATGAGACTATTAAGAAATGAATGCTTGGTGTATGGAGTAATGTCGTCGGATAGAAGTGGGTAATGGAGCTATCATATCGAATCATTGCACATAGTAGAACTTTTCATGGTTTAATAACTATGCATAATCATGACTTTAATTGCTATTTGATAAAAAAAATTGCTCATACCTTTGGAAACTGTCATTTCTTGCCCATAGCTTTTAACCAACTGTTCTTTCTTGATGTCTTGGATATGCTCCATGTCTTCATGGTATTTGCTCACTTACACCTGCATTTTCATGATTTTTGTACTAACATTTTGACTGTGAATTTGAAAAACGGAGTGGTGGTGGCTGCGGAAATCGTTTCTGGCTACGGAAACTGCTTCCAGCTACGGAAACTGGGACAACACCCACTTAGCTGAACAAATGTGGTTAGAAAAGAACTAACTGAGTGAAAATAGTTCTGAAAGGAACTTTTATTGATGAAATGAGAATGAAATGAGTGGAATGGAATGAAAATGAAGCGGAGTGAAGTGAAGTGAAAATGTGAATGAGATGGAGATGAAGTGGAATGGCAAATGAGGTGGAGTGAAGATGGAAAGAGAAGGAGAGGAGATTTTTTTTTTTTGGAAAATATAGTGTCAAGTGTCCTTGATTTTCACTCCATATTTTCTGTATAAGACTGCCAATCTATGATTGGTTTTCAGGCTTATACAAATTTATTTATTATTATTATTATTATTTTAACTGAAGAATCAAAGGCTAGGCTAGTGGGGAAGAAGGATTCTTCTCCACCAGCCTTATTGTAGAATTCTCTTGGAACATCTTGACAAATTCTTCTTTTGAGAGTGGCTTATGATTAATTTTCAATCGGTGGCCATTCACAAGAAAAGAAATCTGAAATTCATCAATGGTCTTGACTCTTACTGCTCCATTATTAAAGACTTTGTCAATTTCATATGGCCCAATCCAATGGGTCTAAAATTTACCTTTAAAGTCTTTGAACTTGGAATCAAACAGTAATGCCCAATCTCCCTCTTGAAACTTTCTCTCTTTGATGTATCTGTCATGCCATTTAGCTCTTTGATGTTGAACCAGATCAGTCTTTAAAATTGCTTCTTGTCTGATCTCATCTAGCTCATTCAGATGCTCCATTCTGTGCTTTTGGGCTTTTGATAGATTCATCCCCAACTGGACTGCCATCTTGAAAGTCTTGACTTGAAACTCAATGGGGAGCAGGACTTCTTTCCCATAAACAAGTTCATAGGGAGAATGTCCTGTTGTATTCCTCCATGTAGTTCTGTAGGCCCATAAGGCTTCAGGAAGCCTTTCTGCCCAATCTTTTCTGTGTAAATGAACAGTTTTGGTAATGATGCTCTCAAGAACTTTGTTTGTAGACTCCACCTGGCCATTTGCTTGCGGATGGTAAGGAGTAGATTTTCTGTGCTTGATTTTGTATTCTTCCATCAGCTTCTCCATCAAGTTAGATGTAAATTGACTTCCCTGATCTGTCAAAATTTCTCTTGGGACACCAAAACGAGTAAAAATATCCTCAAAAATAAATTGAACAACTGAATTTTCAGTGGCAAAAGGCAATGATTTAGCTTCTACCCATTTAGTGACATAATCAGTGCATACCAATATATACTTTTTCTGTTTAGATGGTGGATTAATAGGTCCAATGAAATCTAAAGCCCATTTTTCAAAGGGTTCGATGAGTACCTGTGGTTGTAATGGCATTTCATTTGAAAGAGTCGGTCTCCCAACTCTTTGGCAGCTGTCACACCTTCTGACATATTGTTTTGCATCTTTGAAAAGGGAAGGCCAATAATATCCTAAAGAAAGGATTTTATAGGCCGTCCTTTTGTCAGCAAAGTGTCCACTGCATGGTTCATCATGACATGCCTTGAGGATGTCAGGCATTTCATCTTCCCGAACACATCTTCTGATCACACAATCTAGCCCTGTTTTAAACAATTCATTAGAAATCCATGAATAACTTGAACTCTCCTGAATAATTTTTCTTTTTTCACCAGGAAATAGATGTGGAGGTAGCTTTCCTGTAGCCAAATAGTTAGCAATATTTGCATACCAAGGAGTCTTAGTAGTTATTGCAAATAAATACTCATCTGGAAACTTATCCTCTACAGGAGAATCTTCATTAGTATTTTGGATTCTAGACAAGAAATCAGCTACTGTATTTTGTTTCCCTGGTCTATCCAACACAGTAATATTGAATTCTTGTAAAAGTAAGAGCCATCTTGTAACTCTGCCATTAGTAACAGGTTTATTCATGAGATATCTAATTGCAGAATGATCAGTATGGACAAAATTTTCATAGCCAGTTATATAGTGTCTAAACTTATTGATTGCATGAACAACAACTAAGAACTCTTTCTCAGTCACAGTATAGTTTAACTCGGTGGGAGTCAAATTTTTACTGGTGTAGTAAATGGCATAAGGAACTAAATCCTTTTGTCCCAACACAGCTCCTAGAGTTGTATCTGAAGCATCTGTGGAAATATGGAAAGGAAGTTTCCAATTTGGCCCTCTCAAAATGGGTGCTTCAGATATTCTTGTTTTCAAAGTTTCAAATGCAGATTGACAATCATGATCCCATTTGAATTCACAGTCTTTTGTAAGTAATTTGAAGAGTGGAGATGCTATTTTGGTGAAGTTTTCAATAAATCTTCTATAGTATCCAGTAAATCCAAGAAAACTTCTAACATCTTTTTGACAATTTGGAATAGGCAACTTGGAGATGACTTCAACTTTTGATCTATCAACTTTAATCCCATCCCCTGAAATATGATGTCCTAAAACAATCCCTTCAGTAAACATCATAAAGCATTTTTCATGACTTAATGATAGGTTTGTTTCTTTACATCTTATAAGGAATTTTTCCAAATTCTCTAATGCCTCTTCAAACGAATTACCATAAACTGTAAAATCATCCATATAAACCTCTACACAATCATGGATTAGATCGGAAAAGATTCCTAGTACTGCCCTTTGAAATGTTGCGGGTGCATTACATAATCCAAAAGGAAGTACTCGGTAAGCAAAAGTTCCCCATGGACAGGTAAATGTGGTCTTGTCCTGATCTTCAGGTGCTACCTGAATCTGATTGTAGCCACTAAAACCATCCAAAAATGAAAAATACTTTTTGCCTGCTAAAGTATCTAATACCTGATCGATAAAGGGTAAAGGAAAGTGATCCTTCAAAGTTGCTTTGTTCAATTCCCTGTAATCAATGCATACCCTCCATTTATCATTCTTTTTAGGTACTATAACCAAAGGAGAAACCTATCAGCCATCTGAAATTGGATAAATGAAGTTTACATTAAGTAGTTTTTGGAGCTCTTATTTCACTATCTCCCTAAGGTTTGGATTCATCATTCTCTGAGGTTGTCTGATCGGTCTACTGTTTTCCTCAATGTAGATGTGATGAATGCAAGTCTTAGGGTAAATACCTTTCATATCAGTATATTCCCATGCAAATGCAGTAGAATGTTTTTGCAAGATTTTGGTTAGTTCTTCCTGTTGTGATCTTTCCAAATTTTTGTTGATATTCAATGTTTTTCCTGGAAATATCTCAATGGCAGAACTACCAAACTCTTCCATAGAGAAAAGAGACATTTGTCTAGATGATAGATACTCAATGTCAGAATCTAACTGAAATTGTGTGTGGTCATATTCTGAAGATGTTTCAAAGTTTTCTAATGTGTTCAGAATTTGACTATCTTCACTAACTTCAGAAATGGTAAAGACAGGTTGTATAGTATCTTCATCATCAATCCACTCATTATCTCCTATTTCTATAATTGCTTTTGCTGGAAGATACAGATTTAATTTCTTTGTCGAATTACCATCAGAAATATACATATCTTAGATTTCAAGCTTCTGTGGAAGTTTTTTGTAGAGTCATGATCCGGATTACCCACAGTTTCTAGTTCATTCTGCCATGAATGAAAGATTATTGAGAGAAGGGAGCCTTGCGACCAGGATCAGGTCTGCAGCTCTTCTCTCAATTTTTATCCTCAAGATTTCGAGAAGACAGATCTCCTTCCATGTTTCCCCTCCGTACAGGGAAATTATGTTAGATTTCAAGCTTCTGTGGAAGTTTTTTGTAGAGTCATGATCCAGATTACCCACAGTTTCTAGTTCATTCTGCCATGAATGAAAGATTATTGAGAGAAGGGAGCCTTGCGACCAGGATTAGGTCCGCAGCTCTTCTCTCAATTTTTATCCCCAAGATTTCGAGAAGACAGATCTCCTTCCATGTTTCCCCTCCGTACAGGGAAGTTATGTTAGATTTCAAGCTTCTGTGGAAGTTTTTTGTAGAGTCATGATCCGGATTACCCACAGTTTCTAGTTCATTCTGCCATGAATGAAAGATTATTGAGAGAAGGGAGCCTTGCGACCAGGATCAGGTCCGCAGCTCTTCTCTCAATTTTTATCCTCAATATTTCGAGAAGATAGATCTCCTTCCATGTTTCCCCTCCGTACAGGGAAGTTATGTTAGATTTCAAGCTTCTGTGGAAGTTTTTTGTAGAGTCATGATCCGGATTACCCACAGTTTCTAGTTCATTCTGCCATGAATGAAAGATTATTGAGAGAAGGGAGCCTTGCGACCAGGATCAGGTCCGCAGCTCTTCTCTCAATTTTTATCCTCAAGATTTCGATAAGACAGATCTCCTTCCATGTTTCCCCTCCGTACAGGGAAGTTATGTTAGATTTCAAGCTTCTGTGGAAGTTTTTTGTAGAGTCATGATCCGGATTACCCACAGTTTCTAGTTCATTCTGCCATGAATGAAAGATTATTGAGAGAAGGGAGCCTTATGACCAGGATCAGGTTTGCAGCTCTTCTCTCAATTTTTATCCTCAAGATTTCGAGAAGACAGATCTCCTTCCATGTTTCCCCTCTGTACAGGGAAGTTATGTTAGATTTCAAGCTTCTGTGGAAGTTTTTCGTAGAGTCATGATCCGAATTACCCACAGTTTCTAGTTCATTCTGCCATGAATGAAAGATTATTGAGATAAGGGAGCCTTGCGACTAGGATCAGGTCCGCAGCTCTTCTCTCAATTTTTATCCTCAAGATTTCGAGAAGACAGATCTCCTTCCTTGTTTCCCCTCCGTACAGGGAAGTTATGTTAGATTTCAAGCTTCTGTGGAGGTTTTTTGTAGAGTCATGATCCGGATTACCCACAGTTTCTAGTTCATTCTACCATGAATGAAAGATTATTGAGAGAAGGGAGCCTTGCGACCAGGATCAGGTCCGCAGCTCTTCTCTCAATTTTTATCCTCAAGATTTCGAGAAGACAGATCTCCTTCCATGTTTCCCCTCCGTACAGGGAAGTTATGTTAGATTTCAAGCTTCTGTGGAAGTTTTTTGTAGAGTCATGATCCGGATTACCCACAGTTTCTAGTTCATTCTGCCATGAATGAAAGATTATTGAGAGAAGGGAGCCTTGCAACCAGGATCAGGTCCGCAACTCTTCTCTCAATTTTTATCCTCAAGATTTCGAGAAGACAGATCTCCTTCCATGTTTCCGCTCCGTACAGGGAAGTTATGTTAGATTTCAAGCTTCTGTGGAAGTTTTTTGTAGAGTCATGATCCGGATTACCTACAACTGATGAAAGCATCGGCTGTGGCTAGCCAAGGTCTTCCTAAGATGAGAGGGTTTCCTCCCAAATTACTCTTGGGGGTTAAAATCATGGAATCTACTGGATATTTCCAAGAGTCTAAGGAGACTAAAATGTCTTCTAATACACCATCTGGTTTAATAATTGATTGGTCTGCAAGTTGCAGTAAAGTAGGTGTAAAAATAAGATTAGGAAGTTTCAGTTGTTCCATAGTCTGTCTACTCATAATGTTGATAGCAGCCCCTAAATCAATCAAAGTATTTGGAATTTCTACCCCATTGACATGTGTTTTGACAATTGGACTACCGGGATCTACATACTTCTGCATAGTAATTTTTCCCATCATGATGTCTGCAATTTTCCCTACCAGGTGAATTCTTCTTGTGTCTCTAGGTTTCCTTCCTGGTCTTTTAAGACTCAACTCCTTTATTGTTTTTGCTAGAATAGGAATCTCTCTAATGGCTTGTAACAAGGGAATCTTGATACAGACATTCTTCAGTTCATTTAGAAAATCATAGTCAGACAACAAGATTTGTTTTTCCACCCCTTTGTCAATTTGTAATCTTTCAAGAAAAGGAGGTGTGGATGAAGATGCAGGTTGCTCAACTATAGGAGTTGTGGGGGTTAGCTATTTTTCTTTTTCTTTCCGAGTGCTTGGGTTTTGAAGAGATGCTTCAGAACCCTTATTGGCTTCAAGAGAATCTTCCTCAGAAATGCTTTGATTTTGGGCATCTATAGAAGGTTGATCTAAAACTCTACCAGATCTGAGTTGTACATCAATGAGAGGAACAATCATATAGGTAGGAAATTGTTGACCTTATACCATATAAGCATTTTGAGGGTTTTTATTATTGGGGTTTGGCAATGGCTGGGAAGGAAGTTGATTTGACTTCTGTTGGAATGGAAGCAAGAGTTGAGAATTTGGGTTCTGTTGAGACGGTTGTTGTTTTTGAAATGGCAATGATAGTTGTGGATTTTGATTTGGAAGTTGTGGAGCTTGTTGGTTTTGAAAAGATGGAGGATATTGATAAAATTGAGCAAATCTCCCATAAGGATTTTGCATGCCTTGTAGCCATGATTGAAAAGGATTTTGAGGTTGGGACCAAGGTTGTTGCCAAAGATTCCAATTTGGTGGGGTTTGAAAGTTCATAGAGCTATTAAACCCTTGGTTTTGTTGCCCCTGCCAAGGTCTCCTTGCAACAAAACAGAGAGACTCAATTGTATTTGGATCTTCTTGGAAGACAGCTTTGAGCCCAGGAATTGAAGGACAATCCTTGGTCTCATGATTCTCTGAACAAATCGCACATGTTTCTACAACTTTTGCATCCAAGGGACATTCCCTGAGAGCATGTTTTTTCTACATTTTGGGCAAAAGATGGCTAAAGCTTCAGCTCTTGCTTTCTGCTTATTATGGATCTTAAGAGTGTCTAGTTGCTCACTAAGACTCCCTAAGATATCAGTTTTGAATTCATCAAGCATATTTCCAATCTCAGCCCTACTTATTGATCCAGTTGCAGATTTGTTTGCTCTGATGAGAGAAGGATCTCTAGGCCCTTTTCCAGTTTTAGATTTTCCTCTTGAGAGATGGACACACAACTCTGCTATATCATGAAGTGGAAGTTGAGATATGTCTCCTTTTCCCATCATGTTCAAAATATCTATCCATTCATCTATAATGGCTTTTAATAGAAGGGATTTCAAGGTTTCCTCATCTAAGTTACTCATTTTTGCTCTTTTCAGATTGTATTGGAATCTTTCAAGTAAATCCTCCAAGTTTTCATCTTCTCTTTGTACCATTTTAAATACTTCATCCTTGTGGTTGGAAGGCATACAATAGTCCATGTATCTATCCAGAAATGTTTGTTTCATATCATTCCAAGTCCTAATGGATTGAGTGAGTAATCCCATGAACCATTTCAAAGCAGCTCCTTTCAATTTTGAAGGAAACAGTTTGAGTTTTTGAGAGTCTTCCAGATAATCATAGGTTCGACACACGACCTCAAACTCAAATAGAAATGTTTCAGGATCTTCATTTCTTAACCCATGAAAGTTTGGGAGGACAGATGGTGAAATATTTTTCATTGTTGCTCGAGAATCCTCATCGACTATAGGAAATCCAAATGAGTTATCTCCATCCCTATTTCCCCCATTGTTACCTCTACCTCCTCTATTATTTCCTCCTCCCCCTCCTCTACCTCTACCTCTACCAAATCCGTTAACTCCCTCTTCTGCCATGGTAGTTTCCTCAGAGATTTCAGAGTCCTCTGGTTCCTCTACTAATGGAGAACGAGGAGGAATTTCTCCCTCTTTTTCCTCAGGTGATTCTACTTCTTCAATTACAATGTGTCTCCCTGTAGAAGGAAAGAAAGGATCTTTTCCTAATTCAGATTCGATGGATGGTGTGGAAGAGTCTCCTAACTCAACTACTGCCTCTTGAATTCCAGGAATCCTAGGGCTAGGAGTGTAGGTTGGAGATGATGGAGGTGTCTCTTGTCTATTCCTTGAAGTAGATGGAGTTGTGAAAATCAAACTCTTGGCTCTAGCTAAAAACCTTCCCCTAGAATCTCTTGCTGTATGCATATCATTTTTATTTTTCTTCAAGTCAGGCTAATAATTCTCTTTCTGATCTTCCAGGTCACTCTAGGTGCAAGAAGAGAGCATACTAAAGAAACTATTAAACCAATAACTTTCTCTTTTCTGATCCTCCAGATCACGCTAAGTGCAAGAGGAGAGCATACTTTGAGAGGTTATCAATTTTCCTTCCTTGAATATATATTTTTTTTTAAGAAATTGGCTACCTAGTTTCACTTCCCCGGCAACGACGCCAAAATGTTTGGTCAGTTTAGTGTGTTCTAAATTGCTAATTAAAATGTCAATCCGAGATTCGTAAACTGACGAAGTGAAGTGTATTATATGTACAAGATAACCATTTTCTTAGTCTTCTGTCGTTTTTGAGTTTTTTTTTTAGTTTGTTTTTGGATTTATCTTTTATGGATTCCCTAGTGTGTGATGGCGAAATTGAAAGTTAAGTATGGATGGTGATGGTGATTTCTACAGTGATTTTCCAAACTTAAAAGTGTTCAAAAAGAAAGCTCTAAACTAACTGTAATGAAATCAATTCTCAAAAGCTCTGAACTAACTGTAATGAAATCAATTATCAAAAGGAAGTAAATGTATCAAACAGTGAACTAATGACAATGGCCCAATATCCTTACTGCTGTATGAAAAAGAAAGTAAAAACTGAACTTAAAGCAACTCAAAGATTGAAAGCAAAGCAACTAAATCACACTACTTCAACCCCTGTTCTGATCCTTTACCCTTCAACTCAATCTTCCTTATGGGAAGCAATCATAAACAAGCTGAGTAATATGATATCTAAATTGCAGGAAATTAAATTGCATAAAAGGAAACTAATCACACTACTTCAACCCCTGTTCTGATCCTTTACCCTTCAACTCAATCTGCCTTATGGGAAGCAATCATGAACAAGCTGAGCAATATGATATTTAAATTGCAAGAAAGCAAACTAAATCACACTACAATAAGTAATATTCTGATTCCTTGCTAATAGAGTCACTTGACTATAGAAAGGAAATCATAAACAAATGAGTAATATGATGTCTAAGTAGCAGAAAAATAAATAAGCAAAACACAATTTGAAAAATGACAGTGCTGGAATTAAACTTCAGGAAATGAAAATCAACAGGAAGGACAAGATGATCTCATGTCAGTAGTTATCAAAAAAATATGTAAATCTGCCCGGGCTACCTATAACAAAACCTGTAAAAGAAGCACTGATCAGCTAACAGTTAGAAAAAAAACATAAAGGAAATATAGACAGCAAATGATCATCAGAATAGCACACTATATATACAAGCAATAATTAAAAAAACAGTAAATGAAAGCAAGTAAGAAACTATACAAAGCTCCGGTGTACAGGGGTCCTCTGCAACCTCAGCCAGTCAATCACTTAGTCACAAATCCGATTCAGAAAAACTGTCTTTTCATGTATTTAAAGCAAAGTGAAATGCAGTACAGTGGGTGACAACAGTCGAAATTACAATACAAAAGCTAATCCCTTCAGCGTATATCAACGCGTTATTTATAAGAAAAAGATGCTGCAACTAATTCCTAGATTTATGCTGTTAAGAGACACGTAAATCTCCTTGAGACAAGATCTAGCGTGATGGTCATGAATTCATGGAGTGGTGGCTGCTTGGTTCAGTTCACGGGCTGCTCTCCAGGTGTGCCAGTACCTCCAAAAACTAAGGATCGTGCCACGCAAACCTTCACGTGGGCAAAACAGAGCCGTGCCACTGCAAAATTCTTCATTTGGCCCTTCCTTTGACCATCGTTGACCGCGACTGTTTATGAGTGATTTGGCTGATCTGAGGGGACACACCCCATGTACACGTCACGTGTAGCTTACCCATGTGGCTGGTTTCTCCATTGGACACCTGTAGCATAGCCTTTAACAAAATGGCTGCGGAAACTTGGGTTGGCTGCGGAAAGTGACAAGTTTCCGCAGCTGCTTGAACAAAAATCTAAATCAAACAACAGTCATAAACATAGTTAGGAAACCATTCCATAAGCTCTTTTTAGACTATTATACAATGATTTGACAGCTTGGTGGATGAAGTAAATGGAAAAAGAAGTCTGAAAGGGTATATAGGGAAGTGCAGGTTTGGGACTCAACAATAGCCCCTCCTAATATAGGGACATCCAATTTAATGGCTCATAGAAGCTCAGATGAAATTGATTAATTGAACTCTGGTGGATCATCTTGAGCATGCAGGTTGAAAAATAGAAGGGGGGTGGCACCCCTTGATCCTCAACATGGCTAATCCATAGGAGGAATGATGGTTGGCTTCCCCTACCATTGATGGTGCAGATTCTAAGCTTGAAGACCATATCATTGCATTGCAAGTTCATATGCACTTAGTTGATGACATAACTAACATCAATAATGGAGATGCTCATTGAGCATCGACCCTTAATACAATGTTAGGGTGATGAAAGTGATGAATTAAGAAGCTAATTGAAGGCACTCCAATACTTAGAAGTTTTACCTACTCTATCTTCAACCTCCTCGATGAAATTGGTGTGTCCTCTTGTTCCCATTCCAAACCTGAGTTTGGAAGCTCCTTCTCTAGAAAATATAGTTTTCTTAGATGTTTTCCATTAATTTCACATTATATAGATTTAGTATGATTTATTTTTTGCTAGTCTTTGGAGATATTCTATAAGGATTTTAATTTCAAAATCCCTAGTTTTTGGCAATACGACTTTGGCCTAGAAAAGTTGTTGAATCTACTATTTATGTTGAAAACTTTTGGGATAATATGTTCGATTGGTCCTTAAATGTAATCTTGTTGTGTGTATAAAACAAATTTTGCTAATGTAATTCACCAATTATTGTTAAAAAATAATAAAATTTTGTGTGTAGGAAAAAATATTAAAAATAAATTTAAAACAATAACTAATATTCAAACAGTTTTCCCTTGCGTTATAAAGTTTGGGGAAAACTCTCTAGTACTTCCCCTAATTTCAAGGATGGTAACAATAAGGATACAAGCCATTATAATAATATACTTGATATGAAATCAACATGTCACCCATGAAAAAAATAATATTTAATAATTTAAAATGTAAATAACATTTAAATTTTTAAAAACAATTATTATTAAAATATACCTTATTTTTGGTAAGTTAAAAGCCTTTTTTTTTCTTGACGAAAAAAGATGTGTAATTTCATCCACAAATAGATGAAAAAAATTACATTTTTCATATACATTGTCTAGGTGTATTCAGGAAAAGTGGAATATCGGCTTTAATGAGCCTCTTCCTTCTCCTCCATTCCTGGATATGATCCGAAATGTGAGTTGCCTGATCCTGTTGGAAATTAGCCAAAAGCTCAGTTCCAGCATCATATCAAACATGCAATTGAAAATGGTTCAAAAAGTTAGTACCCAAATCGCCGAAAGAAGTGAAGGTGCCCCCTAGAAGTTCTATGTACCACTTAGCCGCATTCCCAGTTAGGGTACGCTGAAATAATCTCAACCTAATTGAATCGTCTATCAGGGAGTTTGACAAACACCATAAATGGAAAGTGGTTACGTGGTCACCTGGATCTTCACCAGTTTTACCTTCAAATTTAGGTATATCTGAGAGAAGTTTGGTTGGGACGGAAGCCAAACTGAGTTATACCCAATTAGATCATTATTCAATTTAGAAATATCTGGCAAGTTTAATGTTGCCAGAAAAGGTAGCCACGGAGGACCTTGAGGATTCCACCAGGTGTGGGCGGAACTCCCAACGTTTTGAAAAGAATGGACTAGATTTGTAAAGGCACCAGGTTGCCTAAAATAACTCGTAGACCTAACTGAACCATATGGAGCTCCTTGTGGTCTAGAAAAAACCAGAGTTTGACCAACTTCCTGTTGAAAAACTTCCGTAACTAGTAAAGTTTCCCCCTAGAGAAGTGTTAAAAGGAGCAGAGAGCCCTTGGTAAGGGTTCCATGCATTAGCATAGGGAGAAAATTTATGGAAAGAACTGACAGAAGAATACGACATATTCCCTTGTTGGCCGAAATAAGATTGATGCCCGGCTCCTAACCCGCTAACCGCAGGGTTTGTCCAACCTTGAAATGGATTATAACTTTGACCCGTAGCGGAAAAAGGTATTGATCCCAAAGATGGGTTGGAGTGTAGTATATGACCACCCCTAAACGGGAAACCCCGAAAAGAAGTTGATCCACTTGCCATGGATGTGGAGGCAGCTGATGGAATACTTAACGGAATTGAAGGAATCACGCAGGTCAGCATTCCTAAATGGAAAAAGCCAATGCCAGAGGCAACAACTTGAGAACTTCCACTCGAAGATGGAATGGAAGTAGAACCAAATATAGTAGTGCTAGGAGTAACGGAAGGTATAGAAATTGTTCCTCCTCGTTGTACGAATACTAGAGTTTTCATACTCGTAGCACTTGTTGAGGATGCCATGCTTCCAGAAGTGGTCATCGAAGGAAAAAATTGGTATAAACTTGAGCTCGAAGGCATGTTGGTCGGAGTCCCAACGTATAATAAAATGTCTGGATGATAAGGAGGAAGGGGAGAATTAGGAGTCGAACTAGACTCAGGGAGCTCCTCCACTTCAATAACATCATCCGACTGGAAGAGGAATTGAGAAAGAATTGGAGTATTTCTCTCCAACTCTCTACTCGTACCAAGTCTATCCTGTGAATTAATAACTCCAACCAGAGGATCAATCTCGGATGCGTCTGCTGCCACTGATTGAAAATCACTAGCAGAATTTCTCTTATGCCTCCGAGGAGAAGGGTCAGGACTCGTAGGTGAAAGCCCACAGAGTCTCCTAGACCGATGAGCTGGTCGATCGGCCACTTTGAATTATTTTTAAGAAATCTACTTAAAGACTCAAAAAAATTGTAAAGCTAGGCCAACTAAGAGCAAAGAGCACTCTCTAAAAGTCCCTAAAGATATAGACAATCAAACTACTTTCAAGTATTTCTGCTCCAGGTGATTAAGAACAGACAACCAAATATTGTTGGCATTATGATACAAGTGTTGTCCTCGATGGGAAACTCACTCATAGGTCAATTCAGTTTTGATAAAAGGCAACTCAAAGTACAACAGGAATATTCAGAGGTAAAAGGGTAGTGGTACAGAAGAATAAGAAGAAGGAACTAAGGTATATTGATCAGAATAAAGAAGGTGAAGGAAATGTTTGATGTAAAGCAGTTTAAGAAGTATACACATGTCCACTTAGTCAAAACGGTGTATACAAACTAGTACACAAAATAAAAAGAGCGTATATGTATACACGCACTCTCACAAGAGGAAAAGTGCGTACATGTTGGAAAATCAAGGTTTTGGTCCAAGGTATTTGATCCAAGGTATTTGGTCTGAGGTATTGGTCTGAGGTATTTGGTCCAAGGTATTGGTCCTAAGTGGTTTTGGTCTGAGGTATTGAGAAAGGCCTAAAACTATATAAGGAGAAGAAGATCATTAGGCCAGGGTGTGGAAGTGAAAAGGGTTTCTAAGGAATACTTCTATCTGAAGTATATTTTATGTTGCAGGGGCTATCTTAGTGATTTGATCTGAAATATTTTGTGCACCTTGAATTCAATGTTGGATCAAGATCATGAGATCTGAAATGAATTATCATTAAATGATCTGATATTGGTTGGTGCAATATCTAATTGTGTACACCTGTTTTATTCTTTGAATGTCATGATCTGGGTTTGTCTGAAGTCCGGAATAGTAGTGAAGTTATGAGTTAATATTTGTAGATCTGTATCGTGGTTCTCTTTCGTGAAGTTGTGTATACACGCTGGTTCGTCTCTTCGAAGTAGCGTATGCAAAAGAAAAAGTATGTTTCTCAAAGATGAATGATCTATTTGATTAGTTCTATTGTTTTATTGTTGTCTATTAATGAAGTCTTCTAACATCTGAATGTAAAACTAAATGCATAAGGAGTTTGATATCTGATTGATTGATGGTATAAGTGAGAAGGGTGATCTCTGCTACTACCTGTGTAAGGCTTTGTAAATCGACAGTAGATGTTTAGTATATTGTTGGTTGGTATAAACTTGATTCAGAAGTTTTATGTTTCAGTAGTTTTGAAGTTATACGCAGGTTTGATTAAAGGAAGAAGCGTATACATGCAGGTTGGGTTCAACAAAGTAGCGTATACATTCTGATGCATGATTTTTGAGGTTGCAACTGGTTTTGAATGATGATGTAGGTTTCTGGGTTCAGCACAATGTTCTGGTGACAGTGATCTGATTGTTCAGATTAACTATTTGTTGGTTAATGTGGTTTGAGTTTCAAAGTTTCTGATGGGTCGAGTATGAAAATTTTGATGAAATGAGGCCTTCATGTGTATTGTTGTGTACCAGGAGCATCCATTCTGAAAATTTATGAAACATGGTCCCTGGAGGAAGAGAGAAGGACGTAGCCTTCTGTAGGCTGGCGCCTACATACTAGTAAACTCATTATCTAGTACAAGAGCTAGGGGGTTGTAGCTCCCTTCCAGTAGAAGCTAGAAAATGAGAGAAGGTTGTAGCCTTTTGCAGGTGGGTGCCTGCATACTGGTATGAGTCTGCACCAATACAAGATTGTACACAAATTTTCTTATTATTATAAAAAGACAAAGATGACAACAACAGGTGGTTTTCACCTACATTGGGTTTCCACATTAAATCTTGGTGTTCATGCGTGTTGCTTATGTGTGATGGTTTATTATGTTTTTATTGCACTGTTTAATAAGTTACTGATGCTCTGGTTATAGATCATCACATGAAAAATTAACTAAATCACAAGTTCTCTAGGTATACACTGGTTTCACTAATCATAGTAGCGTGTACACGCTAGTTCACTTCACAGAAGTAGTGTATACAAATATGTTTGGGAAATGAAAAATTATTGATATGATAATACTGATTCACCCTCCCTCTCGGTATTATTTCCAACGATTGGTTTCAGAGCAGGTCCTTTAGAAGAATCTTGATCGCTTGAAAGAAGATCTTGCAAGATGAATAATCCTGGAGGCATGGGATCCATCAGGCTACCAATCTTCAATGGAAGCAACTTAGTATATTGGAAAATAAGAACCAGAGATCCTATCTACAATTGCTTGGAGCCAATGTTTGGGAAATTGTGGAAGGAGGATAACAATTTCCAATAGCAATTCCTAAAGGCTCTGCAGGTAAGAAGCTATACAAAACCAATTCCAAAGCCGTCAATACGTTATTGGGAAGTCTGTCAAAATCAGAATTTTTCAAAGTCATGCAGCTCAAGACAGCCAAAGAGATATGGGACAAAATCATTCAGAGCTACGAAGGAGACTCTTAGGTAAAACATGCTAAGCTTCAAATTCTCAGAATTCAGTATGAAACTCTTAAGATACATAGTGATGAGAGTGTTGCTAGTTACTTCTTAAGTACAGATGAGATTGTTAATTGTATGAAGAATCTGGGTGAAGAGATAAAGGAAGTTACTTTAGTTGATAAAATTTTGAGATCTTTGTCTTCTAAATTTGAGTCAAAAGTGTCTACCATAAAAGAAAAACAAGATCTTCAGACTATCACTGTGATTCAACTTCATGGAATCCTAACTGCCTTTGAAATGAGAAAATGAGGTCCATCAGATATGAGAGAAATTGCATTTAAAGCATCGACAAAGGGAAAAGAAAAGGAAGAGAACAATGAATTAGGACACATTTCAGAAGAAGAAGATGAGGTAAATTTTGTCAAGAAGCTTCAACGGGGTTCCGGAAGATTCAGAGGTAAGCTACCTTTCAAATGCTTTGCTTGTGGTAGAGTCGGTCACTATGTTGCCAAATGTCCTCATAAAGATAAATATGAAAAAGGGAAGGAATATGCAAAAGGCAATAGAAAACAGGTTGTGAATAGAAGGAGCTACTATACGCATGAAGATAGTGATGGTTTATCTAATAGTGATGAAGATGAAACTGAACAAGACTATAGACTACTCATGGCTTATGACAATGATGATTTTTTTGATGCATTAGAAGAAGAATACTTTCTTGAAGAAATCACTAAACTCAAAATATGTGTAGAAAAAAAGAATATGATCATAGATACTTTGACACACCAACTTGCCGAAAGAGAAAAACACAATGAAAATAGAGAATGTTAAATTGTGGTTCTAAGAAAAGATCTTGAGAAGACAAAATCTCTTAATCTTAGATTTTCTAAAGGATCATAAAATTTATGTTCAGTGTTCTCCTCTGATAAAGACAGGTCTTGGATATACTGAATATTCATCTCAATCACAGAAGTCGTCAGCCTCCACCAGAAGATATCTTGATGCAGCAAAGACCAGTGAACAACATGTCAATCGTCAACAAAAGTCTAAAATCACTCATCAGGTAAATCATACTCAATTTACTCCAAGGATGAATAGAAGTAGAAGCCACAATCAACAGGTAAACAATACCAAAAGATATTATGATCACAGAAATTTCTTTAATGGGTAATGTTTTTCATGTCACAACTTTGGGCACAAGGTTGCTCAATGTGTTGCTTACAAAACCATCATGACTATAGAAGCACAAAATCAAAGGAGTGTGACAGGAATCAAGAAAAGTTCCTATAATAAATTTTATCCTCTTGAAAATGAAATAGAATGTTCGATTTGTAACAACTTTAGTCATGAAGAATTTGAATGCAGGAGAAAATTTCGGCCAACACTTCAAAAGGAGCAAACACCATTAAATCCCAAGATATGGAGAAGAAAAGAATCTCAATCAAAAAGATGTGGCATAGCTTTGTATGTAGAAGGACAAGAAAATCAGTGGTACATTGACAGGGGATGCTCCAAACACATGACAGGTGATAAAGAGAAACTGCATTCATCTAATGCATTAGAAAAGGAAAAGAATGTCTCATTTGGAAATGACACTCTTATTGTCATTAAAAGTAAAGGCTCTGTTTTCTTGAAAGAAAAGGTTAAAACTGGAAATGTCATGTATGTAGATGGTTTAAAGCATAATCTGTTGAGTGTCAGTCAAATGTGTGATCAAGGAAATGAAGTGGTATTTCGATCAAACAAATGTGTGGTTCGAAACCTTCTCTTTCACATCTGAGGGTATTTGGGTGTGATGCATATGTACATGTTCCAAAGGAGAAAAGAACAAAGTTGGATAGAAAATCTGAAAGGTGCATCTTTATGGGTATAAGGATGGTTTAAAAGGTTATAAGCTTTGGAACCCAAAAATAAGGAAGGTTGTGTCCAGCTGAGATGTGGTGTTTAGAGAGGTGAAAAATGTTATTAAACATGAAGTCCTTCCAAAGGAACTTGAGAAGATAGAGTTTGAGCTAAAGGAGGAAGAATCATACTCTATAGAAGAGAGGAATTAGACGATGAAGAGACACAAACTCCAGTTGTGAGAAGATCATTTCGAGAAATAAGGCAGCCAGAAAGTTATAATCCATTTTCTTTCCATTAGTTTCAGAGGATGGAAAACTCTGGAAAGAGGCCATGGGTGATGAAATGACATCTTTGCACAAAAATGAGGCTTGGGATTTGGTGGAGTTGTCGGTTGGAAGGAAACCCATTGGCAGCAAATGGGTGTTTAAAAAGAAGATGAATGCAGAAGGCAAGGTGGAGAAATACAAAGCTCGGTTGGTAGCAAAAGGTTATTCCCAGGTGCTGGGAATTGATTCTAGTGATATTTTTTCTCCTGTTGCCAAGGTAGCTTCTATTAGATTACTTTTATCTGTTGTTGCTGCTTTTGATTTTGAGGTATAATAGATGGATATGAAGACAATATTTCTTCACGGGGATCTGGAAGAAGAGATCTACATGAAGCAACCTGAAGGCTTTGTGATGAAGGGTAAGAAAGAACTGGTATGCAAGTTAAAAAAAAGTCTCTATATGGGTTAAAACAGTCACCAAGGATGTGGTATCAGAAATTTGATACCTTTATATGGGGACTTGGCTTCACCAAAAGTAATGCAGTTCACTGTTTGTATTTTACATTAATTGGTGACGGTGTTATTTATCTGGTCTTGTATGTGGATGATATGTTGTTGGTTGGAAATGACAAAGAAATTATCTAGGATTTGAAGACCCAATTGTCCTCCAAATTCGACATGAAATATCTTGGTGCTGCAAGCTATATTTTGGACATGGAAATTAAACAAGATCGGGAAAAGAGGAAGCTCTGGTTAAACCAGAGGAAGTATGTCGAGACAATACTGTAGAGGTTTAATATGAAGGATAGTAAATCGGTGAAGGTTCCTATTCCTGTAGGTGTAAAGTTATCTGCTGAATTGTGTCCCAAGACACAAGAAGAGGAAGAGGGCATGTCCCATGTTCCATATGCAAGTGCAGTCGGTAGCCTAATGTATGCAATGGTTTGTACTAGACCAAACATTGCACATGCAGTGGGAGTATTGAGCAGGTTTATGTCAAAACTAGGGAAGGAGCATTGGACAACATTGAAGCGTTTTTTTAGGTATTTGTGTGGCACTAGTGATTATGGTTTGTGCTACCAAGGAAGACCAGGACTGAACAGAGTTTTGGACATCCATGGCTTTGTTGATGCAGAATGGGCTGGAGATCTGGGTCAGAGAAGACCTACAAGTGGGTATGTGTTTAACCTATTTGGAGGTGCAGTAAGTTGGATGAGTAAGAGATAGTTTGTAGTGCCATTTTCAACTACAGAGCTAGAATGCATGGTAGCCATTGATGCAAGCAAGAAAGTAGTTTGGTTGCAGAGATTGTGTTCAAGTATGGGGTTAGTACAACGAGCTATAAGGATAGACTGTGACAGCCAAAGTGCAATTTTCTTGGCAAAGAACTCTGCTTATCATTCAAAGACAAAGCACATTGATGTTTAGTATCACTTTGTGAGGGATATGGTTGAGGAGAAAAAGCTGTTGCTGGTAAAGGTGGACTCTTTGAAGAATATTGCAGATGCATTGACAAAGTCTATGAGCACTGAGAAGTTCTCTTGGTGTAGAGAAACAATGGGCATTACAGGGTTGGACCAATGATTAAGCTCTCCTGTGGCCCCGTGTGGAAAGAAAACAACAAGTGGGAGAATGCTTGGTGTGTGTTATATTTTTTCCATAACTACCACACACGTGGGGGGCCAGTAGCCCCCCTGCATGGGGTCCGGGGCAACACCTAATTATTTTTTGGACCCTATTTTAGGTGGGCGGACCTACCTATCGTTTGTGCATGGATTTCACACATGGTTTTGGGAATGATGCTTTTCTATCCATGGTATTTTGTAGATCCGGTCAAGGGAACTACGATTATGTTCTAATCCAGGGTTAATGGATTGAGGTCTATGGATGCTTCAACATGTATATATATGTATTGTAACATTGAAAGGAATATAATGAAAAGTCAATCTGGTAGTCTCAGTTTTGGGATCCAGGGTAAAATCTATGTGTATATGTGTTTTATGCTCTCGCCATTGTTTATTTATTGTTTTTAGAATTCGTATGCAGGTAATTTATGTATGGGGTTATTACTGATAGTTAGAGGTTATAGCAGTAGCGAACATAATCGACCCTGTGTCACCTAAGTACAAACATACCCTAGTTGGTAATTCCACCAATCCATAGAAAAAAAAGGAAGGAAAAGTTAGTTTCCATCAATGTTTCATCTCTGATTACCTTCAACACACTTGAAAGACACCAATTTGAAGTTACATAAAGATAATAAATGATTAGCTTACTTCAACATATAAACACACACACCCACATATATATTATAAACTTATTTACATCATTACATATTTAAACTAAAACATTATAAATAAACCCCATGGGGGGTGATCATCAATGCAAGACAAGGAAATCACAAACTACATGTTATACCACCTCTCTTGTAATCATAGAGTATATACCATATAGAGGGAAACACATTAAATACAGATTTTGCTTCTCACTTCATTAAGGACCAACTCTTCACCATAATTGATCCAACAATGACAATTCAAAGCAAAATGGTAATGGATTTTCTAACAGGTTATGGTCACTTAGAGGACCTGAATCTAGTAGGATGGAAGAAAAGGATTGAGGAATCATTACAACATTTCCAGGACGTCAGATTTTAGCATATATATAGAGAATACAATGCAACAATTGATAGATTATCAAAAGTTGCACTTACATTGGATTTACATCGTATATGATGAACTCATCGACCACAAAATCCATGAATTTCAATCCATCCCTATAACCCACATGAATTAAATATCTTGCTAGATTCTCACATGCAATTTGATTGGTCAACATTCTAGAAAAAAGTGATCTATAATTGTCCAGCTCAATAGGACTCAATTTTTTTCCTGAATATTCAATCATCATATTTTTGTTAAGGAATTCTATATATCTAGTCAACAAATTCAGTCTATACATAACTTTCATTTTTTGTTTTGCTGAGATCCTACACATAGATAAAAATATTTATAGTGACTAATTAGACCTAAATTTCTCATCTTGCTATTCCACATGGATCCCTTTTGTGAAGAGCTGAAAAATCATGTTACAACGAAACCTTTTTTTTTTTTTTTTAAATTCTAAAATGAATAACAAAAATTCAAACCTAAATAGTTTTATGATTTGTTATTTTCTATTTTTATATAATAGTTTTTTGCTCCCACACTCCAGGTCTTTTCGTGCTCCTTCCACTCTTACTCAAATGTTTTAGATAGATGTTAGTTAATGAAATTTCAAAGACTCTAAAAAAAATTGAAGTTATTATTAAACTTCTATTTGTTTAATTAAGGAAGAGGAGTTTTAATATTTTATGAAAAGACATACTATTTATTTATTAAAAGTTGGTATTGAAAAATAACACAAATGTTTTAGATAAATCTTAGTTAATAAATTTTGAAAAATTTCTCTATAAAAAAAATTGAAATTATTATAAACTTTTAAATATTCAATTAAGGTAAGGAAGTTTTAATAATACACCAATGGCACTCAAATGTTCTAAATAAATCTTAGTTAATGAATTTTGAAAGAGTCCTCTGCAAACAATTTGAAGTTATTATCAAAACTTTAAATATTCAATTAAGGTGGGGGAGTTTTAAGAATATATGAAAGAAAAATCTATTTATTTATGGAATGCTGTCATGGGGAAATGATATCCATTGAAACTGTTTTATAAGTGGTTTTTATTTTCCACGTATTTTACTTTCCTGAGATTTAAATTAATGACTTGTATTTAAATTGGAAATTTGACAATTATTGCCATTAATTTTAATTCAAATCTCATGAGAGATTAAAGGTGTAAACTAGATATAAATAAAATAAAAATTGCATCTAAATTTAAATCCTTTAGTAGGGACGCGTTTTATGACGAGCTCGATAAAAATAGGTGTGTAAATAGTGCATTGTCTTGATGTGAGAACTATTATGGCGGTGATCGATGGATACAGTCTAACTAATAACAAAACAATAGAGGAAGTGAGTGAGTTCGCTTACTAGTTGGTGGAGTCGCGATGCTGCCGCCCACGGTATGACGAGAAAATTGAGTTTGTTTAAAACCCAATTCAACCACCTGACGTGATTTAACGAAGCTTCAAGCTAAGATCAGGAATGACGTGTCCATCGTCTCTAACAAATTAGACAATAAATTAGACTACATTTACAAATTACACTAATGAAAAAGCCTCTTATTTATATGATACCCAATTATACATATTCGGTAAATATAATACAACACTCATATGTACCTAAAATTATATAGGTTACATTATAAAAAAATCTTATAAAACTCTCATTTCCGAATAGTGGTGTTTGGTTTTATGTAAGAGAGCGATATCATATATTATATAGAATTTCATTGTTATCCAAACAGTTACAAAAACCATTTTCAAATATGTTAAAATAGGTTAAAATAGTGTGGTAATAGAGTGTAGTTATTTCTAAAAGGTTATAGAACTTGTATTAAATTGATATAAAGTTAATGTTTATGATGTAAATTAAGTTGATACTTAAGAAGTATATCAATCACATTTATTAATGTAATTGTATATATATATAAACAATTATTTTTTATTTTTTATTTTTCTTTGAGAAGAAAAAAATGCAGGATTTTATTATAAATAAAATCAATACATTTGTCATGAATAATCATTTAAAAATAGATAAATACTTAGTATATTAAGTTGATAACTGTGAATTATATCAACTACATTTATTAATGTAATTGTAATTTTATATATATATATATAACTAATTTTTATTTTTTATTTTTAAATTTTTTTGAGAGGAAAAAAAAGATGGATTCACATTTATTAATGTAATTGTACTTATATATATATATATAACTAATTTTTATTTTTTATTTTTAACTTTTTTTGAGAGGAAAAAAAAGATGGATTTTACTATAGATAAAATAAATACAATTTTCATGAATAATCATCCAAAAACAGATAAATGTTTAGTATATAATATGACATATATGTTTGATATGTAACTGTAAGCCCCTTCAATTGTTAGTTTATATTATGTCTGCTAATAAAACTATTGATTATGGGATTGTCTATCCATATTCATCCTATGACATATACTAACGCTGTCAAAACACAAGAAACAAAAAGATAGAGAGATGTGAACAAGCGTCCCTCATCCCATGTTGAGTTGTCCACAGTCTCTATATTTCATGACTCTATAGGGCTCATCAAGACTATCCTTTGACAATTTGCTTACCTCCATATTGGCTTCCGTGTAGATGTGAGTGATAGTATATGATGTGCTTGATCTTTTTTATCCAAGTATTCCATCTATGAGAGACTTGGAATTACCATAGATATGAAGATTGTGTAGCTGCTTTTGTTGTATAAACAAAGTAATCCTCATAAAGCAATTGCTTCAGCGCTTATGTAAGTGCCCGAGCCTCCATTCTAATGAAGATAACACTGTGTGCTTTTGTCTATCCAAAGAACCGCGCCACATCCACAACTGCCAAGTTGTGCAGCCCGTCGAAAAATCCAAATGGGAGGCAGAACAATGGTGGAATCAATCTGTGCGAAAGATCAGATGGGGAAACAGTCTCCTGTATGATAGAAGAAATCCACATGTCCAACAGATGTTGAATAGCTTCCCTTCAAACAATATATGATTGCTTGCAATCCAATTTCCCACATAATAAAGAAAGAAAGTTCCTTGTACTTTCCATTATTAGCACTCCAGTCTTTTTATACAATATTCAAAATTATGAACTCCCTCTAAAAAAAAGGTATATAATCCTAAAACCTAAACCATATTAATAATAAAACATAAAAATTATATATATAATTTAACATAAAAATTATATATATAATTTATCATGATAACATATATTTTTAGATTGCTTTCAACAAAATCAAAATTATTAATTTATTTATAAATTAAATAAAATTATAAATTTTTAATATAATAATAATAATAATTTTAAATTTAAAAATTATTATTATTAACTTATTAAAAATAATCATTCCATTAATAAATTAATAGATAATTAAAAATGTCAAAATTTCAAGATATACTATTATTATATTTGGCGAAGCGCGTGACTTTCCAATGCCGCGTTCTTTACTACCGCGACAAGAAAGAAAGGGACCAGATCCCTAAAATAAGCAACTTGCAACGGTCAACACCTTTTCAAATATAAATGAGCTTTCAACATGAGGTCGGGGGTTGCCTAATCGCGATTAAACACAACCACGGGCCCTGCATTTGACTTTCCGACTATCTAACTTTCGTCACTGTGTCGCGACCCGTTAGATGGTTCATCTAAAATTATCGACAGACGCCAACTGATTAGTCATCCATGCTATCTATATCTACAAACACGTCAGAATATGCGATGCGTTCATATCAAATTATTAAATATTTTCGCATTTATTCTATTTCTCTAAGGAATAATATTTTGTTTTCAGTAATCTAATTAATTATTATATAAATAATAGTATAAATTAAATTAGAAATAAATATTGATAAATTTATCAAAATACATATTTTATAATATATTTTACATTACAATATTTTAAAATAACATAAAAATTAATTAAATTATAATTTTATTATTATTAATAATAATTAAAAAATATATATATATATATAAGTAAACATTAAAAAAAATATGTTATAAGAATTTTAAGTATAAAGATTCATCTCTCATTTTATCATAGAGATACTTAATCTATAAATAGGTTTGGTTATAGTACTATGGTTCGATATCCTGGTTTATAATAATACTACATGCCCAAAAGATCATAACTTATATTCATACGACACATGAACTCATTAGACTTTTTTTTGTTTTGTTTTTTTAAGGCCATGTATATTTTAGAATATGGCTTCTATAATTTTAATTTAATTATCAATCATTATTTGCTAGATGGTAGGGATTTAATCTATATAGAATATTCTTAATAGCATACATAAATCAAAGGTTGAGATTTATCTTCAAAGTAATTATGCCCTTTTTGCCCTTTTAATTAAATCATTAACTAAAACAATATCATGTAGACAAGTGTCATAAGAAATGAATTATGTTTTTTTTGGGGGTGTGGTATTGATAACTCACATTGTTGAAACAAAATATATCTACAAATTAAGAATTTCATAATAAAGTGGTGATGAATCTTTATGATTAATAATCTTGATACATGTTTTTTTTAAATGTATATATTTTTAACTTATATTGTGATTCATTTTATCAGTAATAATAATAATAATAATATAGCTAACTTTTATGATTTTTTAAAATTTGAGCAATGTGGGATGTATGATGTTAAGCAAGTGTTTTAATGCGTTTTAATGCTAATTATGGATTGATACCTATTGTCATATACCAACCATTCAATTTATATGGCCACACTAATAATTAATCAATTTAATTAAAAGAGCACAAAGGGCATAACTACTTTTGAGATAAATCTAAATCTTTGATCAATGGGTACCACTAAGAATATTCTAGAATATTCTGTGGAGGTTAAATATCTACCATCCACCTAATAATTATTGATAACTAAATTAAAATTTTGGAAGCCCTATTTCAAATTAGATACACCTATCCGCATAATTCTGCAATGATTTAAGAACTTCGTCATGGCTTCTTGTGATTGCTACACAAATTGGGTGTTGCCTCCTTTGGAGGTGCTAGAGGGTTACCTAGCTACGTATGCGGGAAAAGAATATAGGCGAGAGGGAGGTTGTTAATTTCCCCTCGAGCTCAAAATTGGATGATGAGGATTAATAGTGAAGACTATTATTGAATGCATCTCCACTATTCAATTTGGAATCTCCCTTTCAATTACAAAATAGACATGCCTATCAACATAATCATAGTTAGTTAGTTACCTCAGGGCTATAATTCAACTATATGACATAGCTTAAGGATGTGAACTTTTGCTTGTTTCCAAAATTTGGTGACACTAATTTGAGTTTGACCCTAATCTTGGTATTTAGGGCATATAATGTAATCTTGGTGTGATTGTAATCTTCCTTCATTTAACTCTATTTTCCATGTTGGTTTGTTGTGATAAGGCTTCAAGAGTAAGTGTCCCTCTTCTTATATGATGTCTTGGCTCTTGTGAATCCCTAGAATAATAATATAACTATTAAAATTTATGAATGTATACATACTTGAATTTGAATTTGTGACTTCTTAAGAGGAACACATATTTTTAACAATTAATTCCACTCAAACTATAAATTCTCCATCCATTCTTTGAAAAAGAAATAGAAAAAGAAACCTGACTTAACTAAGCTACAACGAAGAAGGCCAGGTAAGGTTGTTTGTGTCCCCCCTTCCAGGTCCTCCCAGTCCCGTTCCAATTAGCATATATTTTTTTTTCATAAATTATAATTTTCAAATTTAAAAAGTTAAAAATATTTCATTTATTTTATAAATTCTCTTTGTAATTAGATATAGATTAAAAAAAATGATACGATATTTTATAACTTTTTTCTAAAACACTATATAACTTTTTCCAAATAAAATTACCTTTGTTTAAGTTTAAATATGTAATAACTATAATAGTTATCTAATAAAATGACATCTTAATTACTAAAATCACATATTAATTAGATGACAAATTGATGTCTAAGAATAAAAAAAATTGTATAGTTAGCAATCATGGGAGCGACAATTTGAAGGTGAGGGGTGATGTTTAGCCATAGTGGACAAATTGAAACAACTTCATCTTGGAGTTTGGGTACAACTTCAAATAATCAAGCAGATTTCTATGCTTTGCTCAAAGGAATAACTCTATCCAAAAGGCTTCAAATTCACAAGCTTATCATTATGGATAACTCCAACATACTATTATGCATATGAACCTAGGTAACTCTCCGACAGGGCAACAACTTCAACTTAATCTCAAGATAATTCAAGCAAGCTTACCTTCCATCCTTGAATAAAACTCCTTCCATGTTCTTCGAGCACACAACATGCTTGTAGATCTTTAGTAACTCAAGCAAACCCTCACCCATCCAAAATCCTATGGGTGAATGGTTCCACCCAACTCCTCCCAATATTATAACCCCTCATGTCATGAAATGTGGTTACATTCTTAGCTTCCAACTGAGTGCTCGAGAGGTCCCATCGTGATGACATCTAACACTAGGCAATCAACTAGGTTTTAAATCCTCCATCATGAGAGCATAAGGGCAAAACATCCCCATTCATATTAACATATTAGGAATGTATGCTAGATCTTATGGAAAAATATGGGAGTTAAAGTTCGCTTGAAGTATAGGCCCTCCTAATATAGGGACATCCAATTTAATGGCTCATATCATACTCATTCTTTTTTCCTAGAAGCTCAGATGAAATTGATTAATTGAGCTTTGGTGGATCATCTTGAGCATGCAGGTTGACAAATAGAAGGGGGGTGGCACCCCTCGATCCTCAACATGGCTAATCCATAGGAGGGATGATGGTTGGCTTCCCCTACCATTGATGGTGCAGATTCTAAGCTTGAAGACCATATCATTGCATTGCAAGTTCTTATGCACTTAGTTGATGACATAACTAACATTAATAATGGAGATGCTCATTGAGCGTCGACCATTAATACAATGTTAGGGTGATGAAAGTGATGAATTAAGAAGCTAATTGAATTCGCTCCACTATTTAGAAGTTTTACCTACTCTATCTTCAACCTCCTCGATGAAATTGGTGTGTCCTCTTGTTCCCATTCCAAACCTGAGTTTGGAAGCTCCTTCTCTAGAAAATATAGTTTTCTTAGATGTTTTCCATTAATTTCACATTATATAGATTTATTATGATTTATTTTTTGCTAGTCTTTGGAGATATTCTATAAGGATTTTAATTTCAGAATCCCGAGTTTTTGGTAATATGACTTTGGCCTAGAAAAGTTGTTGAATCTACTATTTATGTTGAAAATTTTTGGGATAATATGTTCGATTGGTCCTTAAATGTAATCTTGTTGTGTGTATAAAACAAATTTTGCTAATGTAATTCACCAATTATTGTTAAAAAATAATAAAATTTTATGTGTAGGAAAAATTATTAAAAATAAATTTAAAACAATAACTAATATTCAAACAGTTTTCCCTTGCGTTATAAAGTTTGGGGAAAACTCTCTAGTACTTCCCCTAATTTCAAGGATGGTAACAATAAGGATACAAGCCATTATAATAATATATTTGATATGAACTCAACATGTCACCCATGAAAAAAATAATATTTAGTAATTTAAAATGTTAAATAACATTTAAATTTTTAAAAACAATTATTATTAAAATATACCTTATTTTTGGTAAGTTAAAAGCCTTCTTTTTCTCGACGAAAAAAGATGTGTAATTTCATCCACAAATAGATGAAAAAAATTACATTTTTCATATACATTGTCTAGGTGTATTCAGGAAAAGTGGAATATCGACTTTAATGAGCCTCTTCCTTCTCCTCCATTCTTGGATATGATCCGAAATGTGAGTTGCCTGATCCTGTTGGAAATTAGCCAAAAGCTTAGTTCCAGCATCATATCAAACATGCAATTGAAAATGGTTCAAAAAGTTAGTACCCAAATCGCCGAAAGAAGTGAAGGTGCCCCCTAGAAGTTCTATGTACCACTTAGTTGCATTCCCAATTAGGGTACGCTGAAACAATCTCAACCTGATTGAATCGTCTATCAGGGAGTTTGACAAACACCATAAATGGAAAGTGGTTACGTGGTCACCTGGATATTCACCAGTTTTACCTTCAAATTTAGGTATATCTGAGAGAAGTTTGGTTGGGACGGAATCCAAACTGAATTATAACCAATTAGATTATTATTCAATTTAGAAATATCTAGCAAGTTTAACGTTGCCAGAAAAGGTAGCCGCGGAGGACCCTGAGGATTCCACCAGGTGTGGGCGGAACTCCCAACATTCTGAAAAGAATGGACTAGATTTTTAAAGGCACCAGGTTGCCTAAAATAACTCGTAGACCTAACTGAACCATATGGAGCTCCTTGTGGTCCAGAAAAAACCAGAGTTTGACCAACTCCTGTTGAAAAACTTCCATAACTAGTAAAGTTGCCCCCTAGAGAAGTGTTAAAAGGCGAAGAGAGCCCTTGGTAAGGGTTCCATGCATTATCATAGGGAGAAAATTTCTGGAAAGAACTGACAGAAGAATACGACATATTCCCTTGTTGGCCGAAATAAGATTGATTCCCGGCTCCTAACCCGCTAACCGCAGGGTTTGTCCAACCTTGAAATGGATTATAACTTTGACCCGTAGAGGAAAAAGGTATTGATCCCAAAGATGGGTTGGAGTGTGGTATATGACCACCCCTAAACGGGAAACCCTGAAAAGAATTTGATCCACTTGCCATGGATGTGGAGGCAACTGATGGAATACTTAACAGAATTGAAGGAATCACGTTGGTCGGCATTCCTAAATGGAAAAAGCCAATGCCAGAGGCAACAACTTGAGAACTTCCACTCGAAGATGGAATGGAAGTAGAACCAAATATAGTAGTGCTAGGAGTAATGGAAGGTATAGAAATTGTTCCTCTTCGTTGTACGAATACCAGAGTTTTCATACTCGTAGCACTTGTCGTGGATGCCATGCTTTTAGAAGTGGTCATCGAAGGAAAATATTGATATAAACTTGGGCTCGAAGGCATGTTGGTCGAAGTCCCGACGTATAATAAAACGTCTGGATGATAAGAAGGAAGGGGAGAATTAGGAGTCGAACTAGACTCAGGGAGCTCCTCCACTTCAATAACGACTTCCAACTGGAAGAGGACTCGAGAAAGAACTGGAGTGGTTCTCTCCAACTCTCTACTTGTACCAGGTATATCCTGTGAATTAATAACTCCAACCAGAGGATCAATCTCTGATGCGTCTGCTGCAACTGATTGAAAATCACTGGCAGAATTTCTCTTACGCCTCCAAGGAGAAGGGTCAGGACTCGTAGGCGAAAGCCCACAGAGTCTCCTAGACCGACGTGCCGGTCGATCGGCCACTTTGAATTATTTTTAAGAAATCTACTTAAATACTCAAAAAAATTGTAAAGCTAGGCCAACTAGCAGCAAAGAGCACTCTCTAAAAGTCCCTAAAGATATAGACAATCAAACTACTTTCAAGTATTTCTACTCCAGGTGATTAGGAACGGACAGCCAAATACTGTTGGCATTATGATACAAGTGTTGTCCTAGATGGAAACTCACTCATAGGTCAATTCAGTTTTGAATAAAAGGCAACTCAAAGTACAACATGAATATTCAGAGGTAACAGGGTAGTGGTACAGAAGAACAGGAAGATGGAACTAAGGTCTACTGATCAGAATAAAGAAGGTGAAGGAAAAGTTTGATGTAAAGTAGTTTAATAAGTATACACATGTCCACTTAGTCAAAATAGTGTATACACACTAGTACACAGAATAAAAAGAGCGTATATGTATACACGCACTCTCACAAGAGGAAAAGTGCGTACATGTTGGAAAATCAAGGTTTTGGTCCAAGGTATTTGATCCGAGGTATTTGGTCTGAGGTATTGGTCTGAGGTATTTGGTCCAAGGTATTGGTCCTAAGTGGTTTTGGTTCGAGGTATTGAGAAAGGCCTAAAATTATATAAGGAGAAGTAGATCATTAGGCCAGGGTGTGTAAGTGAAAAGGGTTTCTAATGAATACTTCTATCTGAAGTATATTTTATGTTGCAGGGGCTATCTTAGTGATTTGATCTGAAATATTCTGTGCATCTTGAATTCAATGTTGGATCAGGATCATGAGATCTGAAATGACTTATCATTAAATGATCTCATATTGGTTGGGACCAGATCTAATTGTGTACACCTGTTTTATTCTTTGAATGTCATGATCTGGGTTTGTATGAAGTCCGGAATAGTAGTGAAGTTATGAGTTAATATTTGTAGATCTATACGGTGGTTCGCTTTGGTGAAGTTGTGTATACACGCTGGTTTGTCTCTTCCAAGTAGCGTACGCGAAATAAAAAGTATGTTTCTCAAAGATGACTGATCTATTTGATTAGTTCTATTGTTTTATTGTTGTCTGTCAATGAAGTCTTCTAACATCTGAATGTAAAACTAAATGCATAAGGAGTTTGATATCTGATTGATTGATGGTATAAGTGAGAAGGGTGATCTCTGATACTGCCTATGTAAGGCTTTGTAAATCGACATTAGATGTTTAGTATATTGCTGGTTGGTATAAACTTGATTTAGAAGTTTTATGTTTCAGTAGTTTTGAAGTTATACGCAGGTTTGATTAAAGGAAGAAGCGTATACATGCAGGTTGGGTTCAGCAAAGTAGCGTATGCATTCTGATGCATGATTTTTAAGGTTGCAGCTGGTTTTGAATGATAATGTAGGTTTCTGGGTTCAGCACAATGTTCTGGTGACAGTGATCTGATTGTTCAAATTAACTATTTGTTGGTTAATGTGGTTTGATTTTCAAAGTTTTTGATGGGTCGAGTATGAAAATTTGATGAAATGAGGCCTTCATGTGTATTGTTGTGTACCAGGAGCATCCATTCTGAAAATTTATGAAACGTGGTCCCTGGAGGAAGAGAGAAGGACATAGCCTTCTGTAGGCCGACGCCTACATACTAGTAAACTCATTGTCTAGTACAAGAGCTATGGGGTTGTAGCTCCCTTCCAGTAGAAGCTGGAAAATGAGAGAAGGTTGTAGCCTTTTGCAGGTGGGTGCCTGCATACTGGTATGAGTCTGCACTAATACAAGATTGTACACAAATTTTCTTATTATTATAAAAAGACAGAGATGACAACAATAGGTGGTTTTCACCTACATTGTGTTTCCACATTACATCTTGGTGTTCATGTGTGTTGCTTACGTGTGATGGTTTATTCTGTTTTTATTGCACTATTTAATAAGTTACTGATGCTCTGGTTATAGATCATCACATGAAAAATTAACTAAATCACAAGTTCTCTAGGTATACATTGGTTTCACTAATCACAGTAGCATGTACACGCTAGTTCACTTCACAGAAGTGGTGTATACAAATATGTTTGGGAAATGAAAAATTATTGATATGATAATACTGATTCACCCCCCCTCTTGGTATTATTTCCAACGATTGGTTTCAGAGCAGGTCCTTTAGAAGAAGCTTGATCGCTTGAAGGAAGATCTTGCAAGATGAATAATCTCGGAGGCATGGGATCCATCAGGCTACCAATCTTCAATGGAAGCAACTTAGTATATTGGAAAATAAGAACCAGAGATCCTATCTACAATTGCTTGGAGCCAATGTTTGGGAAATTGTGGAAGGAGGATATCAATTTCCAATAGCAATTCCTAAAGACTCTGCAGGTAAGAAGTTATACAAAACCAATTCCAAAGTTGTCAATACATTATTGGGAAGTCTATCAAAATCAGAATTTTTCAAAGTCATGCAGCTCAAGACAACCAAAGAGATATGGGACAAAATCATTCAGAGCTACGAAGGAGACTCTTAGGTAAAACATGCTAAGCTTCAAACTCTCAGAATTTAGTATGAAACTCTTAAGATGCATAGTGATGAGAGTGTTGCTAGTTACTTCTTAAGTATAGATGAGATTGTTAATTGTATGAAGAATCTAGGTGAAGAGATAAAGGAAGTTACTTTAGTTGAGAAAATTTTGAGATCTTTGTCTTCTAAATTTGAGTCAAAAGTTTCTACCATAGAAGAAAAACAAGATCTTCAGATTATCACTGTGACTCAACTTCATGGAATCCTAATTGCCTTTGAAATGAGAAAAGGAGGTCCATCAGATATGAGAGAAACTGCATTTAAAGCATCGGAAAAGGGAAAAGAAAAGGAAGAGAACAATGGATTAGGACACATTTTAGAAGAAGAAGATGAGGTAAATTTTGTCAAGAAGCTTCAACGGGGTTCCGGAAGATTCAGAGGTAAGCTACCTTTCAAATGCTTTGCTTGTGGTAGAGTCGGTCACTATGCTGCCAAATGTCCTCATAAAGATAAATATGAAAAGGGAAGGAATATGCAAAAGGCAATAGAAAACAGGTTGTGAATAGAAGGAGCTACTATACGCATGAAGATAGTGATGGTTTATCTAATAGTGATGAAGATGAAACTGAACAAGACTATAGACTACTCATGGCTTATGACAATGATGATTTTTTGATGCATTAGAAGAAGAATTCTTTCTTGAAGAAATCACTAAACTCAAAATATGTGTAGAAGAAAAGAATATGATCATAGATACTTTGACACACCAAATTGCCGAAAGAGAAAAACACAATGAAAATCGAGAATGTGAAATTGTGGTTCTAAGAAAAGTTCTTGAGAAGACAAAATCTCTTAATCTTAGATTTTCTAAAGGATCATAAAATTTATGTTCAGTGTTCTCCTTTGATAAAGACAGGTCTTGGATATACTAAATATTCATCTCAATCACAGAAGTCGTCAGCCTCCACCAGAAGATATCTTGATGCAGCAAAGACCAGTGAACAACATGTCAATCATCAACAAAAGTCTAAAATCACTCATCAGGTAAATCATACTCAATTTACTCCAAGGATGAATAACAGTAGAAGCCACAATCAACAGGTAAACAATACCAAACGATACTATGATCACAAAAATTTCTTTAATGGATAATGTTTTTCATGTCACAACTTTGGGCACAAGGTTGCTCAATGTGTTGCTTACAAAACCATCATGACTATAGAAGCACAAAATCAAAGGAGTGTGACAGGAATCAAGAAAAGTTCCTATAATAAATTTTCTCCTCTTGAAAATGAAATAGAATGTTCGATTTGTAACAACTTTAGTCATGAAGAATTTGAATGCGGGAGAAAATTTCGGCCCACACTTCAAAAGGAGCAAACACCATTAAATCCCAAGATATGGAGAAGAAAAGAATCTCAATCAAAAAGATGTCGCATAGCTCTGTATGCAAAAGGACAAGAAAATCAGTGGTACATTGACAGGGGATGCTCCAAACACATGACAGGTGATAAAGAGAAACTACATTCATATAATGCTTTAGAAAAGGAAAAGAATGTCTCTTTTGGAAATGACACTCCTGCTGTCATTAAAGGTAAAGGCTCTGTTTTCTTGAAAGAAAAGGTTAAAAATGGAAATGTCATGTATGTAGATGGTTTAAAACATAATCTGTTGAGTGTCAGTCAAATGTGTGATCAGGGAAATGAAGTGGTATTTCGATCAAACAAATGTGTGATTCGTGAGCTTAATACAGGAAAGATCGTGATCAAGGGGACAAGAACTCCAAACAACTTATATATACTTAAAGGAGGACAACAACAATGCTATCTAAGGAAAACAGATGAAAACTGGCGATGGCATAGAAGATTGGGACATCTAAGCTTTTCTAAAATAACAAAAGCATGCAGGCTAAAGGTAGTTCGTGATCTTCCAGATATCAGCATCCCAGAAAATACCATATGCAAACCATGTCAAATCAGTAAGCAAACCAAAGTTCACTTCATTGAAAAAGAAGGGTCAGCAAGTAAACCTCTTGAAATCATCCATTTTATGTGGGCCAACAAGGAAAATGTCACCTCGTGGATTAGAATACTTTATTTTATTTATTGATGATTTTTCCAGGATGTGTTGGATAGGTCCACTAAAGCACAGAGATGAAGCATTTGAAAAATTCAAAGCCTTCAAAGCTTTAGTTGAAAATGAATTAGATCGAAAAATCAAATGTCTCAGATCTGATCGAGGGGGAGAATTCATATCAAATGAATTCTTGGAATTTTTTGAACAACATGGAATAAAAAGGAAATTCTTCGTTGCAAGAACTCCTAAGAAAAATGGTGTAGTATAAAGGATGAACATAACAGTTCAACAAATGGCTCGAGCCATGCTAGATGAATCTGGAACTCATGCAACCTTTTGCGGTGTAGCTGCATTTGTTGCCGTAACTATTCTCAACAAAGCGAATGTTTGGGAAAATAGCAATCAAACTCCATATGAACTTTGGTATGGTAAGCCTCCTACTATAAAACACTTTAGAGTTTTTGGGAGCAAATGTTTTATCAAAAGGACTGATGAAAAACTTCGTAAGTTCAAACCTAGAATAGACGAAGGAATTCTTCTTAGTTATTCATCCAGAAGTAAAGGATACAAATGCTATAATAAAAGACTTAAAATTGTTGAAAGCATTGATGTTGTAATTGATGAAGGATGCAAAAATCTGGAACAAATGAAATCAACAGAGGAATATGACAGTGAGGAAGATGGGGAATTCTTTCCCACATCAAATCAAAATGATATAGAAGAAGAAACCAATGAAGCACTAGAACAAGATACAACAGACAAGGAAAAGTCTCCATCTAGATATGTTGAGAAGAATCATCTAGAATCTCAAATTCTAGGAGAAAAGGGGGCTGATGTACAAACAGGAAGAACTCTTATAGGGACCTCAAGTTATCTAGCATTACTATCTTCCATCGAACCTTAGAATGTAAATGAAGCCTACAAAGATGAATGTTGGGTCAAGGCCATGGATGAAGAACTTGACCAAATTGAAAAGAATGATACTTGGGAGTCAGCTCCTAGACCTCATGATAAAAATGTTATAGGAACAAAATGGATAGTTAAGAACAAGTTGAATGAAAATAGAGAAGTTATTAGAAACAAGGCTAGACTTGTTTGTAAAGGGTATGCTCAACAAGAAGGTATAGATTTTGAAGAAACTTTTTCACCTGTTGCCAAACTTGAAGCCATAAGGATGTTTCTTTCTCTTTCTAGTTTTCAAAAATTTAAAGTATATCAAATGGATGTAAAATCAACCTTCCTTAATGGAGACTTAGAAGAAGAAGTTTATATTGAACATCCATAAGGATTCATTCTTGGAAATGATGCAAAACTCATATGCAAGCTTAAAAAGGCTCTCTATGTTCTGAAATAGGCTCTAAGGGCTTGGTATTACCGCCTTGACAAATATCTACAACAACAAGGTTTCACAAAAGGTTCTGTTGATAGCAATTTATACACAAATGTTGAAAATGATAAACTGCTAATTATTTTTGTTTATGTTGATGATATCATCTTTGGTAGTAATGAAGAATCCATGAGTCAGAATTTTGCTTCAGTAATGCAACAAGAATTTGAAATGTCCTTGGTGAACTTACTTATTTTCTTGGTCTATAAGTACAACAGACCAAAGATGGTATCTTTCTTTCACAAACCAAATATCTCAAGCAGATCTTGAAGAAGTATGGAATGGAAAATTTTAAACCAGTATATACTCCAATGGTAACAAGATGCAGTCTCAGTTCTAACGATGAATCACTAGCAGTAAACCAACCAACTTACAGATCTATGATTGGAAGTTTTCTTTATCTAACAAGTACCAGACCTGATATCATGCATGCAGTAGGAATTTTTCGAAGGTTCCAAGCAAATCCAAAGGAATCACATCTCTAGGCAGTCAAAAGAATTTTCAAATATTGTCAAGGAACTCAGGACTTTGGACTATGGTATCCTAAAGATACAGACCTTACTCTTCATGCATATATAGATGTAGATTGGGCAGGAAATGTTGATGATCGAAAGAGCACTAGTGGAGGTGCATTCTATATGGGTTCTCGTTTAGTGTCATGGTTCAACAAGAAACAAAGTTCGATTGCCTTATCTACAGCTGAAGTAAAATATGTGGCTGCTGCATCTTGCTGCACACAACTACTTTGGATGATGCAAACATTGAAATACATCCAGGTCACATGTAATCCACCCATCTCCATTCTATGTGATAATACAAGTGCCATCAGTATCTCAAGAAATCCAGTCATGCACTCCGAGACCAAGCACATACCCATTAAGTACCATTTTCTACGAGAACAAGTGATTGAACAAAAGGTTAAATTGGAGGTATGTTCCCTCCAAAGAATAGGCTGTTGATATATTCACTAAACCACTTCCCAGAGAAACATTTGAATATCTCAAACAAAAGTTGGGAGTAGTTGTTGCATCATCTAGCTCTTAAATCTAGTTTTCAGAGAAAGGTTATTATATGTGGGTTTCATGAAGTATAGTAGCATATACACGCGGGTTTCTATGGCTGAAGGAGCGTATATGTTTTTCTGACAGAAAAACAGTGGGCCAGACTCTGATATGGGTGTTATGTCTGATATTGATGATTACAGTGTGACGATGTGCTTTGTTCATTGATTTTTTATCTGACTGACAAATATGCCTTTGATGAATGACTTATTGACAATGCACATGTAGCATAGGTTCAGGGGGAGCATTAGCCTTCACACACATTCTACATTGTTGGCATTTTGGTTGCTGAAAAGTTTAGCTATGATTTGTTGTTTAAGTCATAGGGTGTGATATGACTTCTTTTGTCATAATCTATATTTGAATGAATCCTATTGGACAAATGATGTAATTTGTATCCCCACTTTGAATAGGATAGATGATGTAATATTTGTTGTATTTATGTCATGTATAAACAATTGGTGTATCCCCACTTGGTTGGGTAATTGATGTATGTATGGGTCATTGGTCATAAGGAGGTCATACTCACTTAGTTGAGTTATAGAGTCATGTTATTCCTTTGAATCACATCTCTCCAGACTCGACATGTACTCGGGGGGAGTATGGACAACATAATTTATATCAAAGGAGGAAAGTTGCTTGGTCCTCCCTTTTCCCTTGATGTCAAAGGGGGAGAGTATTTTGGTGTTTCATGTTATCTCTAATAGTTTCTACAGCTTGCAGTAATCGACACCTTCATGATTGCCATCAAGTCCAAAGGGGAAGATTGTTGGCATTATGATACAAGTGTTGTCCTTGATGGCAACTCACTCACAGGTCAATTCATTTTTTATAAAAGGAAACTCATAGTACAATAAGAATATTTAGAGGTAACAAGGCATTGGTACAGAAGAACAGGAAGATGGAACTAAGGTCTACTGATCAAAATAAAGAAGGTGAAGGAAAAGGTTGATGTAAAGTAGTTTAGGAAGCATATGCAAGTCCACTTAGTTAAAACGGCGTATACACGTTGGTACAAAGAACAAAAATAGCGTATATGTATACACGTACTCTCACAATAGGAAAAGCGCGTACATGTTGGAAAATCAAGGTTTTGGTCCAAGGTATTTGATCCGAGGTATTTGGTCTAAGGTATTGGTCCGAGGTATTTGTTCCAAGGTATTGGTCCGAAGTGGTTTTGGTCTAAGGTATTGAGAAAGGCTTAAAACTATATAAGGAGAAGAAGATCATTAGGCCAGGGTGTGCAAGTGAAAAGGGTTTCCAAGGAATACTTTTATCTGAAGTATATTTTTTGTTACAAAGGCTATCTTAGTGATTTGATTTGAAACATTTTATGCCCCTTGAATTCAATGTTGGATCAGGATCATGAGATATGAAATGACTTATCATTGAATGATCTGATATTGGTTGGGGCCAGATCTAATTGTGTACACTTGTTTTATTCTTTGAATGTCATGATTTGGGTTTGTCTGAAGTCCGGAATAGTAGCGAAGTTATGAGTTAATATTTGCAGATTTGTACGCTGGTTCGCTTTGGTGAAGTTGTGTATACACACTGGTTCGGCTCTTACAAGTAGCATATGCAAAAGAAAAAGTATGTTGTTCAAAGATTGCTGATCTATTTGATTAGTTCTATTGTTTTACTGCTATCTGTCAATGAAGTCTTCTAAGATCTGAATGTAAAACTAAATGCATAAGGAGTTTGATATCTGATTGATTGATGGTATAAGTGAGAAGGGTGATCTCTGCTACTGACTATGTAAGGCTCTGTAAATTAGAAGTATATGTTTAGTATATTGCTGGTTGGTACAAACTTGATTCAGAAGTTTTATATTTCAGTAGTTTTGAAGGTACACACAGATTTGATTAAAGGAAGACGTGTATACACGCAGGTTGGGTTCAAAAAAATAGCATATACATTCTGATGCATGATTTTTGAGGTTGTAGTTGGTTTTGAATGATGATGCAGGTTTCTGGGTTCAGCACAGTGTTCTAGGGACAGTGATATGGTTGTTCATATTAACTATTTGTTGGTTGATGTAGTTTGAGTTTCAAAGTTTCTGATGGGTCGAGTATGAAAATTTGATGAAACGAGGCCTTCATGTGTATTGTTGTGTACCAGGAGCATCCAGTCTGAAAATTTATGAAAAGTGGTCCCTAGAGGAAGAGAGAAGGTCGTAGCCTTCTATAGGTCGGCGCCTACGTACTAGTAAACTCATTGTCTAGTACAAGAGCTAGGGGGTTGTAGCTCCCTTCCAATAGAAGCTGGAAAATGAGATAAGGTTGTAGCCTTCTACAGGTGGGTGCTTGCATATTGGTATAAGTCTGGACCAATACAAGATTTTAAACATATTTTATTATTATTAAAAGAAGACAAAGACGACATCAGTAGGTGGTTTTCACCCACATTGGGTTTCCACCTTAAATCTTGGTGTTCATGTGTGTTGCTTATGTGTGATGGTTTATTCTGTTTTTATTGCATTGTTTAATAAGTTACTGATGCTCTGGTTATATATCATCACATGATAAATTAACTAAATCACAAGTTCTCTGGGTATATGCTGGTTTCACTAATCACAGTAGTGTGTACACGCTAGTTCAATTCACAGAAGTATCATATTCAAATCTGTTTGGGAAATAAAAAATTATTGATCTAATAACACTGATTCACCCCCCCTCTCAATATTATTTACAACAAATACAAGAAAGCCAAAATCAAGGGCCTTTCGAAAATAGTTTGGGGTAATTACGACCCAGGCCTACTAGCAAAGGTATTAGAAGTAGTTACGCTGACTTCCAGACAACAGCCTTTGTCAGTGCAAGCACCCAAGATTTGCAAGGGTACCCTCTAGAAGTATTGCTGAACGTGATGCAACATCAGCCTCAGGTGCCACGAGATTCCCCTTTGCAGCCACTTATGCAATCCCTAGGAAAGGCAACTATGGATACCAACTTGTATCAAAAGCTGGGTGGGACAGTCATGAGGCGGGATCCAACAAGTAGGAGAGGGGGTATCTCTCTTCCTTGTATTCACTCTCCCTCGTGCTTAACTCTCAGTCATAGATCTTTCCCGATCTTTCTAACGATATTGGATTTCACTCTTTATTCAACTTCTAAGTTTTATAATTTGAGCGGCCTTAGAGAGTTAACTCTCCACTCACCTATTCCAAGACCCTAATGAACCTAAACATGTCTTTGTTTGTTACTGACAAAAATAAAAGTTCTAGTTCATTTTATTAGATCGCTTAATTCTATATAGTTGTTCTTTAAGTCAGGGGGAATTACGAGAGTGAAACTGATGATGTTTTATGACACAAAAGAAACCAATAGAAAACTAACTATATGCATGCAATTATTTTCTTTGATGAAGAATGATTTATACTTGGGTTCTACGAAAACCTATATGTAAGCAAAATATTTTCCTTGTCTTTTCTGAAACAATCCACACACACCCAAAATCTGAAAAGACTAAGAATGATTAAGATGCAAACTAACCTAATGCAAGTTAAAATGATGATGCAAGATCCTAAACAACACTTGTAAGAAAATACGTTCTTTATAGAGTCAATTAAGTCAATATTGGTAATGAAGAGGGAAAAAATTAAAAACAAATCTCTCTCCAAAGCAAGCAGAACAAATTGCAAAAGAAACCAATTGCTTCACAACAACAAAACAAAAGAAACCGTAAACCAAAAGCTTGGAAAAACAAAAACAAAAGCAATGTTTTTGTGTTTTTTTCTTTTAAGGAAACAAAAGCAACTTTTTGAGGTCTCAAAAGCACTACTAAAATTCGAAAGATCAAGAAATAAGCACAAGGAGTCTCTAAATATTGCAAGTTATAAAACTCATTAATAAATGAAACTTGAAACAAGAGAGACTACAAACTTGCACAAACTAATTCTGAACAACAACAAAATACTTTGGCAAACCGACAAAATGTCTAGAAAGAAAAACTTTCAAAATTGCCAAAAAGGACTCTCAAAAAGCACAAAAAGCAACTAGGCCAATCAAACAAGGAAAAGAAAAACAAGGCAACTTGAAATCTGGGCTGCAAACGAAATTGAAATCAATTTCTTGTTTTGGAAAACTAGAACATCCAAGAACTTCAAATAGAAGTCTTGAACCCAAGACACAAATCACAAACTTGCTTAAGAAGCAATCCTAGGACAACTAGGATTTTCAGTGAGAAGGATATTTTGAAAAAGAAAGCTTGCAGGAAAACTGAGTTCTCCAGATAGTAGATGACCATACAACAACATAAATCACTAGGCAATAGACCTAACTGGGCAAAGAGATTTGAAAAAACAATTCAAAAAATTGTATACGTGACTGTGTACAGACACAGAAGCGTGCACACACATTTCTAATACAAGAAACTCGCATATACGTGAGTCTGATTGAGGAAACCTGCATGTATATGCGACTGTAATCCAAGAAAACAACGTATACAAAGCTCAATTAGGAAAAAACAAAAAACAAGGTCTGATAAAAAATATCAAACTTGATGGCTGAGACACTATTGAATCAAACAACATTGTAAAAGCAAGAAATCAAGAAAATGAACCCTGATTGAGAATAAACAACCCAAACCAAGAATAACAAGAATGTTATCCCTAGTGGAGTCGCCAATTCTGTTGCGGGTGAGATCACCCTAGGGTCTTGGGTTGGAACCCCAACAGAGCAGATGGCAAACAACAACAAGAAATGCTCAAGCAATCAACCTAAATGCTTATTCTACTGAACTGTGCAAGAGTGTCCTTACCCGGAGGTCCTACGTTTGAGTAGATCCCGCAGGGTGCAAACCCTCAACTTCTCTTGATGTCTTCGAAACCTGAAAATTATTCAAATGAAACATATACATCAGTAGAAACATAAAGCATGTTCATGGTATTAACTTTAGATCATATAAATGAATGAACAATTATGCATCAATATAAGATTCATAAACGAATTACAACATAAATCAATGCATAAACACGTTTAATATCGGGAACTAAACAACATTTCTTTATTGAAGTAAGCTACAAGTAAGGTGGAGAAATATGACATGAGTCATTCTCTAGCTCCAAGTGAAAGCGTCCTCTAAATCCATCCTTTCTCGGCCTTAGCGATCTTCCTCCATCACCAATAAAAGGATATCTCAAGATAGATGAAGGATATCTCCAACAAGGAAACAAGGGTTTCCTAAAACTTTGGGGAGTGCAAGAGGCACATGGATTTCATTAGACTCAATCAAGGATAATCTCACTATAGTATCAATATCTCATATCTTCTCCCTTAAGGCATTCCCATGGAGGTTTATTTATAGTTCTCCAAATTAGTTTTTTCAGTTGGGAAACAGTTGGGCCACTAGCAATAAGAGGTGAGTAACAAGTAAAACCCGTGAAATCTGCCCGAAATTAAGGAAATTTAATTTTTTTAAGTGTTTTAACATATGTACGTGGGTTGGGTATGTGTTGACCCACGTGTACACGCTTTTATCATAGGGCAAAGTAGCGTATAGGGAATAAAACATTGTTTTTTAGATTTTGGACCAAGCATGGAAGGAAGGGTTGCCCTAGGCCATTATTAGAGGATCAGATCTACCAAAAGTGGTAAATGGTGTTATAACAGCTTTGCAGTTTGATGAAATAGTCTCATCCTTGCTTTCGAAGAAGATGAGGCAGAAAAATATGGAGGGCTAGAATGGTGATGCCTTTTTTGTACGAGGACAGTCCTAGAACATAAACAAAAAAAAGTCCTCGAGTGGAAGATCTAAATCTCCAGGAAACCCTCTAAAGGTGTGTTGGAAATGCAGAAAGGAAGGGCACTTCAAAAGGGAGTGTAAATCTAAAGCTCCTAAGAAAGGAAACAGATTTGATAATGCTCCTTATGTAGAGGTGAAAACCACCTCAAATGAAGGTGGCGATGTGTACTTGACTTCTTCTTCAAGTACACATGTATATCATGAGGCATGGTTGATTGACTCAGGTGCATCCTTTCACTTCACTCCCCATAGAGAGTGGTTCTGCGAATATGAGAAATATGGTGGTGGTGATGTCTTCTTAGGGGATGACAGGAAGGCTAGAATCATTGGTCACGGAAAAGTCAAGTTGAAGTTGTAAGGTGGAAGGATTAGAACACTTCCGGGTGTTCTGCATATTCCTGCATTGGCCAAAATTCTAATTTATGTAAGCAAGTTGGATGATGCAAGTGTAAAAACAGTGTTCGAGAAAGATACCTATAAGATGGTTCAAGGAGAACTAGTATTTATGTGGGGAGTTCAGACTGGAAATCTGTACAAGATTTAGGTTAGAATTATCATTGATGGGTGCAACAGTTCTATGGTTCCTGAAAGTGGAGAAGAAAATCTAGTGGTATTTGGAGAAAAGACCATGCTATGGCATCAAAGGCTTGGACATATTGATGGAGAGGAGGGTATTCGAATACTTCATGGTAATGGTATGGCAGAAGGTATGTCTAATTTCTCTCTGGGTTTTGATTTCTGTGAAAATTGTGTATATGAGAAGCAGAATTGGGTGAGTTCCCCCTCTGGTGCTAAAAGGGCAAAACATATATTAGAGCTTGTTCACAATGATGAGTTTGGACTTGTGTCGGTTCCATCACTCAGTAAGCCTGTGTACTATGTATCATTTATAGATGACTTCTTAAGGAATACATGGATATATTTCCTCAGGAAGAAATCTAAAGTCTTTGACAGGTTTAAATAATTTAAGGCTTGGGTGGAAAACTAGACAGAGAAGAAGATAAAGGTGTTGAGGACAGATAACGATGGAGAGTTTTGCAAGAAGGAATTTGAAGAATTATGTAAGAAGTGTGGTATAGCACGGCATAAGACTACCCCATACACACCTCAGAAAAATGGAGTTGCATAAATAATGAACAGGACGTTGATGGAAAAGGCAAGAAGCATACTCAGTGGTGCTGGGTTAGGACAAGAATTCTGGGCAGAGGCGGTGGAGACTGCATGTTACCTGGTCAACAAATCACCTTCATCAGTGCTGGAAGATAAGACTCCATAAGATTTATGGACAGGTAAGAAACCTTCTCTTTCACATCTGAAGGTATTTGGGTATGATGCATATGTACATGTTCCGAAGGAGAAAAGAACAAAGTTGGATAGTAAATATGAAAGGTGCATCTTTATTGGGTATAAGGATGGTTTAAAAGGTTATAAGCTTTGGAACCCAGAAATAAGGAAGGTTGTGTACAACCAATATGTGGTGTTTAGAGAGGTGAAAGATGTTATAAAACATGAAGTCCTACCAAAGGAACTAGAGAAGATAGAGTTTGAACTAAAGGAGGAAGAATCAGACTCTATAGCAGAAGAGGAATCAGAGGATGAAGAGCCACAAACTCCAGCTATGAGAAGATCAGTTCAAGAAAGAAGGCAACCAGAAAGGTATAGTCCATCTGCTTTATGTTCAAAATTTCTTTATCTAATATTGATGATGATCCCAGAACTGTGAGGGAAGCAGTAGATTCATAGGATGGAAAACTCTGGAATAGGCCATGGTTGATGAAATGACATCTTTGCACAAAAATGAGGCTTGGGATTTGGTGGATTTGTCAGGTGGAAGGAAACCCATTGGCAGCAAATGGGTGTTTAACAAGAAGATGAATGCAGAAGGCAAGGTGGAGAAATACAAAGCTCGGTCGGTAGCAAAAGGTTATTCCCAGTTGTTGGGAATTGATTCTGGCGATATTTTTTCTCTTGTTGCCAAGGTAGCTTCTATTAGATTACTTTTATTTGTTGTTGTTGCTTTTGATTTTGAGGTCGAACAGATGGATGTGAAGACAACATTTCTTCATGGGGATCTAGAAGAAGAGATCTACATGAAGCAACCTGAAGGCTTTGTGGTGAAGGGTAAGAAAGAACTGGTATGCAAGTTAAAAAAAAGTCTCAGTATGGGTTAAAATAGTCACCAAGGATGTGGTATCAGAAATTTGATACATTTATACAAGGACTTGGCTTCACTAGAAGCAAAGCAGTTCACTGTGTGTATTTTACATTAATTGGTGACCGTGTTATTTATCTGGTCTTGTATGTGGATGATATGTTGTTGGTTGGAAATGACAAATAAATTATCTAGGATTTGAAGACCTAATTGTCATACAAATTCGACATGAAAGATCTTGGTGCTGCAAACTATATTTTGGGCAGGGAAATTAAATGATATTGAGCAAAGAGGAAGCTCTAGTTTAACCATAGGAAGTATGTTGAGACAATACTGTAGAGGTTTAATATGCAAGATAGTAAATTGGTGAAGGTTCCTATTCCTGTGGGTGTAAATTTATCTGTTGAACAATGTCCCAAGGCACAAGAAGAGGAAGAGGACATTTCCCATGTTCCATATGCAAGTGCAGTCGGTAGCATGATGTATGCAATGGTATGTACTAGACCAAACATTACACATGCAGTGGGAGTATTGAGCAGGTTTATGTCAAAACTAGGGAAGGAGAATTGGAAAACAATGAAGCAGGTTTTTAGGTATTTGCGTGGCACTAGTGATTATGGTTTGTGCTACCAAGGAAGACCAGGATTGGACAGAGTTTTGGACATCCATGGCTTTGTTGGTGTAGATTGGGTTGGAGATCTAGATCAGAGAAGATCTACAAGTGGGTATGTGTTTAACATATTTGGAGGTGCAGTCAATTAGATGAGTAAGAGACAATTTGTAGTGTCATTTTCAACTAGAGAGGTAGAATACATGGCAGCCACTCATGCAAGCAAGGAAGCAGTTTGGTTGCAGATATTGTGTTCAAGTATGGGGTTAGTAGTACGACCTATAAGGATAGATTGTGAGATCCAAAATGAAATTTTCTTGGCAAAGAACCCTGCTTATCATTCAAAGACAAAGCACATTGATGTTTAGTATCACTTTGTGAGGGATATGGTTGAGGAGGAAAAGGTGTTGCCAGTAAAGGTGGACTCTTTGAAGAATACTGCAGATGCATTGAAAAAGTATATGAGTACTGAGAAGTTCTCTTGGTGTAGAGAAACAATGGGCGTTGCAGGGCTAGAACAATGACTAAGCTCTCCTGTGGCCCCATGTGGAAAGAAAACAACAAGTGGGAGAATGTTTGGTGTGTGTTATATTTTTTCCACGACTACTACACACGCAGGGGGGGGGAGGGGGGGAGGCGGGTGGTAGCCCCCCTGCATGAGGTTCAGGGCAATGCCTCGGGAATTTTTTTCTTTTGGACCCTATATTAGGTGGGCGGACCTACCTATGGTTTTGTGCATGGATTTCACACATGGTTTTGGGCATGATGGTTTTCTATCCATGGTATTTTGTAGATCCAGTCAAGGGAACTACGATTATGTTCTAATCCATGGTTAATGGATTGGGGTTTATGGATGCTTTAGCATGTATATATATGTATTGTAACATTGAAAGGAATATAATGAAAAGTCAATCTGGTAGTCTCGGTTTTGGATCTAGGGGAAAATCTCTGTGTATATATGTTTTATGTTTTATGCTCTCGCCATTGATTTTTTACTGTTTTTGGAATTCGTATGCAGGTAATTTCTATATGGGGTTAAAACTGACAGTTAGAGGTTATAGCAGTAGCGAACATAATCGACCCTATGTCACATGAGTACAAACACACCCTAGTTGCTAATTCCACCAATCGATAGAAAAAAAGGAAAGGGAAAGTTAGTTTCCATCAATGTTTCATCTCCGATTACCTTCAACACAGTGGAAAGACACCAATTTGAAGTTACATAAACATAATAAATGATTAGCTTACTTCAACATATAAACACACACACCCACATATATATTATAAACTTATTTACGTTATTACATATTTAAAATAAAACATTAAAAATAAACCCCACGGGGGGTGATCATTAATGCAAGCCAAGGAAATCACAAACTACATGTTACACCACCTCTCTTGCAATCATAGAGTATATAACATATAGAGGGCAACACATTAAATACATATTTTGCTTCTCACTTCACTGAGGACGAACTCTTCACCATAATTGATCCAACAATGACAATTCAAAGCAAAATGGTAATGGATTGTCTGACAGGTTATGGTCACTTTGAGGACCTGAATCTAGTAGCATGGAAGCAAAGGATTGAGGAATCATTACAACATTTCTAGGACCTCATATTTCAGCATATATATAGAGAATACAATGCAACCACTGATAGATTATCAAAAAGTGCACTTGCATTGGATTTACATTGTATATGATGAACTCATTGACCACAAAATCCAAGAAGTTCAATCCATCCCTATAGCCCACATGAAATATCTTGCCAGATTCTCAAATTATACATATTCAGTAAATATAATACAACATTCATATATATCCAAAATTATATAGTTTACATTATAAAAAAATCTTATAAAACTCTCATTTCTGAATAGTGGTGTTTGCTTTTATGTAAGAGAGTGAGATCATATATTATATAGAATTTCATTATCATCAAAACAGTTACAAAAACCATTCACAAATATGTTAAAATAATGTAGAAATAGAGTGTAGTTATGTCTAAGACATTATATTAAATTGATATTTATGACGTATATTAAATTGATATTTACGAAATATATCAACCACCACATATATATATATATATTATATTGATATTTATGACATATATTAAATTGATATTTACGAAATATATCAACCACATTTATTATATATATATATATATATATATATATATAAATTTTTTTTTTTATTTTTTTTTCAAAGGAAAAAAATGCAGGATTTTATTATAGATAAAATCAATACATTTGTCATGAATAATCATCCAAAAAAAGAATGTTATGTATTTATTTATTTATTTTTCAGAGGAAAAAAACGCTGGATTTTATTATAGATAAAATCAATCCATTTTTCATGAATAATCATCCAAAAACAGATAAATGTTCAGTATATAATATGACATATATGTCAGATATGTAACTGCAAGCCCCTTCAGTTGTTAGCTCTTCATATATTATGTATGCGAATAAAACTAGTGACTATGGGATTGTCTATCCATATTCATCCTATGACATATAGTAAAGTTGTCAAAACACAAGAAACAAAAGGATAGAGAGATGTGAACAAGAGTGATAGTAGTCCCTCGTCCCACGTTGAGTTGTCCACCGTGTATCTGTATTTCATGACTCTATAGGGCTCACCAAAGCCATCCTTTGACAATTTGCCTGCCTTCATATTGGCTTCCTTGTAGATGTGAGTGATAGTATATGATGTAAATGAGCCCAATATGTGCTTGATCCTTTTTATCCCAGTATTCCATCTATGAGAGACTTGAAATCACCATAGATATAAAGATTGTGTAGCTTCTTTTGTTGTACAAATGAAGTAATTCCCATAAAGCAATTGCTTCAGCTCTTGTGTTAGTCCCTGAGCCTCTGTTCTACTGAAGATAAAACTGTGTGATTTTGTTTATCCAAAGAACCATGCCACATCCACAACTTCCAAGTTGTGCAGCCCCGTCGAAAAATCCAGATGGGAGGCAGAACGATGGTGGAATCAATCTGTGGGAAAGATCAGATGGGGAGGGAAAACAATCTCCTGTGTGATAGAAGGTAGAACGATGGTGGAATCAATTTGTGGGAAAGATCAGATGGGGGAAACAGTCTCCTGTGTGATAGAAGATATCCATGTTATTTCCCTGTGACATGTCCAGTGGATGTTGAATAGATTCCCTTCAAACAATTTATGATTGCGGGCAATCCAAATTTCCCATATAATGAAGAAGAGTAGTTCCTTGTATTTTCCATTATTACCATTCCAGTTCTTTATACAAAGTTCAAAATTGTAAACTCCCTCTAAAAAGAAAATCATATATAATCCTAAACCATACCAATAATAAAACATAAAAAAATATGTGATTTAACATTTCATTATAACATATATTTTTAGATTGTTTTCAACAAAATCAAAATTATTAATTAATTTATAAATTAAATAAAATTATAACTTTTTAATATAACAATAATAATTATTTTAAATTTAAAAATTATTAATTTATTAACTTATTAAAAATAATCATTCAATTAATAAATTAATAGATAATTAAAAATGTCAAAATTTCAAAATATACTATTTTTATATTTGGCGAAGCGCGTGACTTTCCAATGGCGCGTTCTTTACCACCGCGACAAGAAAGAAAGGGACGAGATCCGTAAAATAAGCAACTTGCAACGGTCAACACCTTTTCAAATATAAATGAGCTTTCAACATAAGGTCGGGGGTTGCCTAATAGAGTACGCGGTTGCGTAATCGCGATTAAACAAACCCACGGGCCCTGCATTTGACTTTTCTACTATCTAACTCTCGTCACTGTGTCGCGACCCGTTAGATGGTTCATATAAAATTATCAACACACGCCGACTGATTCGTCATCCACGTTATCTTTGTGAACACGCTACAATGTACAATGGGTTCATATAAAATTATCAATCAGCACAATTATATTTAAAAATGTGACTGGAAAACGCCAATATCCAATATTGACCACATTAATTATATAATAAAATATTAATAATTTTTGTTTTTTTTTTTTTTTTATAAGTTTGGTACAATTATATCACCATCGTGTCTAACTTCTCACTTTGATTAGGAATAGCACAAGATTTGAATCCAAATAGAGATTAATAATTAAAATTATTTATAATATTATTAAAAAATAATCTTAGCTATTAACTGTTAATAAAAAATAATATAAATATTAAAAAGATTATCAATATTAATAAATATTTACAATGTTAATATAAATATTAATATTAATGAGCTCTATGAAATAGCTTAGCTAGTCAAGTTTTCGTTTCTAAATACCTTGCCAATTGGGAGGTCACAGGGTCAAATCTCCTTGACGCCCTTGGGATTAGGCTTGACATAATATGTAAGGACCTGCAGTCCTTGGTCGCATCCGGCTTGAAGTGCGAGCTCAACATGAAACGTGCGAAGGTGTTATGACATAATGTAAGTGCGTGGAAGGTTGGGCGATATACTTATATGTGCGTGGGAGCGTGGAGGAGCACCCACGGGCCGACCAACAAGCGATGTGAGGCTGACTTAACTCATGAGCGTTTGGAGGATGGTCGACGGATGTTTGGAAGCATATTGTGATGGCGTTGAGGGCGTGGGCAGGTCGGCTGGGTAGCCACGACCTCGCCCTGCGACGCATATATATTGGTGATGCGTGGAGTCATTTGGAGGGCATTCACTCATCGCTCATCACAACAAGGACTTCGCTCATGTGAAAGAGAGTGCGCAGAACAAGGTGTGGACGCAACAAAGAAGGAAGGCGCAGTTTGCAGATGCGCCCATTCTTGGGCAAGGCCGCACAAAAGTAAAACGCATATCTCGGTTTTGGGTGAAGGGTACGGGCAGGGTCGCCCGCCGGTTGGAGAAAGGCGTGCACGAAGTGTGTGGCGCCTGGGTGATGTGTAGGAGCGCCCAATGGTGAAACGTTGGTAGGCGCCCGGTTTGTGCGACAACTTGGCACGGGTTCTTGGGTGACTCGGGTGAGTGCCCGCCCGTCGTGCAAGTGTGCACGGTGTGAATTTTGGTGAAGTGTTGAGATTGTGAACGGAGGTGTGACTCGTGCAGAGATGCCCGTGTGTGGCAACATGGAGACGCGCCCAAGTTGAGCAAATAACACGATCGTGCGACGAGGTGAACGAAGGGTTGGTGAGTCGTGCGACGACCGTGCGGAGGTGCCGACGAGCTGGGCAACCGAGTTTGCCGAAGTTGTGAAAATTGGCTAAGTGTAAATTTGGGGTTTCCCAAGATTTAACTTGTACTTTGTAAAAGTGAAGATTGTATAATATATTGATTCGGGCAGACTCATATTGCAGGGAGTTGCCCCTCCCTTTATACTGTTGTGCATTTCTATTGTATAATGTTGTTATGTGAATGTTATGGGCTTTCACTTGTATAAAGGAACACATTAATAATACTTGGTTGCGAAACACAAACTAAGTAGGATAAGTGGAATGTTAGGCGTAGTCTACAATCGTAAGTGTTGGTGAAAAGAAAACGATTGGTAGTGCCAGACGTCGCTATAAGCGGTTGAAAGACTACCGCAGGTGTAGGGGCGTGACAGTTGGTATCAGAGCTGGTCCAAGTTTTGCAGGAAACTTGGTGTACTGAATCAAGGAGTTGATTCTACGAAGACCGAAGACTTGGCAGGGAGCTCAAGTTTTGCAAGTGACAGGTGGAATATCAGGGTGATTCAGGTGAAAGATGAAACAGGTTTAGCAGAGGAGAAGCTTTGTGCTTGGGCCAAGCTGAACGATAAGGCATGGCAAGTTTGGAAGAATGCGAAGGGAAGCTCTTGCTTACCTGATACAGGTTCAAGCGGATGAAAGAAGAGAATCCCCGGATTTGAAAGGAACTTGAGCTCTTGGAAAAGAATGTTGAAAACAAACTTCTTCAACTTGGTTGGACAATGGGGTAGGATGAAGTTGCAAATTGTGCCGACAAGGAAGAGGAAGCCGTGATGATTGAGGATGTTACAGATGTGACAACGATGGAGGATGAACTTGAGGTTGATCAAGTTGGATCAGGATCGTGCAGTTTGCAGACATGGATGAATGAGGATACTCACATGGAGGAGCCTCTTGAGGATGATGTAAGTACTATTGATACTTGTGTTTCATTTGGGCATTTGGTGGATGGACAGTATGCAGGAAAGGGCAAAATCAGTTTGCCGATGCTAGGGAGGATCTTACCATGGATGTCTATGATGAGACCTTGTATGGAAAAGCAAAGGTTGTTGACTGTTGCAGGACTTGTTGAGGTTGTTTGTGACCTTGTGGTAGAAGGTACAAAGACCCGTGACAAGGGAGGAATATGATGATCGTTGCAAAGGATTGGGTCATGCTTTAGCCACATAGAGAATTGGCTAAGTGTCCAACATGACTCATGGATAGATTCTTGAAGGGCACACACTTGAGGTATGATGATACTTGGGTGGACTTCTCATGGTCGAGACCAAGAGATAGTCTTGGTGGAACCTTTAGTGGGGGAGCTATGATGGAAGGGACTCGTGATGATGATGATATGGTTGGGTGACCGAGTTCACTAGACCGAAGATTATAGACTTGGATGAGGATGACCGATTGTTGTGATGGGTCTACTTGGTTGGACTACATGGGCAACTTAGTCATGGACATGGAGCACGACAGTCTTATGTAAGGACATGATGCAGGAGCACTTGTAGAGGTGTCACTTATGGGCATCCAATGAGGAGTGCCAAGGCAGGGATGTTGTGCAGGTGGATTGCTGGTGTGACATGGAGATGTGTTACTTATGAGCCGATGGAGAGGTTGTGCACTTATGTACAACAAGGCCATGGACTTGGATGGAGTTGTGAGCAGACTATGGAGCATTCCTACTACATGGATAGCTGAGGCATCTTGCAGAGACCTTTGGGCCGAGACTTGCATGCTTGCTGAGATGTTGGTTGGAGATGACTCATGGAGCTCATGATGGCATGAGGTTGTGACTTCCAGGGAGACTTCATATATGGTGGACATGGAGGATCTGATGCATTGAGGAGTTGAGGTCAGAGACTTTGATGTAGGATGGGGTGCATACTTTCAAGTACATGTATGGGAATGGCTTGAAAGAGTGACTTGATGTGGAGGATCGATATGAGACACTTTGAAGTGATGGAGTTACAATGATGATGATGCCTTGGTGACTACACTTGGGCATGGTTTGAGCCGAGACTCAACTACTTTGGACACATGGGAGCTGATTGATCTATGATCGTGGGCAGCACATGGATAGATGAGACATGTGTATACTTGTTTCTATGGTAGGCTTGAGGGATGGCACATTGCAGATATGATGGAGGTTGCTTCATGGACCTGGATGTGGCACATCAAGAGTTGGGTTGATGAGATGATCTCTTCACTTTGAGGAGATGGATGTTTTGCAGATGGATGATGATGTTGGGGTAGATGTGGCTGATTTCATGCAGCACATTAGTACCAGACATCATGGACAACATGTTGTAGATGAGATGAAGACTACTTCATGGACCTGAGCATGGCTTACACTTGTATGGAGATGGATTCTTGATCGAGTTGAGGATGTGACGAGATGTTCTGAGAAACGACTGATGGTGGCATGAGGATGTGCATTCTCATGGTTTGAGCGTGACAGTTGGACTGATCACCCGACTAGTTCAAACATGGGGTCGTGAAGTGTACAGAGATGTGTTAGCATTTGTTGGAGTATCATGGCAGCAGTTCACATGAGGACGACACATGATGAGGTCGACACGAGATGTTGCAGGAAGCATGTAGCTTGAGATGGAGGGGCTAGCCTTCCACGATGGGGAGCAGCATGTGGAGATTGCGACTAGATGGTCGATGGTCATGGATTGAGATGATTTCTAATATATGACATACCAATAGGGGTACACCTTGGTATGGTGATCTTGGTGACAGATGGTTGCCGGGACGAGACATGATGGAGACGGTGGTTCTACATATGTTGCAGGGATGTTTGCAGCATGTGGAGGAGTTGACATCATGGATGAGACAGTTATTATTAATCTTGGTGGATGGCTACTAGGATGGTATGTTGTCAAGGACGACAACGACTTCAGGTGGAGGAGGATGTAAGGACCTGCAGTCCTTGGTCGCATTCAGCTTGAAGTGCGAGCTCAACATGAAACGTGCGAAGGCGTTATGACATAATGTAAGTGCGTGGAAGGTTGGGCGATATACTTATATGTGCGTGGGAGCGTGGAGGAGCACCCACGAGCCAACCAACAAGCGATGTGAGGCCGACTTAACTCATGAGTGTTTGGAGGATGGCCGACGGATGTTTGGAAGCATATTGCGATGGCGTTGAGGGCATGGGCAGGTCGGCTGGGCAGCCATGACCTCACCCTGCGATGCATATATATTGGTGATGAATGGAGTCATTTGGAGGGCATTCACTCATCACAACAAGGACTTCGCTCATGTGAAAGAGAGTGCACAAAACAAGGTGTGGACGCAACAAAGAAGGAAGGCGCAGTTTGGAGATGCGCCCATTCTTGGGCAAGGCCGCACGGAAGTAAAACACATATCTCAGTTTTGGGTGAAGGGTGCGGGCAGGGTCGCCTGCCGGTTGGAGAAAGGCGTGCATGGAGTGTGTGGCACCCGAGTGATGTGTAGGAGCGCCCAATGGTGAAACGTTGGTGGGTGCCCGGTTTGTGCGACGACTTGGCACAAGTTCTTGGGTGACTCGGGTAAGCGCCCGCCCGTCGTGCAAGTGTGCACGGTGTGACTTTTGGTGAAGTGTTGAGATTGTGAACGGAGGTGCGACTCGTGCAGAGACGCCCGTGTGTGGCGACTTGGAGGCGCGCCCAAGTTGGGCAAACAACATGATCGTGCGATGAGGTGAACGAAGGGTTGGTGAGTCGTGCGGCGACCGTGCGGAGGTGCTGACGAGCTGGGCAACCGAGTTTGCCGAAGTTGTGAAAATTGGCTAAGTGTAAATTTGGGGTTTTCCAAGATTTAACTTGTACTTTGTAAAAGTGAAGATTGTATAATATATTGATTCGGGCAGACTCATATTGCAGGGAGTTGCCCCTCCCTTTATACTATTGTGCATTTCTATTGTATAATGTTGTTATGTGAATGCTATGGGCTTTCACTTGTATAAAGGAACACATTATTAATACTTGGTTGCGAAACACAAACTAAGTAGGATAAGTGGAATGTTAGGCGTAGTCTACAATCGTAAGTATTGGTGAAAAGAAAACGATTGGTAGTGCCGCACCTCGCTATAAGCGGTTGAAAGACTACCCGCAGGTGTAAGGGCGTGACATAATAGGTTGGTAGATAGATCCCTTCAAGAAGATTTCCTTGGATTATTGCTCGTGATTGCTCGTGGATGTAGCGGCCACTTAGTGATCATAAACCATAGTTAAATCTTTTATTATTATTAATATTAACAAAATTTTTATAAAAAATAAATTGTATTATATTATTAATATTATATTAATAATATCATAAATATAAACAATAATATGAATAACTTTAATAAATAAATAATAATAAATAATACACTCAATTAAATTAAATTAAATTAATAATAATAATTAAATTAAAGTAAAAATTAAATTAAATTATTTATAATATTATTAAAAATTAATATTAGCTATTAATATTAATAAATATTTATTAATATTTATAATGTTAATCTAAATATTTATAATAAATTTTAATATTAACAAAATTTATAAAAAAAAATTGTATTATATTAATATATTTATTAATATAAATATATATATTAAATAATAATAAAAATTATTAAATTAATAAAAATTAAATACATTTAATAATAATTAAATTACATAAATAATAATTAAATTAAATTAATTAATAAATAATTCAATAATAATTAAATAGATAAAAAAATAACTTTAAATAATAATTATACTATAAAATAAAATAAAATAACAAGTTATTTATATATAACTTAAGGATTAATATTATAAAGTCTATGAATAATATTATACCCTATGATTATTAACCTTTTGATTAATAAATGCAAGGGATTAATATTATCACCGATTTCCATAGCCATGATTAACTATTGTTGACAATCGCTGACAATGGTTAACGATGATTCATGTTTTCATATTGTGACAATATTTGTCGCAACATGACATTAGACATCAATGCCAATGATTTCAAACCCAATCGATTAACATTACACCCTACGATTAATATTATAAATGCAGTGAACAATATTTGAACCTACTAATATGAACAATTACATTGATAAACCCAAGTGAAAAATAAAGAAAGCAATTATCACAATCACATCAATGAACTATAAACAAAAGGGAAAAATATTAAACCTAAGGGATATATATTATAAATCCATGTATACAAACCCCAAGACAAATATAGAAAACCCTCACATATTATAAATTGAAACGAATTAAAGCATACATACAACAAACCCGAATATATCATAAATGCACAACAAAAAAAAAATAAATAAATAAATAATAAAATAAAATAAAATAAAAATAAAAATAAAATAAAATAAAATAAATAAAAATAAAAATAAATAAATAAATAAATAAAATAAAATTGAATACAAGGGAAGAATATTAAACGTTATCAAACAATTAAAACTCAAAGACAATTGTCAGACAATTTTGCACATAGCAACACCAATGACAACAATATCGAATTTGTTGACATTTTTTTGCTGAAGCAAGAGTCGTACCTTCTATTCAAATTAAACAAAAAGGATTAATTACATAAATTACAACCACCCAAAGGACATGGGGGACATAGAATTAACTATCCCATCCAGGGTATGGGGCAGCGAGCCAAAGGCAAAACAGTTGTGCCCTGTGCTCACCCCCTGACTATAAGTCCTTCAAAATACAGATGTAATTTGATCCATTACAACGGAGCGAAAAAGGCATACAAGTTGGAACTAAAACTGGACCCGAAAAGGAATTTTAAACCAAACTATTCAGATTTCAAGTCCGAAAAGGGGAATAAACATTGTGTATGTGATCCGCCTGAAATTCATTGATACCGGCCACGACGTTGAACAAGCACGAACAATAACCATGAGGCATAACTCTGACCCAGACCCACCACCATGCATAATGATCTTAGGCCGTTGATTCTCCTCACAAGATCCAACGGTTGATAAACATATCGGATGGAAAGAAGCCCGGAGAATACCCGCCCGATGAGGGCGGTATTCTCTCTCCTACTAGAGCCACATGTTGCATGTTGAGTGGCATCGGGCTCAAATATGTGAAACCACTTTCGGAGTTGAGAGCTTCCGATGAGCCAAAAACCACCTTGAGGGCGGTATTGAAACTAAAGGTTGTCATGAGGAAGGTTTCGAGTCCACTGAGGAAGCAAAGACTCTGACCTGAACCCATCAATCTGCAATTTGAATCTCCACCCTTGATCCTCAGCCGTTTGATCCAACGGATGAGAGGAATCTCCATTTGAAGAAAAGCAGGAGGGATTCCCGCCGTCCGAGCACTCGAAAACCTGTAGACCAACCACACTGGTTCACTGTATCCATTGCCAACAGTTATATACCTATGGTGGGTTTCTACTGTTCCTTCTAACTGAAGACTCTTCACCCCCTCTTCCCACCGAGTAAAACTGAGTTGATCTGTGTTAGGAGAAAGTTTTGAAAAAATTCTCAAGCTACAAATCATCTCCCACCCAAGAACTCTGTGTCTGCGTTGTTCTGGACTGGTAAAGCTAACAAAGGCCTACGTGTCATTTTCAAAATGACCTCTGGAAAACCACTTCATGTTGATTGTGTATCTACAAAACCCAGCCTCTACTACTACTAACATTCTCTGTTCTGATGTATCTCTTGGTCCTCATTCACCTAGTTGAGACAGTCATCTCTCAATCTACCCTGTGTAACCTCTTGCCATCTGTACTTATTACTGCTTTTAGTGCAGAGAGCACCTTTCTTGGCAAACATGTTCGCCAATTTATTGGCCATCCTGCGCACATGTGTGAAACTTAAGGTTCTCATGTTCTGAAGGTGGAGATGGATTCTTTGAAAGACCTGAAGAAACCTCCAGTGTCTCGAGACCTTTTCCGAAGCCGACCCACAACATATTCTCTTGACCAAATTGATGATCAGCTCAGAATCTGCTTCAATTATGATATTCTGAAGATTGTCATTCTTCAGGATTTCTAAACATTGCTCTAGTGTCATTAGCTCCACCATATTGTTGGTGGCTCTTCCCAAATTGAAATGAAAAATGTATTGTATGCAGCCCTTTTCATCCCTTATCGCACCACCATAACCAACCATTGCCAGATTTCCTTTTGAGGCCCCATCTATGTTACATTTCATAAATCCCTAAGGGGGAGGATGCCAGAAATATTTATCAGTGACCAGTTGCTTTACCAACCTGTTTTTGCCCTGAGGAATAAGCCCCTACATACCCAACTGAAGAAGTATCTGCACATCAGCATTTGAAGGAAAACTTGTAGGGGGTGTTTGCATTAAAGTTCCAACCATCTCCTTGAGCTGTCTTAAAATTTGTTCCCTGATGCTCTCGGAGGAACTTCTTTTATTTTTGAAAATTCTGTTGTTGCATTCTTTATAGACGTCCCATATTAGGAAGCTTGGAGTTAAAGCCCAAGATTTGTTTATTGTTTCATAATCAGAAGTTTCTCCTCCAGTTGCTTAGGGTATTGGTAATGCTTCCTCTGTCCTTGTCTGTTTGTTTGAATATTAAGGCAATACCATCCCACAACACGGAGGTGAATATGCAGGTGTTGAGAAGGTGCTCCATAGTTTCCTCTTGTGATTCACATAGTTGGCATCTGGATGGGCCCAAAACGCCCCTTTTTTGGATATTCTCCCATGTCAGAATTTTCTTGTGATGTACTAGCCACATGAACAATTTGGTTTTCATCCGTCCTTGGTTCTTCCAGAGATTCTTCCAAACCCAATCTGGTTTTGTAGAATCAAGCTCAAGGGCTATGCATTTTGCCTCTTTAAGGTTAAAGGTACCTTCATTGTTATTTCCCCATCTAAGTTGGTCAGGATCATCTAAAATCAATATCTTTCTTTGATTCAGAATGGCTATTAGAGCATTAGCCTTTGCTTTCAAGGGGCCATTATCCCTGTATTCCATTTTCTTCTAGGTTCTCCATTTTCCTTCACTATTAGTCTGATCCCAAAAATCATTTACTTGGAGTAACCCTTTGGTATCAGTATCATTCTTGAGATCCACAAAGTCCTCTCTTAACAGCTTAGGTTCCTGTTGCCATTTGTCCTCCCAAAACCATGCTAGGTCTCCCGCTCTAATTTCCTAGAAGCTATTCTTTTGAACTATGCCTCTATTCTCCCAAGCTTTATTCCAGATGTGGGAGCCTTTTATGATGCCAGACATTCTTATGTGGTCCTTGTTTTGCCAATTTCTTGCATATTTCTGGTTCCAAATTTGAGCCCAAGGAGCATCTGAATCTTTTATCCATCTCCACCATAATTTTGCCCCCAAAACTTTATTTAGCACTTCAAGATCATCCACTCCTAAACCTCCATGGTTTTTAGGTTTACAAATCTTTTCCCATGCTACCAAGGCCCATTTCTTCCTTTCTTTCCCTTTACCCCAAAGGAAATCTCTTTGGATATTTCTGCATTGTTGCATAACTCCTTTTGGAGCTGGAAGGGCTGAAAACATAAAGATGGGGATTGTTTGAAGGACAACTTTTGTAAGCACCAGTCGACCCACCAAGTTCAAAGATCTGTTTCTCCATATTCAAGTCTTGTCCTGCAACTTATTAATCACAGACTCCCAAACAACCTTGTTCAGAGGTTTGTCTGTGAGCAGTACTCCCAAATATTTGGAAGGTAGCATATCTCTTTGAAAGCCCAGAATTCTGGAGATATTTCGTTGAATAGCAATGTTAGTATTGAAAAAGAAAATCTTTGATTTGGAGAGGCTCACCTCTGTACCCGCTGCCATCGCAAAGTCACTCAGGATTTGTTTGTAAGCTAGTGCTTCTTTGACCGTGGGAATGCCCTGTAGCATGGTATCATCTACAAATTGTTGATGGGTCAAAGCCTGTCCATTCCCAGATAGTTTGAGACCCTGGATCTTACCTGCTTCTTTAGCGGACTTGATGGCTCGTCCTAGTCCTTCCATCATAAGAATAAAGAGAAAGGGGGAGAGAGGATCTCCCTGCCTGAGGCCTCTTGAAGGTTTAAAGGTCTTAGATGGAGAACCATTTACCAGAATTGAAAAACTAGAGGAAGTCACCAGGGCCATTACCCATCTTACCCAGTTGTGGTCAAATCCAAAAGCTAGAAGGACCTTCCTGATGTAGGTCCAATTTAACTTATCATAGGCCTTTTCTAGGTCCAATTGCATAATCATTCCTGCCTGCCTTTTACTCATCAATGAATGAACCACCTCATGCACTTGAATGATATTATTGAGAATTTTTCTGCCCTCCACATATCCCGTTTGCTCCACAGAAACCAGAGTAGGAAGAAGGGGTTTAAGTCTATTGGCAATTATTTTGGACATTATCTTATACACACATTGCATAAATCTATAGGTCTGAATCTATCTGGTGTCATAGCATTGTCCTGTTTAGGAATCAAGGAGATGAAGGATGTATTTAGTGCCTTCAATACAATTTTATTATTCCTGGAGTCCTCCACCACATTCAAAATATCTTGCTTGACAATACTCCATCATGATTTAAAGAAATCTACATTGAAATCATCTGGGCCTGGTGCTTTTCCATTATGAATTTCTTTGATAACTTCACTAACCTCCTCTTCATTCATCGGCCTATTAAGATTATAATTATCTTCTCTTGTTACTAGCTTAGGAATGTGCTTTATGAAGTCCCTGATAAATTGTGATCTATCTAAGAGAGGTTCCTTTGCTATGCTTTGAAAATGTTGAACCAACACAGCTTCTATTTCTTTATGGGTATTGAGATGCTGGCCTCTAGAGTCCTTGATCAATGAGATCCTGTTGTGAGACCTGTGCTCCATTGTAGATCTGTGGAAAAACCTTATGTTTCTCTCCCCTTCTTTTAGCCATTGTACTCTTGATTTTTGTCTCCAAAATATTTCCTCTTGTTTGCATAAGTCCTCCCAATCCTGTTGATGCTTGTTGGCTAGTTCATTATTTTCCCCATCAAAGCCATCTGTGATAATGGTTTGATTAATTTCCTACATTTTTCTTTCAACAACTTTTTTCACTTCAAAAATATTCCCAAACTCATTCTTATTCCAATCTTTGAGCCTGATTTTGATATGTTTCAATCTTTTGTGTAATAGAAACATTCTCATTCCCTAGATCTACAGATCTTCTTTCCACCATTTTTCAATTTTGCTAATAAATTCTGGATGGGTGAGCCAGATATTTTCAAACCTAAAAGGTATGTTCTTTTGGGTTCCAATGTCGGTCGCCTCAAATTGAATAGGCCAATGGTCCGAACCACCAAAAGGGAGAATTCTCGCTGTCATATCAAGGCCTGTGAGCATGAGGTCCTCTGAGATAATAAATCTGTCTAACTTTGAGGCTACTTGAGACTCTCCTCCTCTTTTGTTGTTCCAGGTAAAGAGGCCATTACTTGTATATGTGTCAACTAGCTTCATGTTGTCTATAAAATTCTGAAATGTTATAGAGTCTCTGCTTAGAGTTCTGATCCCACCTTTTTTTTCTGACAGGGATTTGATCATGTTAAAGTCCCCACCTAGAATCCATGGTATTCCTACATGTCTATCTCTTAGATCCTCTAGAGAAGTGAGTAGTCTGAGTTTGTCATCAGGTCTTTGAGGGCCATAAACGTTTGTGATTAAATAAATCTCCCTGTCTCCCACAGGCTGAATAACCACTGATAAATAATTCCTAGATGCCTCAACATCCACTATGCCAATCTTTTGAGGGTTCCAAAGTGTGAGAATACCTCCTACTGTTTTGTCTTCCTTGACTTCTAGAAATTCATATCTATTGAGCCATTTTCTGTGCGTTTCTCTTATTTTTTGAATTGAACATTTAGTTTCCTGGATGAAAATCATATCTGGAGTTTCTTGTTTCATTCTATTGTTAAGATTCCTTTGCTTCATTTTACTTCCTAGACCTCTAATATTCCAAGATGTAAGCTTCATTAATAAAGATTTGTAAAGGAGTAACTGGTTAGATCTTTCATCTTACTTGAATCTATCATTAGTTTTCCACATTCTATCAGTAACTCATTTTGTTTCTTTCTTCCCCTTTTCCTTCTTGGGTTTCTGGAAGTGAGTCCTGATGTGGTTTTCAAGGTTTTCACCCCTTCGTTGTCTTGTCTTTTGAGGTTTCTCTTCCCTCCCAGCCCTTTAGCCTGAGTTCTCCACAGAAACAGTTGTTGCACTCTATTAAACTCCTCTTGAGGTAATGAATCCATACCTTTCGTGGTCCCCTGTTTCAGGAATCTTTCCAGATCTAGATGTTCTCTTTCGAGAATATCCTGCAGTTCATGATCCTCCGTTTCCACCTCACTCGGGATCATTTCTTGGTCCATTTCAAGTTCCATGTTGCTCAACATAGTCTCATTTTGCTGGTTATTGTCTTGTGTCTTCTCCCTATTTTATTCCTTTTCCTTCTCCCTTGGGATATCCTCCATGGCCTGATTTGCCTTTGTTACCTCTTCCTCTTCCTCTAGTATCTTCTACCTATTCTGACTTGCTTGTTTTTCCTCGGTGTGTTTTTTTTTGTGCCCTTTTCCCTCCTTTACCTCCATTTCCTACTTTATGAAAGCTCTCAGTTTCTTTCCCTATGATAACTTTACTTTTGCTCTCTATAATGTTGAGAGGGCAATCTCTGAATAGATGCCCATGTTCATGGAATTTGCGACATCTAAAAGGAACATGTTCATAATCCACTGTTTGCCCCCATTCTTCATCAAAAAATTCCAGGATCATCTCATCCGGCAGAGCTCCAAAGAGATCCATCTCCACACATAAACGGGCAAAGGAGGTGTACTTTCCCCTTCTAGTTGCCTCAGATATTTGAACAAAACACCCTAATTTATTTCCTATTGCTGATAAAGATCCTAGTTGCCAGTAATCTAGAGGTAAGGAGTAGAGTTGTACCCAAATCGGGACCGAAGTGAAAGTCTCGCGCTCTGGGACAAAATTCATCATCCAAGGCCACATATAGAGGCCTGCAGCTGCATAGAAGTAGGGTCGTCCTTCAAGCACCCTGTCTTTATCCTCGATGTTAGTAAAGACTACAGTAAAGAAACCCTTTGACCTAAGATGTAGGTCTATATCCCCTTTAGGTTTCTAGTGATATTTAATCCATGCCTATAGCGCCTTCTCTGTGGGCCATAACCCCATGAATTTACAAATGATAGCATAAGTCCTCATGTGATCCCTATGCGCCTGCAGTGCTGGATCACTTAACACCACTCTGGGTGTGACAACGGTCTTAGGCTTACATGGACCATTTTGTTTTTGGTTTTCTGCTTTCTATTCCTTGTCCTCTTCTTATTTTTCTTTTCTTCTGTCTTCCTCCCTCCTATTATTCTACTCTTGTGTGTCGTCATTGTCCCTTGTCCCTCCTCCTGAAAGACTTCTTTCAACCTCCAGCGGTTTCTTGCTTCGGCTGGAGACTACCTGACTGTAGGAGGGAGTGGAGATCCCCCCTTTACGCCCCTCCATGGAGTTCAATGCCTGATTAATTTTTGTAAACCCTAGCTATTACCAGTTGTCGCTCTCTCTCTTGCACGCATATATTGTTCCTCTACAATATCAAATTTGTTGACATTAAAAAAAATATAAAAATAAAAATTATTGAGATATATTATTTAGAGATATATTTTGGGTCTCGTAACATCAACAAATTCTACAAGGAAAATCAACTTTAAACACTCCACCAGAACATAGTTATTTAATGTGAGCCTCTTCCAAAACACACCTAGACTAGTGACAAAAGAAGCACCAATTCAAATCAATAGGATAATGCTCACAATGCTTCACGTTTTCCAACCAATCCCTTTTTTTTCCTTTTAGATTCTCTTTGGTGCAAATGATACAAGGTTTTGACATATGATTTCATTCCATGTAAGACATGAATATGCTCATCAATATAACATGGATGGAAGCCATGTTTTCTATCAAGCCTTTTGTGAATATAGGCAACAAAATTTATGGTTTATGTAATATATTTTATCGCTGAAGTGTAATAGAGGTCATCATTATTCTCAATATTTGCATTTCAATGACAGAAAGATACAATTAAAATTAGTACATACACACAAAAACAAACAAATATATACATACACATATTTTGTTAGATATTTTTGGTTTTTTGTTTTTTTTTTTAAAGCCAAAAAAAATTTATTAGATATAAATGTAATAAGATTCAAAACAATGACAAAAGAAAGCAGAAATATGTCAAATTTAAACAATCAAACAATAAAAACATCACCAAAAAATTAATGACCCATGCAATTTATTCCAATTGGTCAATTTACTAACTTTACCAATCAACAAATATATTCAAATGATCAACAAGCAGAACAAAAAATTTATCAATCAACATACAAATAATTGTAAGCATAACATATGCATTGTCCCACATTTTAGCATAACATTGAAAAGAAAAAGGCGGAGAAATCTGCAAAGCATCTATCGATTTCACTCTTGATATAATTGTAATTGCAAAACCATGTCTCTCTCTCTCTCCAATATCTGCAGTGGCTCGTTGCAAAGCCATCCCGTGTGATTTGTGAATTTTCAACACCCATGCCATTTTGAAAGGCATATGTTTAAGATTCCCCCTAACAACAGGCGTAATCAATACAACGTTTGGACAATCGCTATCAAATGGAACACCACAGTGCTTTTCAAAAATAAAAGTTGCAAATTGTGGAAGTTGTGGCGATTTCCACTAGTACAAAATAGCTAATTAGTTACTAAACAAATGAATAAAATTTGCATATAAACAACCATTTTTCGGTCGGTGACCAACAGTAGCTTATTTACAGTATCTTATAACGCGACTAACTTTTAGTCGTTTTTAGCTTATTCATTAATTAGTTGTCTCAATTTTATTGTCTAGTAGTATATTTAGTCATTAATTTAGTCATTAATTGCCACAATTAATGACCAATTATATAACAAAATATATTAATATATGATCACACGAGAAAACCAATTAATGACCAAAGAAATATGACCAAAATGTTGGTCATATTATAAGATATTGTAAATTAGCTACTAATAGTCATATAAATGCAAATTTAGTCATCGTTTGAAACCAATTAATGACCAAAGAAATATAACTAAATTTTGGTCGTGTTATAAGATACTGTAAATTAGGTATTATTAGTCGTATATATGCAAAATTTATTCATCATTTGTAATCACAAATTTATCATTTGCAGTAGTCATTTATCTTTTTTTGGTAGTTTCATATTCATTATATAAATGACTAATTTACTAGTTTATATACATTTCATTTACTTTCATTAATAATTATTATAAACAACTAATTTAATCGTATACTCATTTTATTTACGTTCATCACTAATTAGTATAAACTACTAGTTTAATAATTTTAGATTGATTTTATGTAATCATTATTAATCAACATAAATTAATTAGTATGATTTTGCGACTAAATTAAAAAATAAAATGCCATACAATATGCATATCCATCTAATATGAAAACGCAAAGTTACATATGTTAATTACAATGCTAAATAATATCAAGTGCAACTATAAATAATTTCAACCACATAAATTATATTATATAAAAAGCCAAGTATTACAATCTGAGTTTCCAACTTAATATTGGTTGAACTACAATTTACACATGAAATATTGTTTTATCATTTCAAAACGTTATCATTGTGTTACCAAGACATTGTAGGTGAATTCACCAACTTTGAAGACTTGCCATATCAGTCTCTATGTGTATGTTTTATGTGAGATATTGGCTCTATGGGTATACAAGTTCTCTTCTCTCTCTATTTTTGCATTTGTCGCTCTAGTGTTATTGTTCTTCTCTTTCTTCAATTCTTGCTTCTTACCATCAATACTGATTTCCTTTTCTGAAAATGAAAGAAGATACAATGCAAAGTATAGGACATGAAAGGCGATGAACACTAGAATATAAAATAAAGTAGACTATAAAGGATTTATACAACATATACCTCAACATCAACAATGTCAATGCCATTTTTCCCCATAAAAGCAAGAAACTCGAACAAGTTTCTTCAGTTTGGCGATAGTGATTGTTATGTGGCTAGATGACCTGTATAAACAAAGCACATAAAACATCACCATAGAAAAGAAAACCTTAGTAAAATTAGTATTCAACCTTCAGGGAAAGCTTGGACACAATCATCCTAACTAAGTTATAGCCTAAAAAACTCAAGTTGTTTTTTACTTACACAATGTGGGAGTGCAAACACAACTCCTAGAAAATGTCAAACCTAAGTCTAGAATAAAATGAAATGAAGTAAAAAGGATACAATAATGTAGACTCGTATACATGTATATAACTGGATAACGTAGAAGGCTAATTGAATAAGTCCAGGGCTAGAGGTCGATGATGTCAAGAATGCCCAAGTTTGAAGAGAATTTTTTATGAGAACTACTATTTGGGTCCATTATCACATATGAATAAGACAAATAGTCTATATCAAATTATTAATGTTTTTATTTATTTATTTATGGATCACTATAGTATAAGTGGATAAATTGCAAAGACAATTCCCTTCCCATTGTGTTCCTAACCTGTGGTACAATATATTAGTTGTATTTTGGAACAAATTTCCAACATTGAAAATATGTAGCAAATCACCACTAGTAATCTCCCAAATAGGCATCGAAACTATGTAACAATCATTTTGGAACGTAACTTTCATATTCCAGTTGCTATATGATTCTTGAATGGAAAATCCACACTAAATTCCAACGCCAAACTTCCAATTTGAGGGAACAACTATGGCCATCCTAGTGTATTTTGGAGGCTATATAATTCACTCCCTCACACGAAGACCTTATATTGATTTAAAAAGTCAATCACTCAACTCAAAACATCAGTGATCATTATAATGAAAAGATAAACTGAGAGTAGTTTTGCTCTATTTTGTAGATTTACATGCAAAGCACCAATAGTTTCCCATATTTACCACACTTGTAATTTCCAAGATATAACACATCGATTGATCTTTTACATTAAATACTTGATTCTATATAAAGAAGGATTTAACAAATTACATCAATACCACCAATGTTTGATCCTCAATTAGTTCAAAATAGTTAGCACAAAAACTTCAAGAAAGAGAAACAAGTAGAAATAACAAATCCATCAATTAATAATCAATCAAAAAAGGATAATCTTTTTGTTGAAGCTTGATAAACAACTATAAATATTGACAATCCACTACAACTAGTGGTCTTGTTCAAAGAGAAATACTACTTGGAGAACTCATCTTCCAAATTCTTTGCTCTATCCATGAAGCTTTCTACTATCCTCAAAACAAAATTTGCATTCAATCTTTTAGGTTTCTGAAGCTGCCCAAAGGCCCTGCCAAATGAAGTAGTGAATTTCATTGATTTTCATAAAATGCTTTTGGTACTGAAAAAATATAGTTTGACCATGTGATAGACAATTCAAGCAAGCAAGTAAAAAATTGTGTACAATATTTCTTAGAAGACTTCATGTTAAAAGAAAACTTGCATATTTTGGATAGAAAAAGAAGCTTAACAGAGATGGTCGATATTACAAAACAATAGACTAGATATAAAACTACAGGTAGAACTAACAAAATCCTAATTGTAATACAATTGATTAATTATTCTAAGTGAAGCCAACTAGATACATACAAATTTTCATTTTCAACTTTCTTTCCCATATCTTTATTGGAGGTGGAAGCTAACTTGCATTTATCTCACAAGGTTGTTTTAGCAAGAGTATATGTTGCATTCTCATATTCCACACTTTCTTTTCCATGAACAATCACAACAGGTATTGGAGGAACTAGTTTCTACATCAGCTGAGTTGTCATCTTTAACCTTCTCTTTACTTGAGGGATTGATCCTTCCCCTTCTTCTTGGTTATCAATCTCATCTTTCTCCTATAGCCAACATAGGAATAATTTGGGTTCAGGAAGAATAAAGATACTCATATGATGTCTTCAAATTTGAAAGGATGCATTTTTATTATTTAACTATTGGTAAAAAAGTGATAGGAAGACCTTAAATATAACCAGACCTTTTCTGTGAAGTGGTTTGTTGCAGATGCCCATGCTAGCACAACATCACTGAAAATAAATGGTCAACAATAATTAAAACTTTTTTCCATAGCATGAACATTGTCTTAGTCTTCATAAAGAAACATAAACCATTTCAAACTACAAGGAATAAACAAAAAGAACACCATTGATATAAATTCACAAAATATTGACAACAAAAAAAGAAGTGAATTTGCTAGGTAGTATCTCAAAACCTTGTAGTGGGAAGATTCCCTCAAGCTTGAGTAATATCTACATGCCAGGGAATGAGTTGTGACACTTGTTTCTTATGTTTACTAGGCAGAATTGCAACTGGAGCTCCAATGTTTGCTTTAGATCAATAATATTGGTGTTGATATGTAGTGTGGCCCTCCATCGTTTGCATTGACACAACTATTGGGGTTCGCACAGTTACTACAGACTCAACGCCTTTCATGTCCGACTGATTAGTGTGGTTGGTAATTATTGGTGTTAATCCTAAGCTAGGGAACAAATGCTCAATATTTCTCCCCGAAGGACTCTGTTGAGAGTTTAAAGTTCCAGACCTTTCATATTGACCCAAACTGTTATACATGGTAGCAACTTGCAAGGATAAGAGTCTCTTACTAGTATGAGGCCCAAACTACATTAGTTTGGAATTCAAAATTTATTGATTGAAATGATTTCTATCACCCACTCCCGAAGACGACTGTGAAGATCTATATTATTATCATTGTAACCTTGACTTTGTAACCAATTTTTCATAATTGAAGTCATCCCTTGATTGGAGGCTTCTTCATGTCTCTCTTTAATTCCTTGAGAAAAAGGAAGCATGTTCGCAATCGACTAGAAAAGATACATGTTGTTGTGTTGTCTTTTGTGAAGTCCCAAATTTGAACTGTCCTATCCCATAATGAGGGTTCACTATTTAATCGATGGATTTTTCCTTGAGATTTGGATCAAAACCACCACTGCCAGCATCTGGAATCTTTAGCCTTTTCACTGCTTGTCTATCAAAATCAATCTGCATGGTTGTCATTGGTGACATCCTGCTAAAAGAAATATATTGATGGTGAGGAGCATCAAATGGTTAAGAGGCTTGGCTCTCAACAGGATCATCACTTCAAGAATCATTATGTTGTTGGGTAGGTGGACATGTAGCACAAAGATTTACTTGTGACTAGGAATATTTCCCAGATGTGGGATTTCTTTGCTCTTACTTATGAGCACAAATACTTGAATGAAAAAGGGAAGAAACATATGTAGTTGTGCCTAAATGAATTTTTGACAATAAAAATTGTCTTTGATATTTCCCTTGAGACTGTAATATAGACAACTGAGGACTTTCTCCAAATGTCTAAAGTGGAAATGTGGTTGTTGCTACTGGCAGACCCATCACTAAGGTTTGAGGACTAGGACTCACACTCAATTAAATTCTATTAGAAGCCATCTACTGAAATGAACATTCTTGTTTTGACAACACTCCCACAGAGGGTGGCTACTAAGAATTAATTATAGATGGTCTAACAATTTGGCCATGAACTAAAGCTATTGGATTTCCTACCATGTCGAATTTCATATAACTATCCAAACATGACATATAGGGATGTAAATTATTTCCAGGTCTACCAATTGATAGTCGGAATGAGTCAAAACTATTTGGAAATACCCTCGCTTCTCCCATCAACATCATTTTCAGGTTTTCCAAAGTAGTTTTGAGGGCATTAAGTAGCTTTGAAAACTCAACTATCTGAGGCCTTCCAGAAGGTCTTGGTAGATGATGTGCAAAGTTTTATTGAGACTCTTCTAGTTCCTGATCAAAACTCCTTGGGCCAGACAAGTTGTATTTACAGGCATAAATTGATGGCTTCTGCCAAGTCCATCTTGAACAAGTAAAGCATTTTGATAATTGATTCGACTAAAAAGTCGAGTTGAGCGGGTGAAAGAGCCTTACGTCTTAGTTTCCCTTTATATCATAGAATTTAAGGAAGAAATTGTAGACGATGTCACTGAATGGAAACTTAGTATTATTTTCCCTACAATAGCTACATCTCGTGAGCCTTGAAGTTGATGAGTGGTGATCATGTTACCCTGCATGTTGGCCTATCTTTCAGTGACTACACGTGGAACTGTTGATTGAGGAATCGATATAAGTTGTCCAGTCGCATTTGGGTGTTGAATATATTATAACTGAATTAAAGGATGAATATGAGAGGTTGTGAATTATGGAGGTTTTTCCAACTTTACAACATTCTCTTTTACACATGTTGGTGATGATCTAAAGGGAACACTTAATGGCATTATTGAGGTGGTCACTTGCAATAATTTTACTTCAGTTGTGTTGGATTAGACAGTTTCATCAAAATAGGGTGGTGTTAACTGACATCCCTAGAAGATTGAGGTAGAGGCAAAGGCTAAACAAGGAAAAGGGTGATATTGATGATGAGGATCCCAATATAAGCAATGGTAGAACATTGTTTGTCAATTATTCTTTTCATTTAAGTGTTCTTGCTCGGTTATTCATAATGCTTTGTTTCAAAATTTCAATAATTTTTTGGAATCATGGCTTGGAATCCTCAAAATATAGCTTTTTCATTAAAATTTATTATTTTAGTAACTAAATCATTGATATCAGATCAGTCCCAATCCAAGTCCAATTGAACCATCCACCAATTCCATGTCATACCTTGAGTTTTAAAACATTGGTTAGAATAGCAAAATTGCCATTGTTTATTCTTCCTGATTGAGTCTTATGTCCAAGGTGTAAGATTCTAAGAGAGAAAAGTAAATTTTATAGCAAAAGAATGATGGAATGATGTAATGGGGTTGAGAAAGCAGTGCAATAAGGGACTAAACATGCCTTTCACAAAACCCATATATCTACAAAAGAGGTAGGAATGCCACAATATTAATCTAGAGTTATTTCTCAATCTTTGATTTGTCATTAGGAAATGATTGTTATGTTGTTGGGACTATCATACTATATTATGATTGTTAATCTGGAAGTTGTTTCAGCTTGGGATCAATCATGACCTCCTGGTTCAACAAGGGGCAACAGATAGTGGCACTCAGTTCAGCAGAGGAAGAGTACATGGCAGCGAGTATGGCGAGTTATGAGACTGTGTGTCTTTGTAAGAGGTTTGCAAGATTATTTGATTTGAAGATGGGGTCAACGGTGATACATTGTGGTCAAAGTTGCATTAAGATCTCTAGGAATCATGTGTTTCATGTGTTGGAATTGTAACTAGGTTCGACCTTCATAAATATCATTATATCAATATGTATTTCATGTAAAAACGAAAGAATAAAATTATTATTATTATTTTTATTATCAAAAAATGTTCTTCATGTTTCGTATTGGTTAAAATAAAATTGAAAAGGGCATGTTATTCGCGACCCTTACAAAAGAGATAAAGAAACATCCATGACTGGAAGAGTACTTCATGTTGCAGAAATTTAGATAAGCAAAGGCCCTTACATTCAATGGTTTTCCCTTCAAGGAGAATTCCATGTTGGCACAAGAAGGAGTCTTGTGGTGATGGAACTCTTTGGGCCAACTGAAATTTTTCCCGAATCCTAAAGAAAGCACTTCCAAATCAAATACTCTAGGTTAAGCTAAAATTACAACGCCTCTTTATCATCTATATCCACACACCTAAGTTATAAATATCAACATGGTAATTAGCACTACAGAGTGGAACATTATGATTTGAGGTATCTTTTAACACAATCAAGCTTACTAGTTGTAAATAGCTGTGAACAAATACGTAAACAAAATGGGTTGTTTCAAGATGGAGGTATCCAGTTCTAATCCATCTAAGGTTTAACACTAGAAAAGTCACTATGGGTTACAAGTCACTATTGTGGCTAGGAATTGAGTTACTCTCCATCAACATATTCCAGGGTAGGGGTAGTGGGGGGGAATTATGCAAGGTAAGAAATATCAAACAATGAAATATGGTGCATATAGATCTCTTAACAAATTACATCTAACAAACTAGTCAAAATATTTACTGGTCATAAAAAATGGAAATAGGACCTAAACCTTCCCACTGTAATATCCATCCTTTCCAAAACAACAAAAGTATACTTAATCTTATTATCTACCCTTGTGTTTTTAAATAACAAAAATAGTTGTTAAAGGTGACATGGATCAAAGGTGAATACAGTGGTATGTTGGAACATCCATGAAGGTTCAATTATCCCTGAGACACAAATAAATAACTATGGGCAAGTGCAAGACGGGATGATTTTATCAGAAGAGTACCCTTGCAATAGCAATTTAGGAAAGCAAAAAATACTCATGTTAGGTTGTTCAACCCTTCAGGGCAGTTTTGCCTATGAAAAAGGACAGGGCCACTTGTAATGATTCTCTTTCAGGTAAGAAAAAAAAACCGATGTTAACTGCCATAAAAAATTATGAAATCTTAGAAATAAAGCCAGTTATCAAACCCTGAAACATCTTTAGCATGATACGTAAGATCGGCATGGGAATCTAAAACAACTTCTACAACACCAAAAATTCAAAGCCACATGACGAACAACAATGATCAGAAAATACCATTTTAATTTGCTCACGAATACACCATAGGATCTTATCAAACCTCGCAAGCAACCACGTCGAAAACCTGTAGAAGCAAGATCATAGATTCAAAAACACACTTCTGGATATATTATGCTTCTGCCCACATCAACTATCTTCTAGTGGAGGAATTGTGGCTCGATGCCCACCAACTCGATAAACATGTGGAGAGCCTCTTAGGCCATGGCCTCCTCATTGCTATTGAGTGCTTGAGCGTCATGGTAGGGATTAGGTCCAATTGGCTGTAGAATCTAATTCCACATCCAATGAGTGTTGATAGTTGAAATTTGAGTAAATCTACAAGGAGATAGGCTGAAAATACAATTAGAAAAAAAAAAGTATTTTTCTTCTTTTCCCTCCAAGAATATTTACCCCTATGGATGACATCATCATTTTGAATCCTATTTATTCTTTTGAAGTTGATTTTGTTAGTAAATTTTCCATTTGAGGGCTATTTTTGACCTCAGAATTGCCTTGATGGTTAATGTCTAAAATGTCCAATATGGGCATGGCCACCAAAATGTGATATACAAAAACTTGTTTCATCCTTTTAAAATTTTCAATAAGTTTTATGCATTGTTTTCACTCTGTCAAAAAGCATGATTGTAATATCTAATCATGAAAGCAATAAGAAATATCTAAAGCCCAATAATTGCATGTTGAATTATCTCGACAATTCACCATTTGAGCCATTCGCTACACCCAAGGAAAAAAATTATAAAGTGAGTATCAAACTATTACAAACAAATCAAGAATGATACAACTAAGAATAATTTATAAATAATACATAAGATAGAAATAAAAAGGAAATAGCGAGTAGAATGTTTTGAAAATTGTGTGAAAACTTTGCCTTGTTTAGAATTGTGACAAAGTATTCAAAGCTTTTGTAATCACTTTATTTTAATTTGTATGTGTGATCCTTAATATTGTATGATAAATTTTCCATAGTTATAACAACCTCAAGTTGTATGAAAAAATATGTCAAATCATACATGTATATTTGTTTCCCCTTTATTCAAAGGTACCAACAAAGTTGATGCTCAAATCTTTCTAGCCTATCCAAAATATCAATGTCATTATCATAATCAAATACCCTATTACCATCCTTCTTTCTTATTCTTCGAGCTCTTCCAATGTACCGAATCCCACAAGGAATACCATGTTTTGTACTTTGAGAAACATATTTTCTTGTAGCACATGTAGAGATAGATATAGACTTGCTCTCAAATAAAACTACACAATTGGAGCCAATTCCAAAAGCAATTATAAAACCCTTTCTTGGATCCTTCTCATGCTACCTAAAGTAGACCCCATTTCTCACTTTAGCCAACCTATCTTTGGATAATGTTGAATTTCCATTCAACTAACCAAACAAAATTTATACATGTCCTTAACACCAAACTCCACCACTAATTTGGTGGTTATGTTTACATTTTCATTAGTGGAATCTAAAATTTCATCCAATTCATGCCTCCACCCTCTATGGTTTGTAATTCACTATCATTAAGTACCATTGATAAAAAATATTGGAATATAGACTTGGAAGGACCTGGTCGAGAATCATTCATTACTACATATGCAACTTGGAATGTTGAAATTTTTTTATCCTTTGTCCATGGTTTAAACCACCAAGAACATTATGTGTCTCTTTTTTGTTGCATGCATAGATTTGATAAAAGGTCTTGTTCATCCTTGAATCTTATTTTGTGGGATTCTGTAATTGTGTCATCAATAAATATTGAATCATGTTTTTTTTTTTTAATAAAACAAGTAGGCCAGATATACGAAATCTCTTATGATTTGGCAAGAGTTGAGACTCACATATAAGGGGAGTCTACTCCTTGATCCAAGATCATCGCAAGACATTATACTCAATGAGATTTGAACATCGGTCTCATGGGCTTCACCCAACAAGACTTACCGTTAAACCACACATCACTGTATAAATAGGGAATTTTATATTAAAAGAAAAAAACTAAATTCTAAGTCAATGCCTTTACATTTTCAATCTTTTCTACACTTTCACTAAACATTCCTTCCCAAAACAGAGTTTCCTTACCCCTATAATATCTTCTTATTACACACCAACTCTGATATATACCGTAAAATATAAAAAAGATTCCCAATAGAAAACATATTTGCAATACATTAACTAAGTCAGTAGGAGAGACTTAAACCAAATGCCCAACTTCTAGGTCAACTTTGTTTGGATCTGCAGCTTGTTTTGAAACCTCCGGGGCTTGGACGATAGTGCCTTGGTTACTTTTTCTTAGTTGAACTGCACTTATTTTAATTTGCTCTTGATTATTCTTCAATCCCTCATTGAACATAGCTTGCATTCTACTAACTTTGATGTTTAATAATATTTCTTATGCTTCAATGAAATCATGGAGCTTTTCAAAATTTCTTTGGAGCAACTCAATTTTCTTTTTCATAAGAACCAATTGCATCACCCTTTCCTTGTCTGCTAAATCACTTCTCCAATCCATGAGCTTCAACAAGGACACCATTGTTTCAATTAGATTATCGATTAATTTTTTTATACAAACCTGAGCTTGTTCAAGGGGATGCGGGTTTGGTGTTGCTCTTGAAACCAATCTACTAAAGTGTTCCTCTGATGAACTAACTTTGAGTAGAAAGAAAACTTCATAATTGAATGATAGGAGTGATAGGAAATCAACTTCTTTAGGAGAATAAATATGTGAAAACTATTATTAAACGATGTCTCCAACTGGACATGATGAATGCTAAGGCATCCCAATCCATGGTATCAAGATTACAATCGATTCCAATCTCATCCATTAATGCACATTTGATGCAGAGAATTGTCACAATTAATTGAGAATGTTTTTGGTTTGGGTACATTCTCAAGACACTAACCATATTAATTTGGGATTGTCCCTCTTTTTCTCTAAGTAACCTGATCGATTGCCAAATGTCTCTTCTCTTGACATCATGTAAATCCTTAGGAAATTTTCATAAAGGGCCACCTGCTCAAACTCCCTTTCGTTATTTAACCTTTTCCTCCAATCCGATATACCTTGATACTAGCACAGGATTGGATCCAAGACAAATAAATGAGTATGTTTAAATGAATTCTGACTAATTTTCCAATGGCTTGGATCACCAAGTTGACAATCAATATGCCCTTTCCTTCCCTCTATAATTTGTCTATAGATCATGGCAATGAGATATAAGACATTTGGGAATTATCCATCTCCATCACTCCTTAATTCAACCTTGATCCTATGTTAGATAAAGTATCAGCATATTTATTCAAATGATAGAGTATGTGAAAGAATTTTACCTCCTCGAATAGCCTCAACTACAGAGAAATCCTTAATAATATTTTTTGATCAACATTACTTATATTTTTCTTGAGATTGTGAACCTATTTAATTACCATCATTGAGTCTTCAAATACCAAAAAAATTGAATTTCTTTGTATATGGAAATTTCTAGCCCTTTCTGGAGAGCTAGATATTTTGCTTGATTGTTTGTCATAGTACCCAGACTTTATGAAAATTATATATATCTTTATTCATTGGGGTGATGGACAACCCCTCATGCTCCTGCCAACCTGAGAATCATATTGTGACAAAACATCATTTTTCTTGTATATTCATTGGTTAAATATATTCTAGATGTTCATTTGTTTCCTATGAGATTTATTTAAACGAAGCCCTTGGGGATTTGATTCTTCTTCAGCAAATGTTAAGGGTTTCAATGGTCTGAAGTAAGTGAAACCATAGGCCCTCTATACTCCAAACATCCCACAAACTTTTCTAAAGAAGTTCTCACATACACCTAACCTAGTTAAGTGCAATACACATGGCAAGTTATAGTATTGATCCCTGAACAATATCATCAACAAAACCACAAGGTTGCGAGAAATTTGAACATCTTGATATAGATCTCTATTGATGAAATTTATGTTGATATTAGCATAGATTCTTCTCGCGCCTAACATAACCATAACATGAAAAAATGAGGAAATATTGAAGCATTTTATACCCTTTCCCAAAGAGACAAGCCATATGACATAAAAATATCAATATCCTCTATAAAAATAATTAAATAAATATTTGTACCTAGTTTCCTCTCCTCCATGCCACATGTTGGACTTCTCATCTCTTTCCAGCACCTTTGAACATGTCTTGAGGCAATGTGTTGCGCTAAAGATCAATTTTGGTGATCAATCCTCTATCTCTCTTATTTTAAATTTGTGATCATCCACCTTAAAAGTGATATAAACCATTATAACATGGTTGAAATTAATAAACTCTTATCCATTAATCAAATCTCATCTATTTCTCAAAAAAGGATTCACTAAATTTTTTCCATTGTGGATCTTGGTCATGAATTCCTATTACATTTAAATCATCACAAAATTTAGTTAGCCTCCATCCTTCCCAAGGAATTTGATATATAGTGCCTATTGTTGAAAAATAGTATTTTAACATAAGTTTTCTTCTCCTACAGTTTCCATCTGAGGAATGACCAATAATAGGTCCCAAAAACAATTCGACATGTTTCTTCTAGAATTCTTCTATTTTTTCCCATTGTTGATTAACAAAATTTGCATCAAACCTATTATATGTTGGATTATCAACCACAACCAAACAAGGAAGTTTTTCATAAAAAGGGTTTGCAACACTAACATGTGTATAATGGCCAATCACACTATTCTTACAAGTGTTTGTAATCATATCATATCCTACAACACCCTCACCAACTATCATCAATAAATGTGATTGGTGCATATGTTATTTTTTCTTACCACAAAATCCCACTAGCATATCACTTTTTGCTACCCACCTAACACATTTCTTCATGACAGTGTCATCTTCAGCAAACAATACAAGAATTTATCTCTCTATATAATGTTTGGCTTTATAAGAACCATACACTTTTCCAACTGCTTCAAAAATGTATTTCTACTCCCTTGAGATATATGCCAATGATTTTCTAACTTCTCTTGAAAATATAGATATTGAGGGGCCATCCAAATTCAAACTAATAAAGCTATGCAATCTAGGATGCCACCATAGCTTAATCATCTCGTAGATGGATTTAAACAAAATTACCAACTTATTTAGAACTTAACAAAGTTTTTATTTTTTTGGAGGTCACATTTAGTACTAATCTTTATGCTTATTTTGAAAAGTGGTGATGCAACGTGTCCCTTTAAATTTCATTTCACTGTTGAAATTCCAATATTTTTACACCATGACATTAAAAACCAAATATCATGATTATAAAAGACATGAAAAAACATGCTAAAATACAAAAATGGTGGTGCAATGTCACCTCTTTTCTTTTAATGTTAAGATTCAAACATTTTTCAATCATGCAATAAAGACCAAATATCATGACTATGAAAGACATGAAAAACACACTAAAATGCAAAAGTTGTGATGTAGAATAACCCCATCTTATAGTTAAAATTCAAATATTTTTCAGTCATGAATCATAATATTAATATCGTTTTTAAAAATAATATATATTAAAAATTAAAACTAAAATTTAAATTTTAAAAATTATAAAAAATTAATACAATTTAATTAAAACCTAAAACAACTTTAAAAATTGCAAAAAATTGCAAATAAAATCAAAATACTCAACATCTCTCCATTTGTGTTAAAAAATGTGTTTTTTGTTGATATAAGTGTTTGGGTAAATGTTGTGTGCAAGTTTACTGATGTCCTACATTTCGAGTGGTCTCACCACCCATCATCAAGGACTCAAGTAAAGCTTGATAGAGAAAAGAGTGTTAGGATATTTGTAAGGAGAGAATCAACCAAGTGAACATTGATATAAAGTTAAAGGGAACAATAATAATAACTAAATGATAATTAAAGTTAAAATGAAAGTTAAACATATTTCTAGGAAAAGAAAGAATAATATATACTTTTATTATAAAAAATTAAAGAAAATTAAAATGTATTTATTAAAGAGTTTTTTACCGCAATTTCATTAGAGAACTTTTGAGGTCTAAAATGGGTCTCCTACGAAAAATATACAACCAAAATAAATTTTATAAGAACCAATAGGATTCAAGATGATGATGTTAACCATGGGGGATGATTCACCATTTTTGGGGTAAAAAGGTAAAAAGATTAAAAACTAATAAAACTACTTTTTCAACTTGTATTTTCGACTTATCTCCCTAAGGTTTTACTCAAATTTCAAGCAGGAGTACTCGTTGGATGCAAAATTTAATTCCTCATTCAAGGAGTACCCATGTTGCATACTTTCGATGGACCATGCTACACGAAAAATGAGAAATACATGAAAAATGTGATTGCAATAACATTTTTTCATGTATTTCTCATTTTTCGTAGTAGTGTCCATCGAAAGTATGAAACACGGGTACTCATTGGATGAGGAATCAAATTCTGTATCCAACGAGTGTTCCCGCTCGAAATTTGAGTAAACCCATAGGGAGATAAGCTGAAAATATGAGTTGATAAAATAGTTTTTCTTTTTTCCCTCTAAAATTTGATGATGTAATCTAGTCTTATTTTATTATTTCCACTATTATTTTATAATTTAATTAGGAGACCCATTTTAGACCTCAAAATTCCCCTAATAAAGATATAAATAAATAAAATAATATGTTTAACCATAATTTAAGAAATTACTAATAAAACAAAAATGAAAATAATTTGACCTATGACTGTAGAATTCAAATAATAATAATAATAATAAGGTAAATTTGACCAATAAATCGTGGAGGTTTTAACTGCAATTTAAAATATAAATAAAATAACAATTTTCACCATAATTTAAGCCTAAGCACTAGTAAAATGAGAATGAGAATGTAAAAATAATTTAACCTATGACTCAAGAATTTAATTAATTAATAACACAAATTTTGATTAATTAATAATGTAAAATTTGACCTATGATTTCATATTCAATTAATTAGTTTTAAATAATAAGTAATTATCTTTGAGGCATTCAATATAAGGATTAGATAGAATTATAGGATCAATGAACAATCATGATAATAGTGAAACAAATACATATGGCAATAATGAAAAAGATAAAATTTGATTTGAAATGAGGAAGGGGGAGAACAAAGTTATGAGGATACAGTATAATTAAGGGATGAAAGAGAGGAAAGGGGAAGATATTAAAAAACATAGATAATACACAAAAAAGAAGGGGGAGAGGGGTAACAAAGATAAGGTGTATAAACGGAAAAATTCAAAGGGAGGAGCAAGAAAAAATAAAAATAAGGAGAGAGAAAGGAGGGAAAGGAAGGGCAAGAGGGGGAGGAATGGATCCAAATCAATAGAGAGACAAAAGGAAGAGAGATGATAGGGGAAGGGAAACAAGAATAGGGTTGGTTAATGATTGAGGTGGTGGATAAGAGGTTTCCATGAGTCACTAAGCTTGTACCCATCTTCCATATTGAAGTTATTTGGGTGATTTTTTTAATTTTTTTTTTTATCTCTAACACTTCACGAATAAGGCACGTAGATTGGAAAGTGCCAGGGACAAGGATTTATGTTTGGTCAAAGTTAATAAGGTGCTTGATCTTGAAGGAATGTTCAACCAAACTAATTTTAAAACATGACTTTGGGTTGTATCGACAATGTGTTCCTTTAACCGGGCTTTAAAGGACCTACCAGTTTGGTGATTGTAGGACTTGCCACAGGAACATGGAATTTGGTAGACTTTGGGGCTAAACATTGGATCGAGTTTATCTTTGGGAGATCTAAATAATTTTTTTTAAGGTTTTGTTGGGTTTAAATAAAGTTTTAATGTGTTTTTTGGCTAATAATTTTGAGATGATATCATTGGTGCCTTTTATGTAAGGAAGAGAAATAAGATCTTAGGGAGGAGGAAGGGTTTCTTTGGGGCAATGAAGAGAAAAGGCGGATTTAAAGGATTTGGTGATTTAGGAAGTAGAGTAACCATTCTTAATGATGGATTTGGTTAGGTGAGCTCTCTCGGTGGCTAGAAACTGCAAATTGGAAATGTTGATAGCTCTACTGAAAAGGGTTTTAAGGATGATTGACTTCTGCGCGGGGTGATGATGAGATTTAGCATGGAGGTATTTGTTAGTGTGATTTTTCTTACGATACACTTCAAAGGAAAGGGAGCAATCATAGAGACGAGTAACAAGGACATCCAAGAAGGGAATGGATGAGCACTCTTTCAATTCCATTGTAAATTGGATATGCAAGGAAAGGTTGTTGAGGTGATGAAGAAATGCCTTGAGGGCAGGAAGTCTATGAGGCCACACTATGAAAGTGTCGCCCAAAAACCTGTACCAACATTTGGGTTTATGATGCTAATAATTAAGGGCCATAGACTCAAATACTCCATAAAGATATTTGAAACAACCAAGGATAAATGGAATGTTAATTTATCCGCTTACAAATCACCCCCTAAAAATCATATTAATTATGTCACTAACACCTCGATTAATTAATTATGTCACTGGAGGTATCATTAATTATGTCACTGATACCTCCATGCTAACTCTCATCATCACACCGCAAAAATCAGTCGTCCCTAAAAGCCTTTTAAGTAGAGATGTCAAAATTTTTGATCCGTAGTTTTTAGCCACTAACAAAGCTCGCCTAACCAAATCCCTCAGTAAGAATAATTACTTTACTTCCCAAATCACCAAAGCCTTTAAATCTGCTTGCTTTCATCACCACCCCAAATAACCCCTTCCCCCTCACAGGGCTCTTATTTCTCTTCCTTACATAAAAGGCACAACTGATATCATCTCAATTTTCTTAGCAAAAAATAACATCAATTTTTTTTTTAACCCAACAAAACCTTAAAACAGTTATTAAGATCTCCCAATTATAAACTTGATCCAATTCTTTCCCCTGAAGTCTGTCGAATTCCATGTTTCTGTGGAAATTCCTACATTGGCCAAACGAGTATGTCATTTAAAGCCTGGTTAAAGGAGCATATCATTGATACAACCCACAACCATGTTTTAAAGTCACATATGGCTAAACATTCCTTCAAGACCAAGCACCTTATCAGATTTTACCAAACAAAGCCCCTACACCTATCCAATCTACCAACCTTATTCATGAAGCATTAGAGTTCGAAAAGCACCCAAATAACTTCAATAGGGAAGATGGTTACAAGCTTAGTGACTCATGGAAACCTCTTATCCACTGCCCCAGTCATTAACCAATCTTCTTTGTTGGATGGTGTTGTCATTGATGTCGACCCATTGAGTTGATTGGGTTTGACTTTGACCAAAAACACCAGTCGTTGATGTTAAATGGCTAATGAATGCTTCTTAGTAATTTCCCGATTACATCAAGATAATAGCTATACTATTGGATGGTTGAAAACCCAAGTCTTAGGGTTTGGGTTCCCAGGACTAAGGATGTACCCCGACCTTGTTGAGGGTTTTTGAAGAGTCAAACTATTGATTTTGTGTTGGAGATCTTGGTCATTACATTCTCCTCTAAAAGGTTTTTATGTTGATATGTGTTACGCACCAAAAGGCCTCCTGGTTTGAGAGATATTCACAATTCAAGTTAGTGACACTAGTTTCTGGGCTAAAACCCCAAGGGGTAGTGACATGACACCTCCTCCTATGGTTGTCAATATATGAATTTTTTTATCAATGTAATATTACCCCATATATGTCACATAAATTTAAAAACCAAAGACAATAAATCAATCATTGACTTAATGCACTCATGTGTCACCTACAAAACACACCAAAGAGGGTTAGTGTACAATTACTTAGAGTTTAATAAACAAATCATTGATTTCAAATTATAGTAGAATTAAAAATATTTCTAGGCATAACCCTTAAAACAAATATTTAATTAAGGTTATTAAGGGTTATTTATTCTATTGAGTGGACAAGTCAACCCTTGACTAACTTAATTCCTAATTATAAAGGGTACCTGGGCTTTACTTAGGGTTTAAGGTAACCTAGTAAAGTACGTTTTCTAAATAAATTAAAATTATTAAAAGGGGTTTAAGATCATCAAGTCATCTCCAATGTATTTTGCATGAACCCCCTCCTAAGCCTAACATTTATATCATCTTAGGAGTATTAAATTAGTTTCCCATACGAGTATTAAATTCAAGTACTAATATTCTTCCCACATAAGCCTCATCAATGTTTAATTCATGGAGCCCATGTAGCTTTAACATTCAGCTTTCCTAAGTCTATAAAAGGATATCTAATGAAAACTCATCAATCCAACTACTTTCCTATGTCTTAAATAAGCTATGAAATTCTCGATTTTTCTGAGGAACAGAAGAGTGAAGAAATATAGGAGCACTAGGGTTTGGTTCTTTTATTTTTTTTGGTGGTTAGTTTGAACTTTACACTCTGGTCTATCTTAAGGAAGAGCGAATATCAATCCAAAACTATTTATGAGTCTAACTTAACCAGCGAAGGTCTTTTGGCACTCGAATCTTTGGCCTCCTATGGTAAAGAAGTTTCTAGCATTGTTTTGAAGTTTTTTTTATTGAATATCACCTTGCTAAAAGAAAGAAAAGTTCTGAATTTTTTTTGTGACTCGAATGGGCATATTTTAGCTATGATTTTTCCAGCAAAAGGTTACAACTACACTTATCTAACAGTGCCTTCAATTAGAATATAACAATGATATTTTATTTTTGTGTGTTAGGGTCTGAACACTCTAGCAAGTTTGTCTTATATAGAGGTGGCAAGACACTTGTTTTTTTAAGTTTTTGTAGCATATCAACAATCATTGCGTTATTATGAGACATCAATCCTTGTTTTCTATAGCTTGAGTCACAAATGAGTTCTTGTGAAGTTTAATGTGATAATATCCCTGTGATTGTCCTAGTTGTGAAACAATGATCACTTACATTTGTCAATATATGACAACAATTCTCACTGTAATCATATTATGTATAAGTGAGTGTTTTTAAGGAATAAATGCACTAAGCCAATCATTAACTTTTGTTGTGATTTGGTTATATATATAATTTCCACAAATAAGATTTAATAATAGCATCTATTATCCTTTGTAATCTTGCATACTATAGTAATCCTATCTATCAACATCCTAGACATATGACATACCTATTTAAGAGACTCGACATTTAGATTTGACCATATATCTTGGCTGTGAGATAAAGACTTAGTAACACAGTCGCAAATGATTATAATATCATAATAGTTACCTTATGTAATCTTGCAGTAATATAAAGAACCTCACATGAACTATGATATGTCATATTGTGCATTAACTATGTATGCGTATTGACTATGACAAAACATCTTGGCTTAACATGTTACAGTGATACCTACATCATTACAATGATCCTATTCACATGAACAAAGAGAATTATCCTTAGTATCTTAACAATAGAATTCCTTTGGTCTCTTGATGTTGGGCACGGGATCGCCCAAGGGAAGTTTTGGGGCTAAAAGCCCAGATTTTGGCTAAAAAGTGTAAATCCGATGTAAAGACTCCGCATTTTTTTGGGCGTGCAGCGCAAAGTTGTAAATGAGTCATAGGGTTGTCTACCCTCAGTTTTGTAATGTAATGTCGGCTTTAGAGATCTACCCATGGTCTGCAGACCATGGGATTGTATAAATAGAGCGAGGCTCTAAGTTGTAAATCAGTTAGTAATAGAATGAGAATAATGATGGAATAGAAGGATAGCGGAAGATCTAAGTGTAGAGTTGAGTCTTTGGGTCGTAGAGTAGGAGAAGGCTCTACAGCTGAGTGCGCAGAGGCCTAGTAGTCTGCAGCTGAGTGTGCGGACCCCTACAACTGAGTGCGCAGGGTGAGTCGAGTCTATAAATGTTGAAGCATTAATAAAGAGAATTTTTGCATCAATTATGTGTATGTATTTCCTATTTTTATGCTTTGAGTATATTAGGTATGAATTGCATTTTCATTTTTTCTATGGTGCACGAACAAATATGATTGTGTTGATTAAGTAAATGTGAGATAAAGTATCTGTTTACGTGAAGTTAACTAACATCTGTAAGACGATAAGTAAGATATGAAGTGTAATTTGGGGAAATAGCGTAGATCGCTGCCATAACAAATCGAAAGCACCTAAGCCCCTAGTGAGGGCTACACAAAGGCGGTTATAATAGATCGAAGGTATCGTAGGTCAGGATAGTGTGCGAAGTAACCTATGCAAAGGTAGGCACAGTTGGACTAAGTCGACCCCTTAGGCATCTCCAGGGTGCGGAAACTTGGTTCCAGCATCCCCCCATACTACTTTAGGTGAGACTTCAGTCCGCGCACTGCGGGCTGATGCGGAAAGGGCCAGTAGTTTAGGGATTTGTTTGGCTAATTAACTCTGAACCTGGGTCAGGCCCTCTCAAGCCAACAAATGGTTCTGTTGTCAGGACCAGAATTTGCATAGAGATGTCTGATGTCGTATCATTGGAATCCAAATAAGAAGGAAATTGAAGGTTGGTTGGATAGGAGGATTCATGAGTTCGCGGCGTAGGAGAACAAGAATCCGCGACTGACAAAAGAAGAGTGGTTAGACTGCTACCTGTACACAGAAATCCACGAGATCTTTTTTGCATCTTTCCCTATTGAGTTGTACGAGTGGATCGTGAAGCTAGCAGATAGACAAGGAAGGTGGAAGCTCGACGGTCCTATTATGTGGACCCCAGAGTTGGTGCACAAATTGGAAGCATCATAGGTTGAGATCGCACGCACTGTTGATCACTGGCTCGATCGGATTATAGGAGGATTCATTACTGAGTTCGCGGTAGACACTTCAGTTAGCTACAACAAGGCAGAGCAATGCTTTCTCAAAGGACCGTGAGGTAAGTACGTAAAGTCTCTGAATACTTGGATTAAAATATTATTGTGTGAAAAGAGGGTTATGCAATTACATTGATGTTCGGAGCTACGCGAAGCGAAAAAACCTACAAAAACGAAGGAAGTAAGGGACCAGATAATAGCCCTTTGATTTCACCTCCGCGAGGGGACGAGGAAGAGCTCATGAAGGTCTCTCCGTGAAGTGTGATCCATTTGATAAGGCATAGGATTCCGCGAATACCACCCCCACCCACACCACCACTAGCTTCACCATCATCACCTCCATCTTCACTTGTACCACCTCTGCCACCACCGCGACTCAATATGGCAAGCACAATAAAGTTTCCTGTGTTCAACGGATTGGGAAATGAAGATCCAGACCAGTTTTGGTTCATGGTAAGAGCCGTATGGGAAGCGCAGGGAGTTAAAGATGATAATATAAAGAAAGCGATGCTGGTTAGCGCTTTGCAGGATCACATGCTGACCTGGTATATTAAGCACTCCAATGATAATCCAAATGCGGGAATCGCGGATACCCAAGTAAGGCTAAATAGATAATTTAGTAGGCCGAAGTCTGAAGCACAGTCGATCATTAGGTTCAAAGAAATCACAATGCTACCAAGCGAAACTCCTTGGGAGTTGGATCAGAGGTTGAAGTGTATAATTCATGAAGCTAATATGAATCTGACGGATAGACAACATCGTGAATGGTTTGTAGCATCACTAACGCCACATTTAAGGAGCGCGCTATCGTAGCAGAAGTTAACGACTCACGCAGAGGCCTTAGAGATCGCGATGAGGCTTCATGAGATCCCGATGCAAGATCCTAACCTGGGAGTTCAACAGATCCACGCACAGTTTAAAAACTTATGCCTTGAGATGTAGAGTTTGAAACAGGACAGGACAGCTTGCCCAGAAGTGCGGGAAGAGGTGTGGTGTGTAAAATTCAAGGGTTAGGGTCATGATAAGGACCATTGCCTGGTGTTCAAAAATTACCTTGCGGGGAGGAGGACTGATGCCGTTAAGGCCAGAAGCACAAGCAGGACCTACCGTGGCGCCTGCTTTTTGGTGCGCAATTTGTCAAATAGGGGGGAAACATGTATGGAAAACTGCCATTTGTTACAGAAGTACACACAAAATTCACAGCAATTGTTCTATAACTTTTGTAGGTCGGTGGGACACGATGAGTGCACTTGTAGGAGCTATGAGTTGATGATGGATAGAACTCCCACCTACAGAGTTCAGGCTGAAACGCAACCCCTAGATCAGAATGCAAGAGTGGCACGAACAGGATTTCATGGGTGCGGATGAGGCCGAGGTGGAGGAGGACCTGGAAGAGGTCGCGAACAACTGATATGCTACAATTACAGAGGGCCAGGAAATTATGCCCGCGATTGTACAAACCTAATGCATCCGTCATGTCTACATTGTACCTTTTTTGATCATGAGACGGAAGATTGTCTTACATTGATAGCTAGGATACACGACAGAGGAGCGCTACTCCCTCCCCCGAATCAGAACCTACATATAATGAGGTCTGAGCCGTGTGAGGAAGATCCAAATGTGAACATTGTGCTCCGAAGTGGAATCACGATGGGAGATGATAAAGGCAAACAGCTCGAAGATAGTACTTGGGTTCGCAAAGCTTTGGTGAAAAAAGCAGAGTTTGATTTGGACCGCGCTATGGAAACCTTCATGGAAGCTAAGAAGAGCTTCGCTAATGCCTCCACTTCAGGAAGCAAAGATAGACCAGAGCCAGAGATGGACCCATCTATGCTCATGACATTCCTGGAAACATGCATGAAGCTACTGCGTGACAGTAAGGCTGTAAAAGGATTGCAGGAACTCATTAAAAGATGTGTTGGGACCACGCCAGGAGAATCGCGTGTAGTCTAGAAGATTGGAAAGCATAAGACAAGGACGGGAAGAGAAATGAGGTTAACCGCACAGATTGGAGAATATTATATGGACCAAGTAATTCTGGATTTAGGATCGGACAGGAATGTTCTACCGAAGTAGACATGGGAGCGAATGGGGAAACCTACGCTACAATGGTCTCCTATTCAGCCGTGAATGGCGAACCAACAGAAGATAGTACCCATGGGGCGATTGCAGGGAATCACTATGGATATTGAGGGATCAAGCGTGCTAGCAGACTTTAAAGTAATAGAGATTGTTGATAAAACAATCCCTATTCCGCGCTCTTAGGAATTGATTGGGCGACTGACATGAACGGGGTGATTAATCTAAAAAAGCGTAAGATTATTTTTGAAAAGAAGTCACTATGCGTAGTTATACCTTATGATCCTGCTAAAGGATCGCGCTATATAGAGCCGATGCGCGACTATGAAAGTGATGATGATTTGGACTGCATCTATAAGATAACAATGTGAAACCAAGACTGGGTGAATCCCACCACAGATGGACGGATCTCATGGGAGCGCGAAAGCTCCTGTACGTCGAATTCTGATGAGGAAACAGAGTGATGGCAGAATCAGTTACATGAGGTGACTACACTAAATTGTAATATGATGACAAGGTCACTGTGCTGCGTATCGACAGAAGTAAGGGACCTGCCTACTTATGATGGGTTAAGTGAGGTAGATACCTTCTTGGATAGATTTGAAAGAGAAGTGTTGGAAAAGCAATGCTTCCAGGCTTTGAATTGGGTATTGCGTGCTACGCCCGCGAGGTGGTGGGGTACGCACAAAGGGAGATTTGAGGACTGGTGTGAATGCAGGAGAATGATGCGCACATGGTTTGGGAAGCCTAGAGTGCGATTGATATATAAATACAATTGGCAGGATAATCCGTGCGCACATCTAGCCAGATGGATTCCGACATATGGAAAACAACCTACGTGAATGCGCATGAACTCCGTGCAGAGAGGTATGGTCAATAAGCTTGTGTTGGGGGGGCAGATGTGTAGTTGGCTCTTAAGGTTGGACAGATAATATGTGGGAAGAACAATCCCGCAAAAGGTTATCCATGCAGAAGCATTTGACAAGGTATGCAATGCGTAGTGAAGTGATTGGGACCTGCACATACTCGGGCAGATGCCTTTTCAGTTGGTTGATAGAGTAGAGACCGTAATGCCTATGAAGTCTATCATGTCTAGTCCACGCATAATGGCTCTTGCAAGGGTAATGGACCACGGAGCCCTGGAAGAAAAGCTCGTGCCGTTGGAAGAGCTCGAAGACAAACGATTCGGACTCGATGAGGAGATCCAGCAAGGTGATCTTAGGCTCCAAGAACTCATGAATGAAAGAGTTTGGTTGAGGGAGAAAAGCGCCATCGCAGAAGCAGAAGTCAAGAAGCTTGAGGAAGGAATAAAGAAGGACTTTCTTGATAGAAAGACCGTAGTGATAAAGCAGGATGAGCTCAATTACATTGACAGACTTGGGGACCATCGCCGAGAGTTTCTCAGTTTGTTGCATGGGATGGGACCATATGTTATTAAGGAAATCACAGATGGTGGCGTGGTACAGTTGGAGAAGTTAAATAGTGAAATCTTCTCGGGGAAAGTAAATGGCAGTCATTTGAAGCTATACACAGGTGGCCCAGCTAGCTGACTAGCCACAGGAAGCATAGTCTTAGCGCTCCAAGCAGCTGAAAGGAGGCGCGGGACTATAAACTACTCTACCTAAGAGTTGCGCGAGGTGTCACAGGGTCCGCGATAGCACAAGGGTAGCTGCACTGCCACGCAGGTTGGCTGGAAAGTGACCGTTATAGTCACTATTCACGATGTGATGCTTGGTTTGAGACCAAATGGAGTGGGCGACAGGCATTTAAGGCGAACTTTATGGGCTAGATTTGGGAAAATCTGCCGCCAAGGGAGCATTAATGGACCAGATTTGGGGGGAACGGTTGAATTCGAATTCAAAAGGCACTATAAATTGCAAAGGGATGCCCAGCAAACAACACTTGGCCATTTGAGAATTGAGCTATTGCACGCCCAGAGATTCATGAACCTCGATTTGTTTGATATTTTGAAGTCGAAGGCATTATTTGAGCACCTACCTGAACCGTTGAGAGATTTGTGGAACAATAGTATGACCACGCCAGAGGAAGCCATGGATATGGGAGAGATGATCGTTGAAGAGGCTACGTAGGCCATGACGATAGGAGACACCTCAGAAAGTGTTGGATAGTTGCAGAAATCCTTATATCAATGCGCATGCCGAGACCCAAGAAAGATAAGCAACCTATGGTACTGGTGCGCGTGTCCCCTAGAAACCCGTTGAGAACTAAACTTACCATGGAAGAAAAGGGGAAGGCAATCAATTTGGAAGTTGATGAGGAGGAGGAAGACCTTGAGGAAATACTGGTGGAAGAGGAGGATGAAGAAATGGAGGAAGAAACCTAGGGTGCAGACCCTCTGACCAGGTTGCCCGCATATGTTCCTCTACGGAAGGGGAAAGCAAGGGTGCCCAAGGACTTAGATGAGAGAGAGAGCTCTCTGCAGACTCCGCTACTCCCCGATGATATCATTTCTGAAGGAGCGCACTTAGGATGGGTTCCGGTTCTAAAGTTTGAAGATTGGGATGTCGCCGACCATGAGAAATTCCCACACTTGGCAACTGCACAACTAATGCAGCCGAAGAAAAATACAGTGGTGAGAGTCATAGAGTTGGAGCCGCACAAGTGGTTGCGAGGAGTAGAGAAAGGAGGGTTGTTCAACCTGCTCTGGGTGCTGCATTATCATCACGCCCTAGTAACTATTTTTGTCATCAGGCAGCTGCTCTTCCTAGTGTATGATGGGTGTTTGTGGCTGGAGGAGCCCATCCCCATCACAGATGACCTAATCCATAGAATTACTCGACTCCCTTGCAAGGGGGAGGACCAAGCGGATATTTCGGAGGGTAAGAGTATCGATCTGGCCATCACGAAGGCCATGAAGAAAAAATTCAAGCTGGAGAAGAAGAAGAGGGGTACACGATCTTCAGTATTAACAATAATGCAGTCAAAGTCACGACGCAGATACTAGATAGAAAGGTTATACGGAAGTGTCGTGCGGATGAGGTGCCCACGCTGGTGGTTGCACTTTTCGCGCAGTGTGCAGAGGGGGTCCTATTTAATTGGTCAGAGTACTTGTGCAAGGAATTCCTAGAAAATTGTCGCAAAGCACAGGAACAAGGGAAGACTTTCCACTATGCATGCCTTCTGCTATCCATAGTGCTGGTGGCTTGGAAATTGCCTGAGGATAGCCAGTTGCCCACCATTGCGAAGGATCGTCCAAAGGCAATGAAGTATGCTTCGCTAAGGGTAACTAAAGACACACATAGGATCAAAGACAACAAAATATTCTGGGTGTTCATGAAGATGAACATCAGAATGGGGATTAACCGCAAGCCGCGGTTATCACCCACTATCTATAACAGTCTATAGAGCTTCGCGGTGTTCAAAGCAGACTTCCATCATGTGTATATTAGGGCGAGCAAGGACCCCGCAAAGAAATGGAATGAGCTACCTTACCTGGCCACGGATGATGTCATATTCGTCGTGCTTGAGTCATGTCTGCCAGAGTGGCGCGCTTTAGCCAGCTCCACGGTAGAATCAGAGAAGTCCGCTGCACAAAGGAAAAAGGACAAGGCAAAACTGCGGATGGCGCAGTTGGTAGAGAATAGAAGGAATGAAGTGGCAACAGCCAAGGCGCAGGAGGCACGCGATGCTACGAAGGCAGCAGCAGAACAAAAAAATGCAGCAGAGAAGGAGTGCGAGGGCCATAAGTCACCCCTTCGCCTAAACAAGAGCCTGAAATAGAGGAAGGTGGCGTGGACCCACAGACAGCGTCCACACAGCTAAAGCGGCAGTGCCCGAGAGAGCAGGTGGGGCTACGGAAGAAGTCAAAAACCTCCAAGACTTCTTTCGACCTGATCACCCTCACTGAGGGGGATCTACATGATATAGGGGAGACGATGCATGACGTTGCCGCGGAGGCCCTCCAGAAATTAGAGGAGGAAAATCAGATGGTGTTGGTGGCCCTCTGGACACAGATACAAGAATTGCAAGTGCGCACTCCTCAGGCTGGTACTCTATCGACTAGCCTCGCAGTAGGCACAACTGCGGCTGAGGAAATGATGCTCGCCCGCACGACCAACACTATAGCAATGCCAAAGGAGGCACTGGTTACAGAAAATGAGGCTGACAGGCCTATGGTCCGTGTGCTAAAGGGAGTTGGGATAAACATGGTTACGCTCCCTCGGGAGACGCTCTATGTTCTGCAGGATGGAGTGACTGCAGAACTGCGGGCCAGGGAGAATCGCGCGCTCCAGGTGATGAGCAAGAAATGGATTAATATGGAATAAATGATCCTGCAGTGCAAAGAGGTTGTGACATAGAACATGCAGGTAGTGCAGGTGGTCGAGGTAGCCTTCCAAATGGTCCCTGGGTTGGCCATTCCAGCAGAGGCACCAGTAGAGGCATGCATCCGAATATTACCAGCAGGGGTGCGCGGGGCGAAAGAAGAGATGGCTAAGGTTTAGCTGAAGCTGAACCTTCAGATAGCTGAGCTGAAATTGAAGGTACAGCCTTCAACTCCGCGAGAAGTGAAAGAGCAGCGCACCAGTGCCATTACAGCAAGAATAACAGAGATCAGTAGTGCAATGAAGGGCTGCACCAAACTATTTGAAGAGTCGTTCGAGGTCCTCACCACTCTGCAGGAGGACCCAAACATACAACACCTAGAAACAGAGGTGCATGAGCTGCAGCAATAGTATGATGACATAAAAGGGACCGCGCATACGATGGCCCTTACACAGAGGTTCGCGTGGATGCAACAGACAAAAGTGCTCAAGAAGTAGGTAGACGCTACACGACATAAGGAAGTTGTCTTGAAGGCACGCATACAACCATGGATCTATGAGGTGTTCATCATTACAGCCTCGATTGAAGCCAAGCTTTCCCAGATGCAGGGAACGCAGGAACAGGTGTAGGGCAGCAGTTCAGATACAACAGTCTCTGAACAATGCATCCAGGAGCTACAGTAGGCAGTTGCTCAGTGCGTTACCAATCTTACAACAGTCCAGAAAAAGTTGGGAGGTCTCTGCGTGAAGATCTTCGCACCGACAGAGTGAATCGAGGGTGAGTCATAATGTTTGTGTTGGGGGCCTGTTGGGCACAGGATCCCCCAAGGGAAGTTTTGGGGCTAAAAGCCTAGATTTTGGCTAAAAAGTGTAAATTCGATGTAAAGACTCCGGATTTTGTGGGCGCGGAGCACAAAGTTGTAAATGAGTCATAAGGTTGTCCGCCCTCAGTTTTGTAATGTAATGTCATCTTTAGAGATATACTCATGGTCTATGGACCATGGGATTGTATAAATAGAGCGAGGCTCGAAGTTGTAAATCAGTTAGTAATAGAAGGAGAATAATGATGCAATAGAAGGATTGTGGAAGATCTAAGTGTAGAGTCGAGTCTTTGGGTCGTAGAGTAGGAGAAGGCTCTGTAGCTGAGTGCGCAGAGTCCTAGTAGTCCGTAACTGAGTGCGCGGACCCCTGTAGATGAGTGTGCAGGGTGAGTCGAGTCTATAACCATTGAAGCATTAATAAAGAGAAGTTTCACATCAATTATTTTTATCTCTATTTCCTGTTTTTATGCTTTGAGTATATTAGGTATGAATTGCATTTTCATTGTTGATATGGTGCGCAAACATATATGATTTTGTTGATTAAGTAAATGTGAGATAAAGTATTTGTTTACACAAAGTTAACTAACGTCTGTAAGAAGATAAGTAAGATACACAATGTAATTTGGGGAAAGAGCGCAGATCATTGCCATAGCAGCGCTAAAGCACCTCTGCCCCTGGTGAGGGTTGTGCGAAGGCGGTTATAACAGATCACGAATGTATGGTAAGTCAGGATAGTGCGCAAAGTAACCTAGGCGAAGGTAGGCACAATTGGACTAAATCGACCCCTCAAACATCTCTAGGGTGCAGAAACTTGGTTCCAACATCCCCCCATATTCCTTCAGGTGAGACTTCAGTCCGCGCACCGCGGGCTGATGCCAAAAGGGCCAGTAGTGTAGGGATTTTTTTGGATAATTAACTCTGAACTTGGGCCAGGCCCCCTCAAGCCAACACTTGACTTGAATTCACCAATGGTTTATGACAGTGAGTTGGCATATGACTTGACAGTAATATAAAATGTCATACAATGATATAGATTGGCATTGACATCATGTATTGACTTTGACCTAACATTTAGGATAGCAAGCTGATAGTTAGACTTTGATACAATATATTGACCTTGACAACAGTGAAACAATAACTTATTTCTTTTTGGAATGTACTTCTGATGACCAAGATTCTTCTTTTGACAAGCATGTTGTAGCATGCCTAGTTGATGTGATGCATTGATGTAAAAATATTGTAGTTGGTTTATGACAGCCTCATTGGACAATGGATCGTGATTGTAGTGGGTGATGATGGCTCTAGGGCATTGACTATCTGAGTAGCAATGTTTACACATATGTTGGTAACCCTCCTTGGGCCATGTTTGAAAGCACTGATTGCGGGTCATTGAGATGACCTAAAGCACCTTGGTTTGTGCCATTATTTGATAGTAGTTCCAGATGGTTGTAGCATCAAGTGCAACCTGATACAATGATGGCAGTGGTTGTGCATTGATGACTATTCATTCATGAGCAGTAACATTCAGTGGTAGCCAGTGGTTATGATGTGATTTGCAGTAACAGTAATGAAAATTGTACAGTGATAGTGATTTACAATAACAATAATGAAAATTGTGCAGTGACAGTGATTTGCAGTAACAGTAATGAAAATTGTGTAGTGACAGTGATATTCAGTGTGTAGTGATAGTGATGTGAAGTTGTAAAGTGATAGCTTGTTGTGTAGCATCATGCAACGACCAGTTTGTGGGCATAGTGATCAACGACTATTAGGATTCAATATTTATTCTACATCTTTCTTACAACTATTCTACATTGATTCAAAGTACAGGGGATCTAGTTTGAAAATTTTGAAACGTGATCTTCTAGCTCGTCAAGGAAAATGATCGGAGTCACCTTGAGGTTGTGGCCTACGAACACTTTAGGGTGGAAGGGTAGTTCTTGGGCAAGTTGTGGCTTGCACATGTCATGTGGCATCTATTCAGTTGTGGCTGATAAACTAACAAGGCACCGAAGCATTCTTTTTTATAGCAGTTGGTAAACAGAGTGTTGAGGCACTCATCAGTTTGTGCCCTAATCTACAGGGTGTTGGGGCGTCCTTCTAGTTGCAAAGAGATATTAGGGTCTAATAGCATCCTACAGGTTGTAGCTTGTGAATTAGGGGCTTGACGCCTCCCTCAGTTGTAGATGCAATACTGATGTAATCAATTTTCTTTTAACAGGGAGAAGACAATTACTAAAGAAGCGTTCAGTGGTTTTTGACTTGGAGGGGGTTTTCCACCTAAAAATATTTGTGTCTATTGTAGCGACTACAACCACCCTCCAAATGTTTTCCTTCGCTTTATTTTGAAGCCTCTCTCCTCAAAATCTTAGCAGTTTATCTTTCGCTGCTCAAGTACTTATGTTTCATTCAAGTTTATCTTTCACTTGCAGCAGCTTGTGTTCGCTTACTTGCTTTACTAACTAACCACAAGTTGACCTCGTGACTTGGTTTACATCTGGATCTGTGTTGTCTTGGAAAACTATGCAGTCCTAGAGGGTAGCTTGCCTCGCTCTCAGGAATTGTGCAGAGCAGACCAACAGCCTGCCTTACTATCAAGAATTGCACAGAGCAGCCCGATAGTCAGCCTTGCTCTCCATAATTGTTCATAGCATCCCGATAGTGATCTTCGGCTTAGAAATTGTGTGAACCCAAATGATAGCTTGTCTTCAGATGGGAAATTGCGCAGAGCATGAGAGGCAACCAAGGCCACTCAACCTAGGAATTGCACAGAAGAATTCCATCAGTTGTTGTCTGATGCATGTGTCAGTAAGTTGCTCGATTCCCTCCAAAACTCTGCAATTTATCCATGCATGCATGGCAACCTTTCCCAAAAAATCAAAAAGCAAAAAGCAAAAAGAATCCATAAAAAATAGGGATCTATTTTTCGCACTAGGAGTTACACTCAAGTCATTTTTAGAAACTTCCCTCCACTTGTCGCTTTTTCCTATATTTTTGGCATGCGCGTCATAAACCCTGAATTTACCAAATTTATTTAATGGATGCCCTAGAGCTCATTCTACATATTCATTCTTGGAGCTCTGGCATTCCCAAGGCATCTAGGAACCTTCGGCACAGTCGACACAACTTTTCTGGGTAAGTCTTGCTTTTCAAGTCTTTTGCTGCCTTTTTTGTCATTTTTATCTCCTTGGCTTGTGTGTGTGTTGTTTTGCATGTTTTACTGAATGAATGATGGCGTTTTAGTTTTTTCTAACTTGTAGAAGTGTTGTTTCAAGTTTTGCATTGTCTTTCTTAAGTGTCGCATGCATAACATTATTTCTGCACTAATGGTTTTCATTGCAACGACTCTCCCCACCAGCTTCGTTGTTCGTCCATTTGACGAACTCTTGCATTGGTTTTGATTGCATGCCTGATCACTGACTCTTATATTCACCATACTTCTCTCATGCATTCAGATCTACTCATTTTCAAGTTTCCCTTGGGCATATTTGGGCTTCCTTAGCTCAGATATCGCTTTGCCCGGCATGCACTGCACATTCCTAGATCTCAAGGCTCTTCCTTGGCTCTGGGAATTGTGTAGAAGTTGCTTTTCACGGGCCTCTAGTTGTGCTCTATGCTGTTTTGGGAGATAGTGCCCAGTCTTGCCCACTGGCATTGCACAATGTGTAGTCCCATCCAGCAGTCAAGCTGGACTAAACTGTTCCTTCCATAGTTCCAGTCCATAGCCAACCTCACTAGACTGCGCTCTACGTAGTTCCATTTAGCATCACATCTCACTGGCAATTGGGACTACGCAATGCGCAATTCCAGTTGACAGTCCCTCAACTCTAAGAGTCACTGCTACACAATATTTCCCAACAGTCACCCAGTTTGTTGCATGATCGATCCTTGAAGTTATTTTTGTTTTTAAGCTGACATTTGCTTGCCATGAGTGTCCAATCTGTCTCCAGGTACATCAGTTGTTGAGAAGTCTCTCAGTCGTACAGGAATCATGGTTTCCAAGAGAGTTGGATCAAAGGACATTGTAGAGAGCAACAATGGAGACGTGGTTGAACAGATGCCAATGAACTTTCCCATTTATGTAGACATGCAGTTGTTCATAGAGAAGGACACGAAGATCACATGGCAAGAAATAAAAGATATATTTGCAGGCAGTTTCAAGGAAGATCTAGAAGAATGACAAGTCTATGTCAACATTCACAAGTCAATCTTGTATAGGGTTACATGCAGGTACCCCACCTTCCCGTGCGCAGACATAATTCACTGGATTTCCTCACATAGCGATCCCGAGACGATGACATTGAGAAATACCAGTGGAACACTTCTTGCCACCTTCGTGTCAGAAAACTACCATCAGATGTATCACTTTCCAGAATCGATGAACTACATGGATGCATTGTTCTTCACTCCCAACAGAAAAACACTAGAGACATCATGAAACATTAGGTAAAAGAGCCACCAAATTCAGGACGACACCTAACCAGGTCTACAATATGAATTCACTCAAGAAGGCTTACCAACTCCTGGTCATATTTTCATGTCGCTTGTATGGTCAAGAGAGCACGGACCTTCCTACAAAGTTTGGTTGTTATGTTATCAGTTGTCAAATTAAGGAACGCCTTTCAACTAGTCGGACATGTTGGCTCTTCATCTGAAAGTGCATGTGTCTAATGCCTAGAATCTTCCTAATGATGGACAAGCAAAATTATTTATGTTCGTGTACCTGCTCGATGAAATTTGTGCCCAACAGCAGTTCCCTGGCATGGGTTGGACATGGACACCATCAAAGGATGTTGTGAGCATCTATTGCATGTTTCTATTTGAGTACAGATACCGAGGAGTCATGGCGAGGTTGTCTGACCACTTCATTACCCCGTTGTATAGGATAATATTTGAATAGGATCCATCTTGCGTATCCCAAGAAGTGATGCAGGAATTTCTTAACATTACAAATTGGTATGCCTCACCTAGTGGCACCTTCATTGGGATGTTTGGCACGAAGAATCCTCCACATGAGCTACCGAGGTTTTCCACGGACAAGTTGGTCATGCAATAGGTTACATTCCACATCTCCACAAGGTTATCAACAGGACTGCACAGGAGGAAGAAGGAACCATGGCCTACTCTTCCTTTGTGGATTGGGTTGTATGATATCCGTACCTTGAAGGATGTGGATGTCGAAGCCGAGGACTTGAAGAAGTTTGGGTTCAAAACCAAGAGCTTCAATTCGTATGATCCCCACTGAATATGCAAGAACCACTTTGCGAAGATGTAGTACCCATGGATCCATGGGGCATGTCACTAGCCAGAGGAAGATCCTTGGAGGTATTTCTATAACTCCTTTAGGCTCAATGAACGATTTAGCATGGTTGTAGAATGGAAAGAAACAACACCACAGGAGGCAAAAACAATAGCAACAACAGTAATGAGCAACAAACCCGCGCAAGACAAAGGAAAGAGGAAGATTTTTGAAAGTGCAGAGGTTGAGCCAAGCTACAAGTTCAAAGAGGATCCACTTGTTGAGAGAATATCTTTGGAGATAGAGGAAAAGAGGTGACAGCGCGAAAGGAGAGTAGAGCAAAGAAGAGAAATAAGTAAAGGTTTGAAGATATAGAGGGGAGATTATAGGAGACAAAGAAGAAGTTGAAAGTAGAACAAAGCTCAAGAGGAGAGAAAGGGAAGAAAGGCAGAAAAAATAACAGGAAGAAGGACAAGGCACACTAATAGAGAAAAGTGCACAGATATAGGTTGAAGAAGTAGAGCATCCAGTTGATGATGAACAGGGTGAGCAGGTGCAGGTTCAGGAACTTGCTCAACAAGTTGAGTAAGTAGTTGAGGTGATAGACATGGAGACGGAACATGATCTACAGGACCAAGACATCGATCTCATGTCGAGACCATCCAAGGTCGCACCACAGTCTCCGCCACCTCCAAATTCACAACCATTCCCGAGCAAGAAAGGAGAAGTTGTTCTCCTTGATGATGATCCGGAGACGGATGTGTACAATATGGCATTTGATGAGTCACAACAAAGGACTGCACAGGCACGAAGAAAGCGTCTCCCAGATGATCATACATCACCTACGCACGTAGAAGAAAGGGTGATTGTACTAGATGTTAGAAGACATCTAGTTGCCATGGCTAAGGCTTATAAGGCTTGTACAGAAGCCACAAGTTCGACAGTCAAGTTCTTGATAGCAGAGAATGATCGAATGGTGAAGGACTTGTAAGAGGCCATGTAGAGAACAGAGCAGTTTGTAGGATCCACCATGACAGAGATGAAGAAAGCAATAGTGGCGAAGATATCAACTTTGGAGGCCACCATGCGGACAATGTATAGCAGATTTATCACCGTGAAAAAAGTGGTTTTCCATCTATGTAGCTTTCAATAGCAACGTGCTCAGACCACCAAAACTCTCAAAGACACTCACACTACTATTGCGCACATGCAAGAATGGACAATGAAGTACAAGGGAACCTCGCTTTACTTGCACAAGAGGATGAAGCCATAGGTTGAGCTAGAAAAAGAACAGATTTGGATGTTGATCTAGAACTATGAGCAGCTCCCTCCGCTCATCACTAGCATTGAGGCTTCCTATGCAGAGTTGTTCAGGAGTCTGGATCTCATAGTCTGAATGCACAAGGTCTTTTCCATTGGAACCCTCACCCAAGCCATGAGGAAGAACCAATTCATGATGGATGTCAACAAGTGCATAGAGAAGTTGATGCACAAAGCCACCAGTGATGACTTGCATCTTAGCGCAGAGAACATGCAGAAGTACATCGATGGTCCAGCCACACTCAAGACAATGTTGCACATGCTTCAGGATGAGTTGGAAAAAGGTTTCAAAACCATATACCCAGAAGCCATGGAGGCACAAGTTCACTTAGACAAGGACATCACCAAATAGTATGGGGACACAATAGCACAGTACCAAGCTTGGTATTAGTTCGCCACTGAAGACTATCATGAGCAGGTTACCGAGTTGGTCTTTCTGCAAGACCTCGAGTGATGTTGATTGTCTTGTTAGGCTGATTTAAGCCTATTTTTGTCCCACGTGGGTATATGTGGAAATTGTATTATGTTAAATACGTTGTAAGTGAAATTCCAAGTGTCATTAGTGGAATGTGAATGGTCACTATGTAATGTGAAGAGTTATGATGATAGTCCAAGAGTCAAAGGGGAATGTCAAGGGTCATCCCACCCCTTGTTATGTATAGAACCTCATAACTCATAGTAGGGGCTTTTGGGAGCCAAGATTTTGGCTAATAATTTCTTAGAGAAGGCTTGGAGAGTATTATGACGAGCCTTGGCTTCTCCATAGTGCAGAGTGAGTACATATCTTTGGAGGCACAGGCGATGTTAAATTTAATGTTCCACTATTGGGGCTAGTGGTTTTCAATGGTGTATGTATGGATGGAAATCTCACTTAATAATAGATAACAAAGCCAACACATTGTTGGAAATAATACTGAGAGGGGGGGTGAATCAGTATTATCCAATCAATAAAACTTTTTCATTTCCATACTTAGATACATATACGCTACTTTAGTTAATAGAACCTGCATGTATACGCAACTATGTCTAATTCAACTAGCGTATATCCAGAATACTTATGATTCAGTTAATCCATTAAATGTTGATCTTTAGTTAGTGCATCAAAACTTAATTAACCATATGAACAGTAAGCAGGTGCAATAAAACAGATCATCACACACAAGAAGCACACATGAACACCATGATATAAGGTGGAAACCCAATGTGGGTGAAAACCACATGCTGCAAGTTGTCTCTATCTTCTTTTAATAAGAAACTTCCTTTTACAATAGTTCTGTACTGGTGCAGTCCTTACCAGTACGCAGGCTGCAACTTGCAGAGGGCTACAACCCTCTCTAGTTCTCCAGACACTCCTGGAAGGGAGCTACAACCCCCTAAGCTCTTGTACTAGCCGATCCATTTACTAGTACGTAGGTGCCGGCTTACTGAAATGCTCCAACCTTTACTCGTTTTCTAGCTGCTACTGGAAGGGAGCTACCACCCCCTTTGCTCTTGTACTAGCTGATGTACTAGTACATAGGCACCAACCTACAATCTCCTTTCATCCTCCAGGGACCACATTTCATACATTTTCAGACTGGATACTCCTGAAGCACAACACTATAATTTGAAAGGCCACGTTTCATCCAATTTTCATACTGGACCCATCAATATCATTGAAGCACAAAATCAATCAATACTAGCATCATCAATCTCTGAATCATTGAAACACTGGAACCATGTCAACACAGTCACCGGAACACAGAACAACCAACAGAACTCTGCAACAATAACTAGATCCAACTGAAACTTCAAATATCATATATCATAATGTATATGCTACTATGACGAACCAAAACCGCGTACATACTCGCTTTCACCAAAGCCAACCCGCGTACAGATCTATAAATATTCAACCATGATTCGCAGCTATTTCAAACTTAAGTTATACCCAATTCAGAACATTACATGCGTTAGTATACAGATCTAGCATAATCAACCATATAGAGATAATTCATTTCAAACCATTTGACCCGATCTATCCTTAGATCTTGTTCTCCATCAACCGGTGAGATTCCTCCTTAGCTTAGATCAAGCAATGCATATGAACCCATAACCTACATACTGAATCTCATCCTTCATCAGATATTCCAGACTTTCTGAATGCTTTTGCGTAATGATCTTCCTCTCCTTTTATAGTCTTAGGCCTTACTCAATACCATGGTCCAAAACCATTGAGAACTAATACTAGGGACCCAATACCTGGGTTCAACACTTCGGACGCAATACCAAGGACCAAAACCATAGGTCTAAATACCACGGACCCAAAAATAAGCTTTCTCACATGTACGCGCTTTTCCGTGCATGAAAGTGCGTGCATACGCATACGCGACTTTTGATCAGCAATCCTACGTGTATACGCGCCTTTGTATATAGTGAACCTGCGTGTATACCCTACTTGGTATATAGCAAACCTGCGTATATACGTGACTTGGTACATAGTGAACCTGCGTATAACCTGTGTGTATACCCTACTTGGTATATAGTGAACCTGCGTATATACTCTGAACCTGCATATATACTCTTCTTTCTTCATTCTTTGTAGTCTGATCATCAAATCTTTGCTACTGATCTGTTGCACTATGATCTATCATCTGTGTGAGTTGCCATCAAGGAAAACACTTGTATCATAATGCCAACAATCTCCCCCTTTGGACTTGATGGCAAAGCTAACTTGTCATACTGAGAACTGTCATCTGATTCCTTTGAGCTGTCCTACATCCCATGTATTCTGTCACATCTGATATCTCTTCTGTAGATTCATCTAGTTATATATAAGTGAGTTGTTTCTTCTACAAGTGGGTTGCCATCAAGTACAACACATGCATCATAATGCCAACAATCTCCCCCTTTGGACTTGATGGCAACAACACCAAATCACTCTCCCCCTTTGACATCAAGGGCAAAGGGCGGACCAAGATATTCTCTTTCCTTGATAAAAATTCTGTTGACCATACTCCCCCTGAGTACCTGCTGAAATCTCTGAATGAGCTCCCCCTTTGTATATGCCATGGTGTACCAATCTGTCCATGCTCCCTCTGCACCTGTTCCAGATGGTCTCTGTCAGACCCATAACAGACTCTCTTCAACCAGAGTATGGCCCACTGATTTCCAAAATATACGCGACTTTATCCACAGAAACATGTGTATATACACGGATGTACCTCATAAAACTTGCGTACAACCACTTCCAAATCAGCAACCTGTAAATGTCTTGTAACAAGGTATGTCTGCTTATAGATATTCACATTAATCATTTGTGAAAAATACCATAGTCATCTCATCATCATCAAGATCTGCATGATCCAAGTATCATCACTTTGAGAACATCTGCATCAATCAACATATGTAAGTATCAACCTAGAATCATATAGGTAAGAACTCATCATCATCATGTCTCCAACAATGCAACTTTGAGTAATCATTCATGTATCCAGCACTTGTATCTTGAGCTCAAGATCATTTGTCAAGACTTCTTTATATCATCAACATCAACAATCCTCATCCACATGGGTGCCAAGAACTATAAGAATCCTGTATCACAACTGTATTATATGATCTTTATGCATATGACGACAGTAGCATATGAGTGACTCGTCATCAAGTAATGAAGTTGTGTATGTAAGCACCATTCAGAGAATCAACCACAAATATGATCTGAAACTGAACTATGTAACCCTAAGAATTATATGTGGTGGACAACTCATAACCATATCATAGCACGATATATCATTTAACCATATAAGCATCATCGCCAAGGAATACTAGCCATAATGCCAACAATGCATTATTAAAGGCATATGCTCCCCCTGAACCTGTGCTATCTTGTTTACTGTCAGATCTGCTCATGCATATATCAGCAAGAAGTATCAAGGTATTATCATCATCAAGTTAGGATCAAAAACACTTCTAAACATCTTATGAGTATCAAGACATTTCCACACATCATTAGCAGATTGTAACCATTATCAAACATAGCAAATAATGGACTGAATCATATCAGACCCTCTTTCTGAGCCTGTCCCCTCTACTTTTCCTCGGACTGACATATACGCGACTGTGCAGCATCTAACTCGCATATATACGTGACTTCCCTTTATGAAACTTGCGTATGAGATTTAGGACACTGAAGTTTTACACTTTCAGCTCCCCCTAAGTCTGTTATGTCTGTATATGGTGTTGTGCCACATCTTTCTGACTGTACTTCCTTCTTCTTCCATATCTTCAAGTGTGATGATGTTTTCTCCTTTTGGTGTGGTGCCCGTACCTTGTTCCTGCATTCCTTTGCTATATGTCCAAGCTTGTTACATGCATAACATCTCATATGTTTCATATTCCTTCTGTAGAAATCAACAGCTTTGTGACCAAACATATTGCAAGAAAAACAATATCCCTTAAAGTACCTGGAATGTGATGATCTTGCACCATTCTTCTTCTGCATCTGGCTGCAACATGTCCAAGATTATGACATACATAACATTCAACATTATTCATTGGAGGAGTAAAAGATTTTCTTTGAAGAATTTCTTTCCTTGGTTGTTGATGGGGTCAACCTTTCATCTCCTTGTTGAGCATTTTAGATTTTGCATTAGAGTTCCTTGTCTTATTTTCTAAACTAGATTCACCTTCAATAGATTCATGAAAACCAAGACCAGTTTTGATAGCAGGAGACCTTTGACTACTAAGAATATCATCCAAGATCTTAGTACTATCTTGAAATCGTAAGAGCTTATCTTTTTCTTCTAATTTATCTTTTAGAATATTTACCTCAACTTGATGTTGCTCTTCCTTTTCAAGACACTGCTTCTTCATGTTTTCTTCAGCATTTCTTCCTTCTTCCAACTGATGTCTTAGTTGAAGAACTTCGTTTTCTTGTTTTTCAAAAGATTGGAGTAGTTCTTTATTCTGCTTCTTTGATTCTTCAAGATCTTCCTTTAGCGAGAGGATCGTAGCTTCAAGCCTTTCATAATAACTGGATCTATCTCTGAGTTTCTTGATTGTTGTGCTCCTTTCATTGAATTCATTTCTTAATGATGTCACTTCATCCTGCAACTTTTGACATTGAACTACCTTGTCCTTGAATACCTTCCTTACCTTGTTTCCTTCCTCTAGTTGAACTTTTAGTTTGGTAGCTTCTTCTTTGAAGGCACATTCCCTTTTGTCAATAGATCTTGTTGATCTCTAATTTTGTCTGTAAGACTTTTAAATTCTGCCTCTATTTGATATCTTTCTTGCTCACCCATAAGAGAAACTTCAGTTGTTTCATTATCACTTTCATCATCTTCAAATGGATAGATAACTGTATCACCAGAGGATAACAAATTCATACCTGATAGTTCATCTTCATTCTGAAGTGATTATGAATCTGAAGTGCTTCTTCCACATATTCCCCAATTGATACTCCCACTGTCATAGCTCTTCTGAGATGTCTTACTTTTCTTAGGTGCTTTCTTCTTAAGCTTCTTTCCCATTGTTCCACGGATCTCCTTCAAGCGATCAAGCTTCTACCAAAGGACCTGCTCTGATTCCAATTGTTGGAAATAATACTGAGAGGGGGGGGGGGGGTGAATCAGTATTATCAAATCAATAAAACTTTTTCCTTTCCATAATTAGATACATATACGCTACTTCAGTTAATAGAACCTGCGTGTATACGCAACTGTGTGTAATTCAACTAGCGTATATCCAGAATACTTATGATTCAGTTAATCCATTAAATGTTGATCTTTAGTTAGTGCATCAAAACTTAATTAACCATATGAACAGTAAGCAGGTGCAACAAAACAGATCATCACACACAAGAAGCACACATGAACACCATGATATAAGGTGGAAACCCAATGTGGGTGAAAACCACCTGCTGCAAGTTGTCTCTATCTTCTTTTAATAAGAAACTTCCTTTTACAATAGTTCTGTACTGGTGCAGTCCTTTACCAGTACGCAGGCTGCAACCTGCAGAGGGCTACAACCCTCTCTAGTTCTCCAGACACTCCTGGAAGGGAGCTACAACCCCCTAAGCTCTTGTACTAGCCGATCCATTTACTAGTACGTAGGTTCTGGCTTACTGAAATGCTCCAACCTTTACTCGTTTTCTAGCTGCTACTGGAAGGGAGCTACCACCCCCTTTGCTCTTGTACTAGCTGATGTACTAGTACATAGGCACCAACCTACAATCTCCTTTCATCCTCCAGGGACCACATTTCATACATTTTCAGACTGGATACTCCTGAAGCACAACACTATAATTTGAAAGGCCACGTTTCATCCAATTTTCATACTGGACCCATCAATATCATTGAAGCACAAAATCAATCAATACTAGCATCATCAATCTCTGAATCATTGAAACACTGAAACCATGTCAACACAGTCACCAGAACACAGAACAACCAACAGAACTCTGCAACAATAACCAGATCCAACTGAAACTTCAAATATCATATATCATAATGTATATGCTACTATGACGAACCAAAACCGCGTACATACGCGCTTTCACCAAAGCCAACCCGCGTACAGATCTATAAATATTCAACCATGAGTTGCAGCTATTTCAAACTTAAGTTATACCCAATTCAGAACATTACATGCGTCAGTATACAGATCTAGCATAATCAACCATATAGAGATAATTCATTTCAAACCATTTGATCCCGATCTATCCTTAGATCTTGTTCTCCATCAACCGGTGAGATTCCTCCTTAGCTCAGATCAAGCAATGCATCATGAACCCATAACCTGCATACTGAATCTCATCCTTCATCAGATATTCAAGACTTTCTGAATGCTTTTGCCTAATGACCTTCCTCTCCTTTTATAGTCTTAGGCCTTACTCAATACCATGGTCCAAAACCATTGAGAACCAATACTAGGGACCCAATACCTGGGTTCAACACTTCGGACGCAATACCAAGGACCAAAACCATAGGTCTAAATACCACGGACCCAAAAATAAGCTTTCCCACATGTACGCGCTTTTCCGTGCATGAAAGTGCGTGCATACGCATACGCAACTTTTGATCAGCAATCCTGCGTGTATACGCGCCTTTGTATATAGTGAACCTGCGTGTATAACCTGCGTGTATACCCTACTTGGTATATAGCGAACCTGCATATATACGCGACTTGGTACATAGTGAACCTGCGTATAACCTGTGTGTATACCCTACTTGGTATATAGTGAACCTGCGTATATACTCTGAACCTGCATATATACTCTTCTTTCTTCATTCTTTGTAGTCTGATCATCAAATCTTTGCTATTGATCTGCTGCACTATGATCTATCATCTATGTCATTTGCCATCAAGGACAACACTTGTATCATAATGCCAACAATCTCCCCCTTTGGACTTGATGGCAAAGCTAACTTGTCATACTGAGAACTATCATCTGATTCCTTTGAGTTGTCCTGCATCCCATGTATTCTGTCACATCTGATATCTCTTTTGTAGATTCATCTAGTTATATATAAGTGAGTTGTTTCTTCTACAAGTGGGTTGCCATCAAGTACAACACATGCATCATAATGCCAACACACGTTTTCATGCATATGTTGTTGTTGTAGTTGGACTATTTTGGTTGTTTTAGAAATGTATGTTATTTAACTTATGCATTTGTGTATGAACTATTTTGTATGCAATTTTATGAATCTTGTTACAAACGTGTTCTTGGTTTAACCCGTCACTTTGGATTGTGGACTATTATGCTTTCCACCTTGTGATGTCATTCAATTCATGTGTTCCTTTCAGGTTGCGTACTATCAGAGGCTTCTAAGGGACACACTTCCTTTTCCCCTCCATGTGTTAGAACCCCCATGCATCTCACTTGACTCGCTGCAAGGTCATACACTTACTTCAGAAAAAGATATCACACTTACCTCTATGCGGTATCACAATCAAGGCATTTCCTTACTATCCACTATTGGGACTCCTACTCCAAACGATCTGAGTTCTAGTTGGGACTTCTTACCAGGGAGATCCCCTCACATGTTGGCGGGTCCAACACCGTCAATAGCATCCTCTATTTTATCTTTCTGCATTTTTGTAGGGTGTTGTCTACTGTTGATTATTTTTTAGGATCATCTGAAGAAGAACAATAATAATAATTGAAGATCAACTAATGCTCTGAAAAATATTAAAAAATTCCAATTGCTAAGAAATATTGATTCACCCCCCTCTCAGTATTTCCAACAATTAGTGTCAGAGCTTGCTTCCTTCAGTAACATCTTAACCGTTGGAAGACAGTTTTCATAGCATAGAGATGGGAAATTCAAAGAAGCGGGTTGCAAGGATTTCAAAGGAAGGTACATGTACAACAAAATCTAAAGAAAATGAGTATTTTGTACCAACCCCTGATTTTGATGCAGATAATTACTGGATATGGGAATCCATGAAGGAAGTACGTTTGCAAGCACATGACGTATGGGAATCAATTGTTTCTGGAGACACATCTGCCGACGAAGCTAAAAGGTACAATTCAAAGGCCATGAATGAAATTTTGAATGTTTTGCCACATCCTGTGAAAACAAAAGTTGGTCAATGTTCAATAGCTAAAGCTCTTTGGGAAAAGCTTCATAATCTCTATTCAACAAAGAAATCAAGTCAATGTGTTATTGAAAATTCGGATCCTTCTAATTATGATGAATAAATTGGAGAAATGAGTAAGACAGAGTTTCAAAATCAAGTGATCAAGGTGATAAAGGAACTCAAAAGTCAAAAGGAAAAGACAAGACTTTTGGAAGAAAAATTGAAGAAAAAAAATGAATCATCAAGGAAAATGAAGAGTCTACGAAGATGATTATAATTCTTAGAACTCAATTGGAAGAAGTCAAGAATATAGAGACACAAAAGCTCAAGAGAGAAATCAAACAAAAGTAACAAGAACTCGACACAGTCTTTGGAGAGATTAGCGGGCTCAAACAACAAATGTAGGAAGTAGAAATTGAAAGGAAGGAATCTTATCAAATATACATATCCAGAGTTGACCAAAAGAAAAAGGAATTAGAAATCTATTTAGCTGAACTAAGCAAGCTCGGGATTAAAAGTGAGGAGTATAAGGAACATAGACAGGTTCTCAATAGAGAAGTAGAGAAGACCACTCTTCTCAAGCTATAGGTTGAGGAGGCAAAAAAAAGAAGGGAGATCTTGAAAAGATGGTTTCAATAAGATCTTGCTCAAAAGCAAGAAGAACTTGATGCAACTCGTGATGAGATCAACAAACTCAAGGGATCGTAAAAAGAACACTTGCAAGATAAGATAGAGGAAGAAAAAATGAAGGAAATTAAAGTTGGTAAAGCTCTAGTTGATGAAGGTACAAGCTCCACATCTTTGCAGGATGATTCTAAGAAGGAAGTTGATCTAAGTGAAAAGCCAAAGAAGAATGTTTCAACGCCAAAGAATAAGGCCAATGTAGTCAAGAGAAAAGGACAATAACAGACTACAACACTACCTCCAAATAAGAATAATAAATCTTCCAAATGTGTTCATTTATTTAATGGTTATTTTTTTCGTGAGCTAACTATGGACATATGTTCAGGGATTGTAAAGTTGTCGACATGTACAATTATCAAGGACCACCGCCTCTGAATGAATTATCTAGGTACACACGTTCATTTGATGGTTATTGCTTTTATGTGTTAACCATAGACATATGTCTAGGGATTGCGAAGTTTTTGACAAGTACAATCATTATCTGCAAAACCCTAGAAGCAAGTTTGCACAATCCCGAGACAAGTTCCATGATGATTTTTTCAGAAGAGAATATGTGCTAGATGGGCTAAACATTGAATGTTTCAAATTCCATAACTATGGCCATAGCACTCGCGATTGTAGATATCAAATGGAATCACCTATGAACAACATTGAATGCTTCAAGTGTCATAACTATGGGCACATGGCTCGAGATTGTAGGAACTAGAAGGTTTGGAAAATAAAATAGGTATAGGATGAGAAAGAAAAGAAGGAAGGCAAGAAGGTCTTAATAGTTATGCTTTCAGGATTTGTAACAAGTCATAAGGAATCAATAGTTGCTTTGGTTAATGACTCGAGTCAAGATGGTTTGTTAGATGATACAATATTTTGAACAATTTGGCTCATCGACTCCTTGAATTTAGAAGGGGAGTCTACACAATAGTATGTGGCACAGGTCTACCATAGACAAACAAATAGCATGGAAAAAATGGAAAATTGTCAAATTCATAACAAGTTTGGGGCGGGGGGCAGAATAGTTAAAGGATTACAACTCCACGAGGATTGCTAGTGTTTGAGGGAAGCTTCTCTTCAGGGGGAGCACATGTAGGTTACAATTCCACAAGGATCAGCATTGATAGATTATTACAAGAAGTCTCCTCATCAGGGGGAGCATAGATAGATGACAGGTCCACATGAAGCATGCAGATTGACAAGGGGAGTCACCCTTTGCCATTGATGTCAAAGGGGGAGAGAAAACCTACGAAGGAGGTGAAGCATGATGTCAGGGGGAGTTGTACTCATAGGAGGAGTATGTGTGTTTCCATCAATGATAAAGCAGGAGGTTGTTGGATGGTGTTGTCATTGATGCCAACCCATGGAGTTGTTGCGTTTGAATTTGACCAAAAACACCATTCATTGATGCCAAATGGTTAATGAATGCTTCTTTGTAATTGTTGGATTACATCAAGATAACAGCTATACGATTAGATGGTTGAAAACCCAAGTCTTAGGGTTTAGTTTCCCTAGACTAAGGATGTAGCCCAACCTTGTCGAGGGTTTTTGAAGGGTCAAACCATTGAGTTTATGTTGAAGATCTAGGTCATTAGATTCTCCTCGAAAAGGTGTTTATGTTGATATGTGGTACACCGCGAGAGGCCTCCTCGTTTGAGAGATATTCACAACTGAAGTTAGTGACACTAGTTTCTAGGCTAAAACCCCAAGGGGTAGTGACATGACACCTCCTCCTACGGTTATAAACATATGGAATTGTTTATCATTGTAATCTCACCCCATATAAGTTACATAACTTCAAAAAACAAAGACAATAAATCAATCATTAACTTAATGCACTCATGTGTCACCTACAAAACACACCAAAGAGGTTAGTGTACAATTACTTAGAGTTTAATAAACAAATCATTGATTTCAAATTATAGTAGAATTAAAAACATTTCTAGGCACAACCCTTAAAACAAATATTTAATTAAGGTTATTAAGGGTTAATTATTCTATTGAGTGGACAAGTTAACCCTTGACTAACTTAATTCCTAATTATAAAGGGTACATGGGCTTTACTTAAGGTTTAAGGTAACCTAGTAAAGTGTGTTTGCTAAATAAATTAACATTATTAAAAGGGGTTTAAGATCCCCAAGTCCTCTTCAACATATTTTGCATGAACCCCCTCCTAAGCCTAAAATTTATATCATCTTAGGCGTATTAAATTAGTTTTCTCATGTGAGTATTAAATTCAAGTACTAATATTATTCCCACATAAGCCTCGTGACCTTTCTTAGTGCACAAGGTATATAATTTTAAAGGTTCTATGTCATCAACGTTTAATTCATGGAGCCCATGTAGCTCTAATATTCACCTTTCCTAAGTCTATAAAAAGACGTCTAATGAAAACTCATCAATCCAACGACTTTCCTATAAGCTCTGAAATTCTAGGTTTTTCTGAGGAATAAAACAGTGAAGAAATATAGGAGCAATAGGGTTTGGTTCTTTTATTTTTTTTGGTGGTTTGTTTGAACTTTACACTCTAGATCTATCTTGAGGAAGAGCGAAGATCAATCCAAAACTATTCATGAGTCTAACTTAAACAGCAAAGGTCTTTTGGCACTGGAATCTTTGGCCTCCTGAGGTAAAGAAGTTTCCAGCACTATTTTGATGTTTTTTATTGAATATCATGTTGCTAAAATAAATTGAAGGTCTGAAGTTTTTTTGTGACCCGAATGGGCATGTTTTAGCTATGATTTTTCCAGCAAAAGGTTACAACTACTCTTATCTAACAGTGCCTTCAATCAGAAGATAATAATGATCTCTTATTCCCTTTATTTATGTGTGTTAGGGTCTGAACACTCCAGCAAGTTTGTCTTATATAGAGGTAGCAAGACACTTTCTTTGTTAAGTTTGTTGTAGCATATCAACAGTCATTGAGTTGTTATGAGACAACAATCCTTGTTTTCTATATCTTGAGTCACAAATGAGTTCTTGTGAAGTTTAATGTGATAATATCCCTGTGATTGTCCTAGTGAAACAATGATCACCTACGTTTTTCAATATATGACAACAATTCTCACTGTAATCTTATTGTGTATCAGTGAGTATTTTTAAGGAATAAATGCACTAATCCAATCATTAACTTTTGTTGCGATTTGGTTCTATATATAATTGTCATAAATAGGATTTAATAATAGAATTTATTATCCTTTGTAATATTGCATACTATAGTAATCATATCTATAAACATCCTAGACATATGACATACCTATATAAGAGACTCGACATTTATATTTGACCATATATCTTGACTATGAGGTAAAGACTTAGTAACACAGTGGAAAATGATTATAATATCACAATACTTACCTTATGTAATATTGTAGTAATATAAAGCATCTCACATGAATTGTGATATGTCGCTTTGTGCATTAACTATGTATGCATATTGACTATGATAGAACATCTTGGATTAACATGTTACACTGGCACCTATAACTATACAGTAATCCTATTCACATGAACAATGAAAATTAACCTTAGTATCTTAACTATAGCATTCCTTTGGTCTCTTGACTTGAATTCACCAATGGTTTATGAGAGTGAGTTAACATATGACTTGACAGTGATATAAAATGTCACAGAGTGATATATATTGACATTGACATGATGTATTGAATTTGACCTAACATTTAGGACATCATGTTGACACTTAGAGATTGATATGATATCTTGACCTTGACAACAATGAAATAATAACTTATGTCTTTTGGGAATGTACTTGTGATGACCAATATTCTTGTTTTGACAAACATGTTGTAGCATGCCTAGTTGATGTCATGCATTGATGTAACAATATTGCATTTGGTTTATGACAGCCTCATTAGATAGTGATATCGTGACTGCAGTGCATGATGATGGCTCTATGGCATTGATTATCTGAGTATCAATGTTTACACATATCCTGGTAGCCCTCCTTGGGCCATGTTTGAAAGCATTGATTGTAGGTCATCGAGATGACCTAAGGTACCTTGGTTTGTGCCATTATTTGATAGCAATTCCAAATGTTTGTAGCATCAAGTGCAGCTTGATACAATGATGAAAATTGTTGTGCATTGATGACTATTCATTCATGAGAAGTGACATCTAGTGGTAGCCAACGGTTATGTAGTGATTTGCAGTAACAGTAATGACAATTGTGCAGTGGCAGTGATATTTAGTGTGTACTGACAGTGATGTGCAATTGTAAAGTGATAGCTTGTTATGTAGCATCGTGCAAGGACCAATTTCTACATCTTTCTTACATGTATTCTACATTGATTCAAAGTACAGGGGATCCAGTTTGAAAATTGTGAAACGTTGTCTTCAGGCTCGTCAAGGTAGGTGATTGGAGTCAACTTCAGGTTATGGACTGAGAACACTTCAAGGTGTCAGGATGGTGCCAGGGAAAGTTGTGGCTTTCACAGGGCGTTGTGGGGTCCATTCAGTTGTGGTTGATAAACTAATAGGGTAGCAAAGCATCCTTTCTAACAATAGTTGGTAAACAGATTGTAGGGGAATTCATTAAGTGTGGCCTAATCTACAAGGTGTTGGGGCGTCCTTCTAGTTGCAATAGGATATTAGGGTCTAGTAGCATCCTACAGGTTGTAGCTTGTGAATTAGGGATTTGACGCCTCCCTTAGTTGTAGATACAATCTTGATGTAATCAATTTTTTTAAAAAGGGAGAAGACAATTACTAAAGAAGTGTTCGGTAGTTTTTGACTAGGAGGGGGTTTTCCACCTAGAAATATTTGTGTCCTTTGTTTTTATCTTTCTGCATTGTTGTATGGTGTTGTCTACTGTTGATTATTGTTTATAATCATTTGAAGAAGAATAATAATAATAACTGAAGATTAACTAATTCTTTGAAAATGATTAAAAGGTGCTAATTGCTAAGAAATATTGATTCACCCCCCTCTCAGTATTTCCAACACTCTTCTTGTTTCCCCTCCCTTGTCTCTCTATTGATTTGAATCCATCCTTCCCTCTTCCCCCCTTCCTCTCTCCTTGTTTTTATTTTTTCTTGCTCCTCACTATTACTTTTTTGTTTCTCCACCTTCTTACCTTTGTTGCCCCTTCCCCCTTCCTTCTTTTACTTGTATTATCTATCATTTTAATACCTTCCCCTTTCCTCTCTTTCATCCCTTAACTATACCATATCCTCGTAAATCTTTTCCTCCCCTTCCACATTTCGAATAAATTTTTATCTTTTTCATTATTATCAGTTTTATATGTTTCACTATAATCATGATTGTTAATTAATCCATTCAAATTACATGATCCTTATATTGAATTCCTCAAACATTATTAGTTAATCTTTTAAACTAACTAATTGAATATGACGTCATAGGTCAAATTTTACATGATTAATTAATCAAAATTTTCATTATTAATTAATTGAATCTTGAGTCATAGGTAAAATTAATTTCACATTTTCATTCTCATTTTATTAGTGCTTTCTTTAATTATGGTTAAAATTGTTATTTTATTTTATTTTATTTATATTCTTTATTTATTAATATTTTAAATTGTGGTCAAAACCTCTTTTCACTAAATACATTTTAATTTTCTTTGATTTTTTATAATACAAATATATATTATTCACTCTTTCCCTCTAAATATGTTTAACGTTGATCACTTAGTTATTGTTCCCTTTAACATTCATATCAACTTTCACTTGGTTGAATATTTTTTATAAATATCCCAACACTATTTTCCAATCTATCATGCTTTATTTTGAATCCCTAATGATGGGTGGTGAGGCCACTCGAATATAGGACATCAATAACTTTGCACACGACATTTATTTAGAAACTTATATCAACATGATTACGGGTTGTGGAAATATACAGTTACAGATATGTGTTTATTTTTTTTGGATTTTTTTAGAGTTTTTTAATTTTTAATTTTTTATATTTTTTATTATGTATATTTAAAAAAAATTGTGGTTATGCTTTTCCTAATATATATAATTAGTTTTTTCCTTAAAAAAAATTACATTGCATATATACTAACACAATCACATTAATAAATTTGGTTGATATATATTATAAGCATATAGGTAAATCTTTCACCAATAGATATAAACTCAAATCCTAAAAATATTATACATCCAAAACCCTAAAATTAAAATAAATTCCATAAATAAATTCCACAAATAACATTGCTCGACCTCTCCTCAAAGATATTCATAATTGACCCTAAAACGAAGAAACTCTAAATCTTCCACTGCTATTATCGACTGGTAAATTCGATATTGTAAAAGCGAAATGGATTAATTTATAGCATGTACAGTAACAATGTCTATTTAAAAGATCCCTTCATTTCCTATGTAGCAAACAATCAAGTAATATGTGCTCCCCATGCAAAATAATCCGGCTCTAGTACAAAAAATACTAACCAAGAAATTATGATTTGTTCCTTCAATGTGCACAAACAACTCTTCATCCACCTATAGCGCTAGTTGGCCAGAGGCTTCTTTAACTAAAAACAAACATTTTCATTCATCCTAGGGAAAGTGATTGTGTATATTTATGCCAAATCAACTGAATGTTTTGCAATAAATTTTAAATAAATAATCAAAATACGTAACTATTGGAGAAAAAAAACCAATTACAGTAATACTTGGCAAAGTGATTGCGTACAGTTATGCCAAGTCAATTGACTGTTTTGGAAAAAATTAATCAAAACAAACACTTTCATGTCATTTCCTTAAAACCGCATTGACATTCACAGATTTCGTCGGTCATTAAACATTCATTAATCAGTGAAGTTTGTGTTATATAGAGTTGCATTTATTTCAAGGTAAAGATTATTGTGTTGTTATATGAGCTTAATCAAATAATGGAAGAGACGTAGTGTTATTTGTCCCATCTATGGTTATCTGCATAATGATGCATAATAACCAAAGGTGGCAGAGGCTTGAATACTCACAGTCATGACCCATTCCCTGAGGAGAACTAATTTATGAAAATGTTAGCTTATTATAGATATAGTTCAGTACTTATTCAATCTATGGGTTCAGTGCTATTGTAGAATTGTTTTATTGGTGCTATCATATAATTATTTCATTGGTAGATAATCGAGCAATGTAAAATTGTTAATAATCTTCACGTCCAATGTTGCAGATCATCCACTGATCGGTGAAGTATTCTGATCCAAAAACCGTAGAAAAGATGAATTGGTTAGTCTGGAGAGGATAGGTTGTTCAAGCCAATCAAAATATCATCGTCTGGCCTATTTTTTTTGAATGGAAAGGCTAGTTTTCTTTAGAAGCATTATGGACTTTTTTTACATATATGTGTCACATCATATTGACAACAACCATACATCATGGGACAAAATACACTGCATCATCGCGCAGCTCCAAATACACCACATCATGGCGCAGCTCCAAGGATCCAACTCAGCCAAGTGGCGTGAAAACCAACCGCCCCGGCCGTTAGATCGTCGTCTTGCCTATTGTGACCACGAAAGGGGAAGAAGGATTGAGTGTCGCTTGGAAATTATGGCTACAAGGGAAGGATTCAAGGTCCACAATAGTGATGAGGAACAGAAAACTAAGATGAAATTGATTGAAACAGCCATCGATCAAAACCTGAATTGAAACATTTGTTTAGTTGTGAATTAGGCACTGTGAATTGAAATGATTGTGGCGAATATGAATAGTCCATGAGCCAGGAGGGTCTTTTGTGTTAGCCAACCACTCGTAGCAGAATGCGAATCTCGATGACGTTTCGGTGTGGAGGGAATTCAAAGGAAATTAAATAAATAAAAAATATTAAATAACACTGTAACACAAAACATGTCAATAGACATCAAATTACATCCGTCCATGCAGACCTTAGGAGATCCGTCCATGCAGACATTAGGAGAAGAGTATTCACTCTTTCATTAAATCTGAGCCATTTTTTAAATAAATAAATAAATTCCTCAACCCCAATTCCAATATAGACCACGCCTATGGCATAATAATTTTTTATATATATTTTTTATTCATTGTATTATTTTTTTGGTAGGTAACTATCCACGGGGATTTGAACAAGTGACCTATCGCAAGGAGTGCATTAAAGGTGCACCCATTCACCGTCAATCCAAAGCCTCGTGGGCTATTATTATTATTAAAAAAAATTCCTTTTATTAATCTAAGAAAATTTACATGTAACCTGGCTTTTCAAAGTCCATAAATTGTCATTTATCATAAAAAGATTACAAATGTTGCCCTATCAAACAAATATACTAGGAAATCTACTAACCAACAACAAACTAGCAGACACACACAATAACAATAATTACAACAAAAAAACATATTCTCTAGAGATTCAAGACAATAAAAAATAAATAAATAAATAAATTTGGGTTGAGGAGGAGGAAATGCCTTGAATATTGGTATGACCTTCCCTGACTTGATTAAATTTTATCCATCTTATTATATGAAGTCGTTAATGCTCTTACACCCTTTTTTTGGTCCTCCTTGGAAATCTTAGGGGGGGTCTTTGAAAGATTGTGTATGAACTCTTAAATGGGGATTTGAAAAACTTGAACTGGATTGAGCATAATTTGTTCAATGGTTTGGCATGGATTGTAAATCTTGAATGAGGAAATCCGTTGCTAGAGAAATCATGCATGGAACATCCAAATCCTTGTGTTCTAGGAGAAATCCAGTCTCACCCTCTTCCATTACTAAGCTAATGGGCACCTTTGGCAGATTTTTTTTCTCAAACTCTCTCGGGGGCGGCAAAGACTTGAGAAAACCTCTAGCAATTGACTAGGGGATTTATTTATTAACTTCTTGTGTTGATGTCCCATCAGAAGAGGAGAGAGGCTTAAACCTATTTCAAGATATGGGGTTCTAACTGGAATTTGTAGCTCCTTAAGGTCTTAAATTCCTTGTTCTTTGGGGGGATTTTCCAAAACCCTATTGCTCTTTATGATTTAATTGATTTTCTAGCAAATCCTTTGAAATCAAAGGAAAGCCTCTAAAATGATTCCCATATTCATGACAACATCTACATCTAAATGGGACATTTTCATAATTTAATGGCTGTTTCCATATATTGTCCTGATAATAAACATCTATTGAAGTTGGAAGAGGCTACAAAATATTCATATAGACATAGATCCTTGCATAGGATGTGTATCTCCCTCTCTTATTTGCCTCAAAAACCTTGACAAAGGTACTAATGGAATTATGAATGCCTTCAAGTATTTATTCCTCCAAATATTCCCTTGGAATAGAAAAGAGTTGAACCCATATAGGGGTAGTGTCGAAGTATTCCTTCTCAGAATTGTACCACTCTTTCCAAAATTGCATGAAGATCCCAACATTATAAAAAAATTAATTCCCTCCTTTAAAAACCCTCATTCTATCTTTCAAGCTAGAAAAAGTTATTGCAAATAACCTTTTTGCTGCTAAATCTAGATCTATTTATCTCTTGAGGTTGCATTTATTTTTGGAACCAAAAGATCGAGGACTTTTAAAAGGGCCATAATCTAATGAACTTCTAGACCAGAGCATGATCCTGCATATAATGGATGTATTCTGCAATTTTGTTAAATATGACCTCATACTTTAGATCTTGCATTGCTTTTGGAATGCCCTTGAATTTAAAGCAGTGGTCTTTATGAGTGACAAAAATCTTCATTACCTTTAGTTGAACTTTGAAAAGGACACAAATGATGAGGATTTTTGGACAGATTGTTAGTTGATCCAACATTGCTATGAAGTTGTTGGAACTAGGAATTATCCTTAAAATACATCCACTTTCACTCCATTCACACATTTTCTCACCTCTATTCTACCACCATGTCACCACATCAGCTTCATTTTCATCATTATATGGGTTACCTTTGTGTTTTCCAAAACATTATTAATTCTTAGTATTTTTAAGAGAATTTATGGTTAAACTTTAGAAAATAATCTCCATATACTTATACCTAACAATTAGAATGAGTTTGTTGACATGTGTAGGTACAAAGGAAGCTTCCAAGGCATCTTTATGTGGCACTCTATGCTCAAATTCGAATTTGAAGAGATCATGGACCTCATGGAGAAGATCATGGACCTCATGGAGGAGGTCATGGAGGATAGGGTTATGTGTCACCATTGGTTAAGAAATATGTGGGTCAAAGGAGGGAATAGTGGATTTACATTTATGAGTTTGTTATCATAGCTTTTGTATAAATAGGAGTGTTATATCCTTCATTTTGTAATCTTCATTTTTAGAATTTTAGAACCTAGTCCTTCATTTGTAATTTAGAATCTTAGTATTGTATAGGTTGGTAATGAGAAGTTAGATTTGGAGAATCATTGTAATGGTTGTAATTGCAATTTGCAATTGATGATGAATAAAACAAGCTTCTTTGATCCTCTACATTTGACTTCTCTTTTGGTGTGCTTGTGAATCCTTGGAAGGATCCCCATTGCCTAGCAAGTACACTTTTATTTTTGTAGGCTTTTATTTTATGTTTATTTGTGAATTTCATTAGATTAAATTATTAGGTTCATATGTTTGAAATATTAACGAATGACCTTTCGTAAGAAAGTATTAATGTTTCCTTCAATGAATCTAATTTGTTATATAATGTTTGATTTCATTAGTTTAAGTTTCTGATTTATATGCTTGAGATATAAATGAATAGTCTCTTCTAAGAGGGTTTTAATATTTCATGCAATCAATCAGAATTAGGTTTAAATGCTTTAATTTTATCAGTCTAGATAGTTTATTGATTAAGATGTTAGAAATATTAATGAATAGTCTCTCGTAAGGGAGCTTTAATATTTCTTACACCTGTCACAATGTCTTTAGATTTCATTTTGTTAGATGACTAAATAGGCGTTGGAAATCCCAATGAAAGACCTCCTGTAAGGGAGCTTTGGCATTTCTTCACCTAGCTTAGTTTGGTTTGTCTCTAAGTCCATATATATTGGATGATCCTTGAAGTTTACTTACCCGGATTGTTAGGAAATGGAACTCTAATTTGCATCGCATTTTAGACCAAACAGAAGTCCTAAGATAATTTGACTAACGCAGGGGGTTGATCCCCCTCCTGCAAAACTAGCCATGGATGACTATATAGAAGAAACTCGAGTTGAAAACCCTAAAAATTCCCTTCTCTTATATGAATGATCCTATTTAGTTATTTATTTTTAAATAAAAAATTCATATTTTTATTAAAAATTGTGTTACATCTTTTTTCAAGGGTGTCTTTCTATTATTTTTTGTACATTAATGATTATTTTATAGGCCATAGTTTTAATAATATTGCAGTTTTAGTACCCCATTGAAAAGGGGTCGAATTTTCTTACACTAAGAATTCAAATGGGCTATAATTTGAACCTTAAACAAAATAGATTACTCTCAGTAGAACCACTCTATGATTTAGGTATATTTTTGAGGTTTTTCGTAGTCATGATATTTGGTCTTTAATGCCATGGCTAAATAATGTTGATATTTTAAGCTTTTTTGTACTCATAATGTTTGGTTTTAATTCCATGATTGAAAAATATCAAAATTTTAAGGTTTTTCATAGTTATCATATTTTGTGTTTAACACCATGGTTGAAAATTATTGTAATTTTAAGGTTTTTCGTAATCATAATTTTGGTCTTTAATGTCATGTCTAAAAAATGTCAGAATTTTGACCCTTAAAAAAACATGAGAGCATCACCACTTTTGATTTTGGGGTATTTTTTCATGTCTTTGTGCAACAACAGGGTTTTTTGGGCTAGATTTCTCCTTTGAGGTTAAAGTTTTCATTAAGTTGGTAACTTTATTAATTGATTCACTATACCTCCTCCCTGATTTTTTATGCATCAGGTTGTGAAAAATATCTTAGAAAAATTATAAGATGCATCTTTACTCTACAATTCTCCTTGTTAGTGAGCATCACATATCCTTGGAAAATCTAAAGACATCATTTATTTATGTAGATTCAAACAAGTTTTCCTTTAAGGATTTCATTCTAATATACAGTGTAGCAACCTTTTTCCTCTCCCACCAAAGAGATCACATTGTTAGTCTATGGTTAGCATTTTCAAATAATGCAACAAGTTAAGTTTAATTTGAGTCGAATGCTCCAAGCTTCTCCCTTTCTTATATATATCCATTTCTTTTAATATTGCTCCTTGATTCATGATATAAGCTCATCCTAAAGTCATCGCATTCAAGATTTAGCTTACAAAAATTGCATGTCAATGAATCAAAAGGGATTATTGTTTTACAAGCCCTCTAACAATAAATATGCGTGTATGTGTCGTCAATACGATATTCAACACCATAATAACATAGTATCATCCTAGTATACTTCTTTGTGACCCATTATTTCCCACCTTGTTGATCATCCATTAGGACCTTTTTATCCAATCTCTCCCCATTTTTATTAATAAAGGGATCTAAATACCCCCAACATTGTAATATTAATGGAGATAAAATAATATGGAAAATAGATTAAAAAATGAACTATTTTCAAATAAGATAGCAAACAAAATAATGTGCACATTCACATTAAAATTCAAATTATAAATAAAACTTGCATAATTAAAACACTGGAAGTAGTTGTTAGAAATTAAATAACGAAGCAATGGAACACATAAAATGTTGCGGAAATAAAAACACGGAAAAGCATAAAGCAAGAGGGACACGGATATACGTGGTTCACCCAATTTGGGTTACGTCAACAAAGAAACAGTGAGTCCTTCCTTTTATATTATCAAACAAAATGAAAGGATACAACCTGCAACACATCTGTTGTAACTTCGCCTTCACTCTCACACAATCTCTTTTGTTTTTCTCTCACAAAATAATACACAGCCAGGGTATAATTCCCTCATATAGATTGAGGGTTGCCTTTGAGGGAAGAAAAAAACCCTAAATTAACATAACTTCTACCATCATATCTTCTGCCTAATGAACATCTTGGATTGACTACAAACTTACAATATTTTACAAGGAAATTTGCTCTAAATTTTTTCTTTCAAGGTCTCTACCCCAAAACCTTTGCTAGGGGGGATATGTAAATTATGCCTGAATTATTTTTTACTAGCACATATAATTTGCTGCATTTATGAATCCTCTTGTTATAACCTTTCTAGTATCTTCTTAAATAACTTTGCATTTAGTTGATGTAAACACAATTACATGTCCTTTATCAGTTATTTGACCTACACTTAGAATATTCTTCTTTAGTCCTTGAACTAATAATACATCAACTTCCTTTGTATACTTATTAAGGTTTTCTCTACCTTTTCCTAGAAATTTTGTTGAAGCACTATTTCCAAGAATAAATATACCATATTTATTTTTCTTGAGAGATTCAAACTTGTTCTTATCTCAAGTCATGTAAGAGAGCATCTGTTGTCTATATACCATTCATCTTCGTCTTCAAATGAGCAAAGAGAAAGGCTACACCTTATTTGTTGTTCTTCCTTTTGCTTAATATGAGAATTGTTGGTGGATCCATCTTTCTGAGGTTTTCTGTTAACAATATTCTTTTATAGTTGGTTGCCTTAAAGGAAATCAACTTGTTGTCTATGTGAATCCATTGACTCGTTCCTACATTCTTTTGCTACAAGCCCAAAATTGTTACAAATATAACATCTTACATGACCAGAAAAGAGAGTAGAGGAATTGTAATATTTTTGTTTCATATTCATCCTATTGCAATCAATAGCTTTGTGACCAAACATTTTGCAAGAAAAACAATATCCCTTAAAGAAACCTAAGTACCTGGGAATTGTTGATATTCCTATGAATATGCTTCTACAATTAGATGCAAAGTGTCCAAAGTTATGACAAATAAAACATTCAACATCATTGTTCAAAGGAGAGAATCGATTGGTACTTCTATAGTTAGGAGCAAATGATTTCCTTTGAAAAATCACTTTCCTTGGTTGTTGGTCTCGTTGACTTCTTACCTCTTTACCAAATCTTCCATAGTTTTCTTTCTTAACCTCATAATTTCCTGCACAAGCTTGTGAGATAGATTCTCCTTTTACAATTTCATGAAAACCAAGACCATATTTAATGGAGGGAGACCTTTGACTACTAAGAATGTTATCCAAAATATTAGTACTATCTTGAAATTTCAAGTGTTTATCCTTTTCTTCTAATTTACCTTTTAGAATGTTTACCTCAACCTCCAGTCTTTAACATTGTTCTTCCTTTTATAGATACTACTTCCTCATTCCTTCTTCAACCTTTCTTCCTTCCCATTGTCCCTGATCCACTCTCAAGCAGTTAAGCTTTTGCTGGAGCAATTTTCTTTGATACCAATTGTTAGGAAAAATACTAAGAGGGTGGGGGAGGGAGGGGTGAATCAGTATTTTTATTTACTTTAAACTTTCAATTCCATATTCTGAATTAGGTATGCTATTGTTATTCATGAAACCAATGTATGTACACGACTCTCGTGAATACAAACAAAATATATCCAATTCACTTAATTTGACATATCTTTCATCAGTTAGTTAACTTAACCATTGCATTATTAATTCATTCACCATCAAAAATGTAGTAGATAAATCACAAAACATAAGAAACACACATACAACACCAGGATTTTAGGTGGAAACCCAATGTGGGAGAAAACCATTGATGTCATTGTTTATGTCTTCTACGTTTATTATTAAAAAAAACTTCATTACATCTTGTACTGGAATAGACTCTTACCAACATGTAGGGACCCACGTGCAGGAGCCTACAACCTCCACTCGTTCTCCAGTACCCACTGGAAGGGAGCTACAACCCCATGATCTCATTTACCGACTCCTACCGAAAGGGAGCACTTACCCCCTGAACAAATTTACCAACTATCATTGGAAAAAGTATTTGATTCCCTCACTGAAGGATTCAACCCTCAACAACTTTTTTTAACCACATTTCATAATATTTCATATTGGATCCACCCGTCAATCATCAAACAACTTTTCGTCCACCTTTATCATATTTTCAAATTGGACCCACATCCAGCATTATTCTCAATACCAAGTAACAACTCTAAAACCAAATAATAAATCAATTCATTCAATCATTGTCCAAAACAAGATACCATACTGAATAATAGTATTGAATCAACACTGAATCACCATAACCATATCATACCAATACACAACCACTCATCAATATACCAAGCCATACATTGTTCACATTCACAGAAACAAAGTTTTGTCACTGCAAAACCTGATCATATTTACTTTAAAATGTATACACTACTATTCTAGAGCATACCTATGTATATACGCATTTCCTTTTTATGACACTTGCGTAAATATCTCGGAATACTGAATAGTAAATCATCGAATCACTGAAGCATTGAATCAATCATTGAACCATACAAAGATCATTGAAACAATCACATATCGCCACATTGTAGCATCATTACCAATCAATATTCCATTCCACATTCAACCCAATCAACATTGTCAGACACAGATCATCAAAATAGAGACATCATTGACAGACATCAGCAAATAGAGCCAAACTCATCAAATGTCATCTTCAAGTCGCAATGCAAACCCTAGAACATATATGCGACATCCATGAAACATATCAATGTATGTACGCGACTACCATGCATAACACCTGCGTATAGATCTAAACATATTGAATAAACAAATCTTAGAATATATATGCGACTTAGCATAAACAAATCCACGTATGTATGTGGCTATTCAGAAGTAAACATGTGTACATATCTATTACCTTTCACTACAACTTCAATCTCTGCAACCTTTACCATCATAACTACAAACTTTTGAATAATTCATTTAGATCATAACATTATTATAACCACAAATCTATCATTGTTAGTTACTTAGTGATTTGCAATAACTAAATCAATCGAGCATATATGTCAAAATATCTTTAGATCTTTCTTATCTGAGACTTATCCTTGCTCCCTAGTGCACACTTATTCAAGATCAAATCATTCATAAACAATCCATTACTTGCACACTTAACACCTTGATCTCCATATCCCTCTATAGTTTTTAGCCTTAGCCAATACCTTAGGTAAATCCTTTGGTAATGTCATTAGTATTCTTTGACAAGATCAAATAAATGTTGCCACAACCATTACTATGCGCCAATACCATGGTAATGACCCTTGGTATCTAGATTACCATGGTTTGAATTTTGTAGGTTACTTTTAATCATAGACCTATGTATGTATATAAACCTTCTTCATACGAACCGCATATAATTTCTCAACCTTCACTAAATTTGCATCCATATGTCATCTCTCTATCCACATCATCTGTAACATCTATACCATTCTGCATTAGTTTCACAATCGTCAATGTTGACATCAGGTACATCTTTATCAAGCAGGTTTCCATCAAGGACAACACATTAACCATAATGCCAATAATTTCCTTTATTTTGATAATTAAATGACATTTATTGCCTTGTTTCCTTTGCCAATTTCCATAGCCATTATTAAACCACAATTGATGCCCACTATCATTTTTTCCCAACATTCATCTTGGAATATGTGCCCCATGACCTTGGTCTTATTTTATGTACATGGAAAATCAACTAGAGGCCATTACAAATGCCTCCCCTTGGGGGAAAACCATCCTCAGAGTTCATTGACGCGTATAACCAACAAAACATGTTACCCATGGAGCTTTATAACACAACTTGATGCAACATTTACATCATACCAAATTGTTATATCCATGAACATTATATCGCTTATTAGAGCTTTATAACACAGCTCGATTCAGTATTTACAACATACTACTTATTAGCTCTTTATAACACAACTCATTGCAGTATTTACAATACACATATGCATATATAAATATAAACCAAAAACATTTTCTCAACCAACAAATAATGAAGGATACAAAGCCTACATCTGATCTGTCATCTCCCAAGTAGCTTCATCGAGCCCAAAATGCTTCCACTGCACTTTAACTTGCTTTATTACTCTATTCCAGAGCATGAGTTGTTTCCAGTACAAAATGCACTAAGGTTTTGGCTGGAACTCTCCCTCTAGTTCCACCTATAAAAAAGACAACCCAAATGCTTGCTCAACATCCTAGACATACCTCTTAAGCAATGAAACATGGAAAACATAATGGAATTTCATTGTTGGCGATAGTGCAAGTATGTATGCCATTGATCCAATCCTCTCAAGGATCTCAAAAGTCCCACAATATCGAGGTGTCAACTTGGGACATGACTCAATCCTCAAGGTGTTCCTCTTGGGCTTGATGGTCAAGTACACATGCTCCCCAACTTGAAACTCCTTGAATTATCTATGTTGATCTACATGACTCTTATGCATGTCCTTCACTTCCTTTAAATTCCTTTGGATAACATGCATCTCCTGTTCCATCTCAGCCAACATATCTGGTCCAATCCACACCCTATTCACTAGATCACTTCAGTTGATAGGAGTATTGCAACGCTGCCCATAAATAGCCTCAAATGGACTCATCCTCAAGGATTAATAATACCCATTATTATATGCAAACTCCACCAATGGAAGATACTCCTCCCACTTCATTTATTGATGCATGACATACATCCTCAAAATATCCTCAAGAATCTTGTTAACCCTCTTTTTTTGTCCATCCATTTGTGAATCATAACTTGTACTAAAAGCTAAATCAATCCCCAAGCCTACAAACAACTCCTTCCAAAAATTGGAAGTGAACTTGGCATCTCTATCTAATATAATCTTGTTAAGAACACCATGCAACCTCACTATCTCCCCGATGAAGATCTGAGCTACCTCACTAGCTGAATTATAGACTTCACTACAATGAAGTGAGCTACCTTGCTCAACATGTCAACCACAACCATGATGGAATCATGTTGTCTAGATGTCCTCATAAAACCTATAATGAAGTCAATGGAAATGACCTTCCATTTCCATTTTGGAATCAGAATAGGCTGCAATAGACCAATTTGATACTTACACTCTACGTTCACCTGTTGATAGTCTAAGCACATCACAACAAAGTCAGCCACTTCTTTCTTCAAATTCAACCAATGATATAACTTGTTAACAGTTGTCAAATTCTTATGATATCTGGGGTGGCTTGAATATAACTTTATATGAAACTACCTCAAGATTACCTTCTTGAGCTCACTGCTATTTGGCACATAAATCTTGTTCCTGAATATAACCAAGACATATGTCATGAAGTGATACTCCTCATCCCTATCACCATCACCTTATTGTTGCAACTTGTGCTTCAGTTATCGATACCTCTCATCATGTTGCCCTGCATGCAATATTTGCTCCTGTAAATCTACCCAACAAGTGCTGATAGTTGAAATGTGATTCACCTGCACTCTCCTACTAAGAGCATCTACAACCCTATTCTCCTTTCCCTTGATGTACCTAATCTTAAAGTCAAACTCACTAATGGTAGCCAACCATCTAGTTTTACTAGCATTCAAATTAGGTTGTTGAAACAAGTACCTCATCCCATTATGATCAATCATCAAGATGAACCTCCTGCCAATAATGTAATGTCTCCACATATTCAATATATGAATGATAAGTGCCAACGTAAGATCATGAGTCACATAGTTCCACTCATGCTCATTCATCTTCCTTGATTCATAGCATACCACCTGCCCTTCCTACATTAGGACTCCACCATGTCCTTCCTTGAAAGCATGGTACAAACCACAAACTCATTATGAGGTTATGTAATCTTCAAGACTCGGGAATTTGTAAGAAAATGCTTCAACTACTCAAAAATAGCTTTACACTTCTTAGTCCATTCAAACTTCTCCAATTTCCTCTGCAAAGATGTAATAAGATATCCAATATGTGATAAGTTCTTGGTGAATTTCCTATAATAACCTGTTAGTCCCATGAATGATCTAACCTCATCTACATTCCTAGGAGTTGGCACGGAGTTTTCCACTCCATGATATCTTTAATCTTTTCTCAGTCCATTATTATACCTTCCTTGGAAACAACATGTCCCAAGTAATGAATCTGGGACTGAAATAAACTACACTTATTGAGCTTGGCATACAACTGATGCTCTCTCAACAAACTCAACATCGTTTCTAGATTATTTGTGTGCTCTTCCTCATTCTTGGAGTATATCAATATATCATCAATAAACCTAACACAAATTTGTCCAGGTAAGGATGCAACACATTTTTCATCAAACACGTGAAATCGGTTGGAGCATTGGTAAGACTAAAAGAAACCACCATAAACTCATAATCTTCATACCTCATATGAAATGCAGTCTTGTAAATGTCTTCTTCTTTGATGCACACTTGATGATATCCTGATCTCAGATAAATCTTTGAAAACACAGTTGATTCCTTCATTTGATCAAACAAATTATCAATCTACAGCAATGGATACTTATTCTTGATAGTCACCTTGTCCAACTACCTATAATTAATGTACAACTTGAGAGTATCGTCCTTCTTCCTTATAAATAATATCGGTGCACCCCAAGGAGATACACTTGGCCTTATGTATCCCTTATCAAGCATTTCCTTAACCTGTAACTTTAATTCCACCAACTCCAAAGTGCTCATCCTATAAGGTGCCTTAGATGTTGGTGTTTCTCCTGGCATCAACTTAATAGAAAACTCCACCTCTTGGTGAGGACACAACTCTGGAATCTACATAGGAAACACATCCTGAAACTATTGCAAAACAAGATACCTCTTCAGGAATTCATCATCCTTAACATCCTTCCCTTTTTCAATGGAAATATGAACTATAAATAATACACATAATTGTGCTTTTCCTGCATAGATGTAATTATTCTCACTGATGTAGGCTTCTTATTTCCCTACAAGACTCTCCTTTCCCCGTCATTGTCCAGGAACTCAATAACCTTTTCATAGTACTCTACCTTGGTCTTGTGAATGAACAACCAATCAATGCCAAAAAACATACTATATGATCCCAACGGAAGCACATTTAAATGTGTTGATGTAGGAATACCATTCAGGTAAAATGCACAAGATCTCACCCAATGATGAACTCCTCTCTTGGTCCCTATAGCCAACTGCACCAACCAAGATTTTGTGTGCACTTCTTTATTCAAACAACACTTATCCACTAGGTCAAGGCTGATATAACTATAATTATATTCAGGTTCAATCAAAATGGAACAAGTTTATCACAATCTTACCTTCCATATCAATAATTGATGCCTAATGATCTGCATGCCTAATATCCATTATTGCATAAATCTTAGGAATACTTTGCCCAACATATCCATGTGTATGTGCCTCCTGATCACTGTAAATATTAGGCCTTCCACCCTAGTGCGATGGGAACTCACTCTTGTGATGCTCTCCACCACAAGTCCAATACCTCAACGGCTTCCTCCCATCGCCCTTATTCTACTCCTCAAGCTAAACTTCATGTCCTTATTCAACTACATTGAACTTTATGTATGGCACTATGTTATCCTTGTCATCTGCATCCTAAGGTCTTCCTCACTCCGTATCCCACTTTCCTTAAGTCTTATAATTGCTTTTCCAATCCCTCTTAGGCTTAGACTTATGATTAGACTACTCATAATAATGCTCCAGCTTCCCAATGACTTCTTCCAATGGTTGAGGCTCATCATACTCAATTTGATCTTTAAATGCTAAAGGAGATCCACTAATGAACCTTTTCACCTTTATCTTCTCATCCTTGAGGTAGGGAACATACCTCAACAACTCCAGAAACTTGGTCATGTACTCTTCATCTGTCATGGAATCCATCTTCATCTCATAGAACTCCTTTTCCTTTCCATCATAATATCTCTCAGACAAGTACTTCTTCCTGAAGGGCCTTTTAAACTCATGCCAACTCTGCTCCTCTACCTTGTTTCCTCTAACATGCTTCACATTTTCCCATCAAATATATGATTTTCCCTTGAGACTGGAGATAGTTATCTTAGCTTTCATGTTCTCTAAATAATATGCAATCCAAATAACTTCTTCATCGCAAGTAGTTTTTCTTCTACATCTTCATATTTATTCACTTCCCCATCAAAAGTAGGAGGCCTGGATTTTTTGAACTCCTCTAGAAAATATTGATTCTCACTCCTCATATAAGGATGCTAGTGGTAATGATGATGATGTCTCTCAAAACCGAAGCTGGAATAAAATCCATGAGTGTTATCTCGACTATCAAGTGTATCCAAAGATATGAAACCTCTCATTGTATCATCTATGTCCAACATGTATCCTGATCGAGATATGCTACCATATGCCCCATTAGTATTTTTCTCTTGTTGAGGATTGATCCTTAGTTGTCTCTGATTCTGCGAGTTTGAAAGGCTCTAAAGGATGACTGCATTAACCTCTGTCTTCTTTTCCTGAGCTTTGGCAATTCTTTATTGTGCCTCAATCAGCCTTTTATTATCTTCTTTGCAACTTTCGATCGATGCCTTCAAACTTCTCAGTGTATATGTTAAATCAGGAGAGTACTCTTCTCCTTTATGCTCAACTGACCTATCCCATTCCTTAGAATTCTAATAAGGCATGTAAGGGGAGTCATGTGAACTATATTCCACCATTTTTCTCTTCATCTATGATCTTCTATCTCCTGCAAACATTTCATGTTAGATAAATGAAATAAAGACATAATCAAAATCATACCTCGGTGTATTTCAACGGAGGCTATACATCTACACAAGTCAATCTATATTAACGTGATATAACTTCAAAATCATATTAATTCATACATAAATAAGTTCATGATATCCATAACAATAACTAGCTAACATGCATATATGATAAACTCGTAAATGACTCACATGAATGCATGAAAATCACATCTACTCTGAGGTATAGTGTTGCAACCTCGATCTGATACCAATTTGTAACCATCCTTCCCACATTTACCCACTTTGACAAGCTCTTTAAGGTAAACATGAGTTGAGAGTCACTATGATATGATCCAACCTCCAAGTTCCAGTTATGGAAGTGAGGCCTACAAACCGGAAGTAAGCTGACATACCTCAAAGACTACAGATCACCCAAAAGCCTACCAACCACCCCAGGTGATCAATCCCTGAGTTGGAACTCTTTTTCACTAGGTTTATTCCCAAACCACACCCTTGACACACTGTGCATGCGGTTATGAGGGTCCAACCTCACCCATAAGCATGCCTACATGCAATTATGACCCAAATTCTAGTGGGTTGTGTTATATTCTTTCCACGTAGTTAACAGGGGGTTTAAGGGGCACCTGTAACCCCACTTTATGGGGTCTGGGGCAGCGACCCGGAAAATTTTGGTTTTGGACCCTATGTTAGGTTGGGCGGACCCACCTATGGTTTTGTGCATGATTTTCACACATGTTTTTTGGACGCGATGGTTTTCGGTCCATGGTATTGGATGCTTTGGCATGTATAAATATGTATTATAACATTGAAAGGAACATAATGAAAAATCAAGCTGGTAGTCCCGGTTTTGGGATCCAGGGGAAAATATTTGTGTATATGTGTGTGTTATGCTCTCGCATTATTTATTTTCTGTGTTTTAAAATTCGTATGCAGGTAATTTATGTATGGAGTTAAAACCTACATTTGGTATCAGAGTAGATTTGGCTTCAAGGGGATGCCTTTGTTGCTGAGGGGTTTCGCTCAGGCCTGTGGTAGTCCTTGTTCAGTGGAAGATGTGCAAAATCGATTCTAGTGGTGAAAGAAGATGGCGAGCAGTGGAAAGATAGAGATCGAGAAATTTAATGGTCAGATTTTTGAGTTGTGGAAACTCAAGATGGAGGATCTGTTGGTGGATAAAGATCGGTGGATCGCGGTAGATCCAGGTACTAAACCAACGGGAGTGTCCGATGAAGAATGGAAGAATTTGGATCGGAAGGCAAAGAGCACAATACGATTGTGTGTCTCAAATTCAGTATTGTTGAATGTATCAGGGGAAGCTACAACAAAGGCTTTGTGGGACAAGTTAGGGACTTTGTACTAATCTAAGTCTCTGGTGAATAAACTGTTCCTGCTGAAAAAGTTGTATAACCTGAGGATGAAAGATGGAGACTCGGTGACAGAGCATCTGAACGCATTTAATACTGTGGTAAGTCAGTTAGCATCTGCTGATTTTAAAATTTCAAATGAAGATAAGTGCATCAATTTGTTGTGTTCTCTACCAAATTCGTGGGATAGTTTGGTTATTGCAATAGGTAGCAACGCAACTGCCTTGCAGTTTGATGAAATAGTCTCAGCCTTGCTGACGGAGGAGATGAGACAAAAAAATATGGAGAACCAAAATGGTGATGCCTTGTCTGTACGACGATGGTCCCAGAACAGAAACAAAAATAAGTCATCGAGTGGGAGATCGAAATCTAGAGGGAGATATAAATGTCCAGGAAAACCTATAAAGGTTGTGTGCTGGAAATGCGGAAAGGAAGGTCACTTCAAAAGGGACTGTAAATCTAAAGCTCCTGACAAAGGAAAGGGATCTGATGAGGCTCCTTTTGCAGAGGCGAAAACCACCTCAAATGAAGTTGGGGATGTGTACTTGGGTTCTTCAAGTACACATGTAGTTCATGAGGCATGGTTGATTGACTCAGGTGCATCCTTTCACTTCACTCCCCATAGAGAGTGGCTCTGTGAGTATGAGAAATATGATGGTGGTGATATCTTCTTAGGGGATGACAGGAAGGCTAGAATTATTGGTTGTGGAAAAGTAAAGTTGAAGCTGCAAGGTGGAAGGGTTAGAACACTTCCGGGTGTTCTACATATTCCTGCATTAGCTAGAAATCATATTTTTGTTAGTAAGCTGGATGATGCAGGTGTAAAAACAGTGTTCGAGAAGGATACCTGCAATATGGTTCGGGGAGAACTGGTATTGATGCGGGGAGTTCATATTGGAACTCTGTACAAGCTGCAAGGTAGCATTGTTGTTTATGGGTGCAACAGCTCCATGGTTCCTGAAAGTGGAGCAGAAAATCTAGTGGTCTCTGGAGAAAATACCATGTTGTGGCATCAAAGGCTTAGACATATTGGAGAGAAGGGCCTTCGAATACTTGATGGTAAAGGTATGAACAATGTAAACTTTGAAACGGGAATTGATGCTGTTACCCGTTTCGTAGAGACAGCAAAAAAGTGACCTGATTTTAAAAAGGGGTGATGCAGAACGCACATGTTTTTTTTTACTTTAATTTTTTTTATGTACATCACGTTTTAGAATGGTAGTGATTTTTATGCTGATTTAAAAAAGTGAGCATTCTGCATCACACCCCTTTTTTAAAAGCCCTGTTTTTTGGCTTTAAATTTTTTAATGTATAAAATGTAGATAATTATTTAGTAAATTTGATAATTTTTGAAGTGGTCGTTTTCTTCACATTTTCTTGTTTTTTATTTTAATTTTAAATTTTTTTCGTGAGGTTTTTATTGTTTTGCATTTTTAAATTAGAAGGTCGATATTTAGACTTTTCGATATTCTACATATTTATACATCCTTAATTAATTTTTCAATCCACATGAAATAATTGTTTCTAAAAAACAATATTTTTTAACAATGGACATAAAAATAACCATTTTTAACATAAATATAACTAAAAAACTACACATTTTGATAATTTTTTGCTAGAATTGATATGTCAAATTCACAATTTTTATACGATAATTTTAACTAAAAATGGTTAAATAATAGCTTTTTCTATGAATTTCATGTCAAAAAAATAATAAAAATCACTTCTTCTTCTTCTTCTTCTTCTTCTTTTTTTTTTTTTTTTTTTTTTTCAGAAAATAATGGTTAACTTAAAAATCAATGCAAAAATCACATATTACCAATATTGAACGTATAACAACCCTAATTGAGTGTTTATTCTTCTCATAAAATGTCAAAGTCAAAACATTGCAAAGCTTGATTTACAAGCATAACTTAAATTTAATCAACAATGTCACGTAATCCAAACTCTTCTTCCTCTAGAGTTTCATCATTGTCTTCTTCCAAAATATTTTCTGTTTCATTTTGCTCATTTTCCTCTTCTAATGGGTCTTTGATGTCTGCGAAACTCCCAATGTATGTCTTTCCAAACATTCCATGTAATGGTGGTTAGGGTTCCTTTGCCTTTTTTGCCACACGTGATTCACTAAAGTCCCCTTTCTTCAACCCAATTTCTTGCATTGCATCTGGAAGAAATTGAAGAGCATTAATTCTTTGCTGAATGAAATTGCACTATACTGGATCTTTTTCAATTGCAATGCAATTTCTTCCTTTTTGAAGGCAACATGCTAGTGTTGTACCTAATTATCAAGCACAAAAGAAATAATGAACTAAATTAGTACAATGACATATTAATTAAAAAAATAACATATTGAAATTCAATTCCATATAATAAAACTTACCTGAGCCAGAAAATAAATCCAAAACCCAATCTCCTTCATTTGAACAAATGTCTATAAGATAGTCAATCAATAATTGTGGTTTTTGATAAATGTTAACTATCTCTCCTTTTGCTTCTTTGTCTTCATATGTTAGTTTTCTCACAACAGCATCATAAGTCAGTATTTGGCTATGACTCTTTCTGTCTACCCGATTAAAAATCATAGACATATGGCTATCATCTTTTGCCCAACTATCAATATGGATGAACTCACAATCATTTATAAATTGTTGATCTTCATTGTGAAGAAGATTTGTCTTTTCCCTGTAACATGAAATAGTAAAAGTTCAATTAACTTTTACATAAATAAATTTTTCAACATTAATCAAATATACATTTTAAATGTCTTACCATGTAAGCTGCATCATTGAATTTGTTTTCCCCTTGAAGCTTGACAATATCATTGCCAATTGTGTGTTTGAATGAAATGTCACAAATCTCCATAATGGTGATGACGTGACTTCTACAAATCCCGCAACCACTTTACTAAAAGCTTGATAAGTATAAGGGTCACTATCATAGTCAATGTTTGGAATATTGAAACCATGGGGAATATCTGCAATGACTAGGGCATAATCCCTTTTAGGTATGAGTTTAGCAATGTCTTCACAGTTGCCTTGTATTACTTGATATTGAATAGTGTCTAGCCCATTCCAAATGAAATGATTAAGAGTTGGATCAAGTTGAATATCCTTAATACGTTGCTTCCTCAATCTTTTGATCTTTATTTTTTCAATAAAGGTTTTGAAACTATCTGGCACTCCATTATCATCCTTCCTCATCTTTTATAAAATAAACAAATATATGTGTAAGTTATAAATTAAAAATAGTACACAGGTGAATAAAAATGAATATATAAATCAAGATACCTTTTTAAATGCAAGATAAAAAGCTTTTAATGTTGTTGTAGAACTTGAATCTGGATAGTTGCGTACGACATCATCCCAACTATCTTCATTCAACAATCTAACCATTTGTTCTTGAATTTTCATGTAAACTTTGTGACTGCATAGATAAAGTAACAAAAAGTTAATATAATGATATGTATAACAAATACTACCAAGAACAACATGTTTTATTTAAAATATAATTATAATCTAGAAATAAATAAAAATATTTCAACAAACTTACTTTTGAAATTCTTCAGACATTTCCTCCAATGATAGTTCCCCTGACCTCACACGAGATAATATTTTTTTGACAATTTTTTCATCTTTCACTCCTTGCATCGCCCTCCAAGGTGTGATAGTCATATCGTCTGGAATATGCTTCATTTCAGGAGCTAATTTACTGTTTCCACATATGAATGGCTTAGACTTTTTGACCTTCTGGTTTTTAATGGCAATGTCTTCCCACATGCTAAAAATCTCATCAATCAACCTCCAAACATCTCCAGTTCTAAATGCCAATTGGAAAATGTTATCAACACCTCTGAATAAATCACTATGTTTGCTGCCTTTTCCACCTTTTGAATTGGTTTTCTCTTCAATTTGATATCCTATTTCCATACAACATTCCTTTCGGAAATTTGCAGTAACTTTTGTCCTATCCCCACCACATTTTTCTTCAAATTCACTATGAATAAATCTAACCCTTTGGATGAAAGTCATAGACATCCTATATTCATTATCTGAATTATGATCCCATGCCACTAACTTTGCTTCTGTATCAGATAAACCAGCGTAAATGATACATTTCATTGTTTCAAAACGTGGGTTATTAGGATATTCCTCCATCAATTGTCTTTGAGCTTCTACAGAATGGTTCCCCCCAAGCACATAATAATTGTATTCAAAACATTTTGACTTATCAAATGCTTCTTTGTTGGGAACTTGAAGTGGATAAACAAGAAGCACATAACTAACCACATGAGCATATGGATTGTACCTCATCAATGTCTTCAAGTTGTGAACATGCAGATGATGTGGCTTTATAACTTGATATTGACATTGTCCTTCACTTGCTTTATAGGTTTGCCTGACATTAAGCTGAAATGTGCAACCACCATCAATTAAATTTCTCTTTGTCAAATTCTCTCGAATGACATTTTGTTTTGTTTTGATAATGCCATCTTCAAAATCAACTCCTGGTGTAATGATTTCTCTGCTTTCTTTTGAAGTTTCACTAGGTTCTTGACTGCTAGTAATGACTGCTTCAAAATCATCAACTTTACTTTTCTTGGTCATAACATTCCCAACAGAGTTATTCTTGTGTATTGTTACTTTTGGATTTTTATGGCTCTTCTCAGTTCCAATGTCATCTTCAGTAATGACAACATATGTTTCATTGTCAATTTCAACTTCATCGTTCTCAAAAGTAACTTGTTTACCCTTGCTAGATTTATCCACCAGAGACCTTTTTTTCTGATTCTTTGGATGTAGTTTTGTAGCATTATCAATTACTTCATTTTGCCTATTTTCCATATCTTTTTCTGACACTGAGTAAAAACTGCTAACAACTTTCATGATATCATTCTCAATGAAATGAATGCCTCCCAACCTAATTGAACAACTTTCAATGAAATTCTGCCAAACAAAATATCATATGTCAATAAAAAGCAAAGTTAAAAAATATAGCGAGACACTTTCAAAAACACAAAATACAAATATAAATAACAATACTTACGATGTTTTGTGTCATATCATTTACGATTTGACTACACAACTTTGTAGATACCTCTCTCGTGTCATACGATGAATATGATAGTTGGTATTTAACCCTTTCATGTGACTTGGGAGCTTTTGTAAGTACGTAAACAACTTCAGTGTCCGGTACCGAACACATATCTACGACTCTTCCCATCACATCAAAAATTCCATTATCATTCGGTATATCGATATATAGATATATATTCGCATTTGTGCTTTCTCTTTCTTTCACATACCACATTCTTGATGAAAATTTCACCTCTTTCGAATTCTTCCAGTCTGAAATCATCTTCTTATCACTTGAGGCACTTGAAATATTTGTACTCATGAGCTCAGGTGGAGTTCGTTCACCAATGTTTCTTTTAGATGCACCTTTATGAGTCTTTGGTCCAGAAAGATTCACTGAAATTCTCTTTGATACCATTTTCCTGAAAAATAGAAACACATAAATCAGTAAATAATAAAAACATATTAACTTAAATTAACAACGAAAATATATCATAAATTTTAATCAACAATCACCCCACCCACCGCCCCTCATATTCCAAAAGGACAGGCATTAACATTCCAGTGTAAAAAAAGTAAATCACGAATAAAAAAATTTGCTCGAGCGCCCTCACCCAACCCCCCCGCGCACGGCACAGGCGCCCTCACCCACTCACTCCCCCCAAGCATCCCAACCCCCCCACGCCGACGGCCCGGGCGCCCTCACTTGCCCCACCGCCCAGGCGCCCCGACCCAACCCCCAAAACCCTCCCCAGCCCGGGCGCCCCCACCCGCCCACCCCAACCCTCCCTACTCCCCCCACTCCCCTCCCACCCCCACCCGCCCGCCCGCCCGGCCCGAGCGCCCTCACCAGCCACACCCCGCCCGGCGCCCTCACTCACCCGCCCGCCCGCCCCACCCCACCCGGTGCCCTCCCCCGCCCCACCCCTCCGGGCGCCCTCACCCGGCCACCCCACCCCTCAGGGCGCCCTCCCCCGCCCGCCCCACCCCTCCGGGCACCCTCGCTACCTCTCCCCCAACCCGTCCGACCGCAACCCACTCACCCGCCTGCCCTCCACCCCCTCACCCGCCCGCCCGCCCTCCACCCCCTCACCTGCCCGCCCCAACCCTCCCGGCGCCCTCACCCCTCCGGGTGCCCTCGCCCGCCCGCACGCCCCATCCCTTCGAGCGCCCTCACCCACCCCCCCCCCCCCCGCCCGATGCCCTCACCCACCCGCCCACCTCACCCGAACCCCCCTTCTCCTGGGCATCCTCAGCCCCATGAGCGTGTCTCGTGCAGGGGCCACCCGGGCCGCCCGCGCCCCTGCCCGGTAGGCGCAGGGCGATTCCGGAATCGCCCTGCCTGCCGGGCGGGGGCGCGGGCGGCCCGAGTGGCACCTGCATGAGGGAGGGCGCCACCTGGGCCGCCCACACCCCTGTCTGGCAGGCAGGGCTATTCCGGGAATCGCCCCGCCTGCCGGGCGGTGGCGTGGGCGGCCTGGGTGGGGCCTGCACGAGGGCGTCGGGAATTGCCCTGCCTGCCGGGCGGGGGTGCGGGCGGCCCAGGTGGCGCCTGCACGAGGGCACCCTCCCTCATGCAGGCACCACCCGGGCCACTCGCGCCCCCGCCTGGAAAGTAGGGCAATTTCCGGAATCGCCCTACCCGGGCGGGGGCACGGTTGGCGCCTACACGAGGGAGGGCTCCCTCGTGCAGGCGCCACCCGGGCCACCTGCGCCCCCGCCCAACAGGCAGGGTGATTCCGAGAATTTCCCTGCCTGCTGGGCGGGGGCACGGGCGGATCGGCGCCCTCGTGCAGGTGCCACTTGGGCCGCCCGTGCCCTGCCTACCGAGTGGGGGCGCCGGCGGCTCGGGTGGCACCTGCACGAGGGCGCCCTCCCTCGTGCAGGCACCACCCGGGCCGCCCGCGCCCCCGCCCGGCAGGTAGGGCGATTCAGGGAATCGCCCTGCCTGCCGGGTGAGGGCACGGGCGGCCCGAGTGGCGCCTGCACGAGGGAGCCCTCCCTCATGCAGGCGCCACCCGGGCTGCGCCCTCTATCAGGTCCCCGAGTTGAGCCGAGCGCGGTGCGATGAGCGGGCGAGTTAACACGGCCGCGGGCGCGGACGCGGTGCGACGAGCGGGCGATTTGACACGGGCGCAGGCGCGGTGCGACGAGCGGGCGAGTTGAAACGGGTGCGGGCGCGGTGAACGGGCGCGCAGGTGAGCTTACACGGCGGGCGCGCGGGTGAGCGCACACGATGGGCGCGCAAGCGGGCGCACGCACATGAAATGCGACGTTTCAGAAAGTTATATGCGATGATAAGAAAAATGATGGAGTTTATACACGATGGAAGCGTGGAGAAGTTAGATGGAGGCCGACTCATGTTAGGGGATTGCCGACATGTGCGAGAGCACTTCAAGGGGTGTGTGAACTATGTTTTAGTGGTAGGCTGGGTGAGCCACCACTCCATTGCGATGTGTATATATTGTGCCATTTGGAAGTGTCCAAAGGAATCATTCTTCACAAGGAACTTCGCTTAAGAAGAAGAGGCGCAGGTCTAAGTGCGCAGAAGACAAGGAGGGAAGGCGCATACCTCATGCGCTGGTTCTTGGTTTAGCCGCACGGTAGAGAAGTGTCGTTCTTGGAGTTGGGTGAAGGTGTTGGGCAAGGTGTGCTTGGTGATCGGTTGCAGTGTGCACAACGGTCGTGCAAAGTGCCGGTTTGTGCCAGGACTTGGCGTGGGTGTCTCGGTGGCTCAGGTGAGCACCCACCCATCGTGCAAGGTGTGCACGAAGGTGAACGGATGTTCACATTGATTGTAAAATTGAGTAAGTGTAAATTTGGGGTTTCCCAAGATTTAGCTTATACATTGTAAAAGTGATGATTATATAATATATTGATTCGGGCAGACTCATATTGCAGGGAGTTGCCCCTCCCTTTATACTGTGCAATTGTCTTCTTCGTTTATAATTGTTGTTGATAATGAATGAGTATGGGTGTTCATTGGTATAAAGGATAAACATAATAATACTTGGTTGCGAAACACAAACTAAGTAGGAAAAAGTGTAATAGGTGTAGTCCACAAACATTAGTATTGGTGAAAAGAAAGTGTTCGGTGGTGCCGCACCTCGCTATAAGCGGTTGGAAGACTACCGCAGGTGTAGGGCCATGACAGGTGGTATCAAAGCTATGAACAAGTTCAGGTGTTGAAGCATTGAAGCTAATACACAACTTGACAGGTGGTATCAGAGCTCGGTTGGAGCTGGTGAGCAAGGGTTGCTCGTGACGAAGTGTAGGTGTGGATGCACTTGACAGTTGATGACAGTGGAAGCAGGTACTTGCAGTTGAAGGAAGTTGGTTTCACATACAAGTGGAACAAGGGTTGGTTCATGGTTGTAGGGAAATTGGTGAAGCTGGTGAATGATAAATCAGGTTTAGCAGAGGTGAAGCTTAGTGTTTGGACCAAGCTGAACGACAAGGCATGGAAAGTTTGGAAGAATGCGAAGGGAAGCTCTTGCTTACCTTATACAGGTTGAAGCGGTTGAAAGAAGAGAATCCCCGGATTCGAAAGGAACTTGAGGTCTTGGAAAAGAATGTTGAAAATTAACTTCTTCAACTTGGTTGGACAATGGAGCAAGATGAAGTTGCAGATTGTGCTATCAAGGAAGAGGAAGCCGTGATGACCGAGGATGTTGCAGATGTGACAACGATGGAGGATGAACTTGAGATTGATCAAGTTGGACCAGGATCGTGCAGTTTGCAGACATGGATGGATGAGGATACTCACATGGAGGAACCTCATGATGATGAAGAGCAAGGATTGTTGATGGTTGCTGGACTTGTTGGGGTTGTTTGTGACCTTATGATGAAAGGTGCAAAGGCCCGTGACAAGGGAGGAACATGATGATCGTTGTGGAGGAGTGGGTCATGTTTTAGCCACTTTGGCTAAGTGCCCGGCATGACTCATGGAAAAATTGAAGGGCACACATTTGATGATGCTTGGGTGGACTTCTCATGGCCAAGACCAAGAGATAGTCTTGGTGGAACCTTCAGTGGAGGAGCTATGATGGAGAGACTCATGTGATGATGATATGGTTGGGTGACCGAGTTCGCTAGACCGAAAATTGTAGACCTGGGTGAGGATGACCGATTGTTGTGATGGGTCTACTTGGTTGGACTACATGGGCAACTTAGTCATGGACATCAGGTTGGAGACATGGAGCATGGTAGTCTTATGCAGGGACATGAGGCAAGAGCACTTGTAGAGGTGTCACTTATGGACATCCAAAGAGGAGTGCCAAGGTAGGGATGTTGTGCAGATGGATTTGCTGATGTGACATGGAGACTTATTACCTATGAGCCGATGGAGAGGTTGTGCAATCTTTTACAACAAGACCATGGACTTGGATGGAGTTGTGAGCAGACTATGGAGCATTCCTACTACATGGAGAGCTGAGGCTTCTTGCAGATACCTTTGGGCCAAGACTTGTATGCTCGCTGAGATGTTGGTTGGAGATGGCTCATGGAGCTCATGATGACATGAGGATTGTGACTTTCAGGGACTTCATACATGGTGGACTTAGAGGATCTGATGCATTGAGGAGCTGAGGTCAAAGACTTTGATGCAGGATGGGGTGCATAATTTCAAGTACATGTATGGGAATGGCTTGAAAGAGTGACTTGATGTGGAGGATCGATATGAGACACTTTGGAGTGATGGAGTTACAACGATGATGATGCCTTGGTGGCAACACTTGGGCATGGGTTGAGCCGAGACTCAACTACCTTTTGACATGGGAGCTGATTGATCTATGATCATGGGCAACACATGGATAGATGAGACAGGTGTATACTTGTTTCTATGGCAGACTTTAGGGATGACACATTGCAGATATGATGGAGGTTGCTTCGTGGACCTGGATGTGGCACACAGAGAGTTGGAAATTGATGAGATGGTCTCTTCATATGGAGGAGATACACATATGGAAGATGTTGGGATAGATGTGGCTGATTTCATGTAGCACATTGACACCAAACATCATGGACAACATGTTGCAGACGAGATGAGGACTACTTCATGGACCTGAGCATGGCTTATACTTGCATGGAGATGGATTCTTGATCGAGTTGCGGATGTGGCAGGATGTTTTGAGAAACAACTGATGGTGGCATGAGGATGTGCATTCTAATGGTTTGGATGTGACGGTTGGATTAGCTACCCAACTAGTTCAGACATGGGGGCTATAGCATGTACAAAGAGGTGTTAGCATTATGTTGGAGTACCATGGCAGCAGTTCACATGATGACACATGAGGAGGTCGACACGAGATGTTACAGTGGGCATGTAGCTTGGATGGAGGGGCCAGCCTTCCATGGAGGAGAGCAGCATGTGGAGATTGTGACAGGGTGGTCGATGATCATGGATTGGGATGATCTCTAACGTATGACATATCGATAGGTGTATACCTTGGTATGGTGATCTTGGTGACAGATGGTTGCCAAGGCGAGACATGGTGGATACGGTGGTTCTACATATGATGCAGAGATGGTTGCAGTATGTGGAGGAGTTGACATCATGGATGATCTCAGTGGATGGCTACCGAGATGGTATGTTGTCGAGGATGACAACGATTTCAGGTGGAGGAGGATGTAAGGTCCCCGAGTTGAGCCGGGCGCGGTGCGATGAGCGGGCGAGTTAACACAGGCGCGAGTGCGGTGCGACGAGCGGGCGAGTTGACACGGACGCGGGCACGCGGGCACGCGGGTGAGCGCACACGGCGGGCACGCGGGAGGCGCGGGCACACGAAATGTGACGTTTCAGAGAGTTATTTGCGACGATAGGAAAAATGATGGAGTTTATACACGATGGAAGCGTGGAGAAGTTAGATGGAGGCCGACTAATGTTAGGGGCTGGCCGACATGTGCGAGAGCGCTTCAAGGGGTGTGTGAACTATGTTTTAGTGGTTGGCTGGGTGAGCCATCACTCCATTGTGATGTGTATATATTGTGCCATTTGGAAGTGTCCAAAGGCATCATTCTTCACAAGGAACTTCCCTCAAGAAGAAGAGGCACAGGTCTAAGTGCGCAGAAGACAAGGAGGGAAGGCACATACCTCATGCGCTGGTTCTTGGTTTAGCCGCACGGTAGAGAAGTGTCGTTCTTGGAGTTGGATGAAGGTGTTGGGAAAGGTGTGCCCGATGATCGGGTGCGGTGTGCACGACGGTCATGCAAAGTGCCGATTTGTGCCAGGACTTGGTGTGGGTGTCTCGGTGGCTCGGGTGAGCACCCGCCCATCGTGCAAGGTGTGCACGAAGGTGAACGGAGGTTCACCTTGATTGTAAAATTGACTAAGTGTAAATTTGGGGTTTCCCAAGATTTAGCTTATACATTGTAAAAGTGATGATTATATAATATATTGATTCGGGCAGACTCATATTGCAGGGAGTTGCCCCTCCCTTTATACTGTGCAATTGTCTTCTTCGTTTATAATTGCTGTTGATAATGAATGAGTATGGGTGTTCATTGGTATAAAGGATAAACATAATAATACTTGGTTGCGAAACACAAGCTAAGTAGGAAAAAGTGTAATAGGCGTAGTCCACGAACATTAGTATTGGTGAAAAGAAAGTGTTCGATGGTGTCGCACCTCACTATAAGCGGTTGGAAGACTACCACAGGTGTAGGAGCATGACACCCTCCCTCGTGCAGGTGCCACCCGGGCAGCCCGCGCCCCCACCCGGCAAGCAGGGCGATTCCTGGAAGCCCGGGTGGCGCCTGCACGAGGGCGCCCTCCCTCGTGCAGGCGCCACACGGGCTGCCCGCGCCCCTGCCCGGCAGGCAGGGCGATTCCAGGAATTGCCTTGTCTGCCCGACGCGGGCACGGGTGGTGCCTGCACAAGGGCGCCCTCCCTTGTGCAGGCGCCACCCGGGCCGCCCGCGGCCCCGCCCGGCAGGCAGGGCGATTCTAGGAATCGCCCTGCCTGCCGGACGGGGGTGCGGGCGGCCCAGTGGCGCCTCCACGAGCCCCGCTCGTGGGGCCAAGGGAGGGTGGGTGGGGCCGAGGGCGGAGGGTGGGTGTGTGGGCGCCCCGGGCGGAGGGGGCTTCGGGTGAGGCGGGCGGGTGGGTGAGGGCGCTAGGCGGGGGGGCAGGTGAGGGCGCCCGAAGGGGTGGGGCGGGTGGGCGAGCTAGGGCGGGTGAGGGCGCCCGGGCCGGGCGGGCAGGTGAGGGCGCCCGGGGGTGGGTGGGGCAGGCGGGTGAGGGCACCCGGGCCGGGCGAGCGGGCGAGGGCGGGTGAGGGCGCCCGGGGGTGGGTGGGTGAGGGGGGGTGGGTGGGGCGGGCAGGTAGGGGGGGGGCAGCCGGGTGAGGGCGCCAGGACGGGTGGCGGGTGAGGGGAGGGGGGGGGGGGGTGGGGGCGGGGCGGCCGGGTGAGGGCGCCAGGAGTGGTGGCGGGTGAGGGCGCCCGGGCCAGGCGGGCGGGTGAGGGGGGTGTGGGTGGTACGCTCGGAGGGGTGGGGCGGGCGGGTGAGGGCGCCCAGGCAGAGCGGGCGGGTGAGGGGGAGTGGGTCGGTCGATCGGGTGAGGGCGCCCAGTCCGGGTGGGCGGGTGAGGGGGGGGCTGGTAGGGCGCCCGGAGGGGCTGGGTGGGCGGGTGAGGGGAGTGGGGCGCACCCACGGGTATTAAGCAAATGAGGTTGACCGAGCCAACCATGCTCACGATGGATGTAATTGTTATTTTGGCTCAGGAAAATTATTAATTAAAAAAAAAATTATTTTTCATTAAACTAATTTAATATAAAAGTTTTCAAGGAAAAAAAATTAACTTACCTTTTAATTGTGAGAATTCTTCATTGAATATGTTGTTGATAGCGATTGTTGTTGATAGCGATTTAGCTGCTCCACAAATTCACGAGTCTTTCAACGATTTTCAGAAAGCCTGGATGTGATGTGAGTAATAGTGATAATGAAATTTTAATATGTAAGTGAAGTTACGGAGATGTTTTACTGTACGGTTAATATGGGATAATTTGTTTTACAATATTATAAAATGAATATTATAGATTTCTTTTACAATGGGTTGAATGTGGGATAATTTGTTTTAAAATATTATAAAGTGAATATTGTAGTATTGGAAAGCAAATATTATATGGTTTAACTATTATAATAATTAATGTAGAAGTTGTAGTGTACAATTTTAATTATGATTTCATAAAAAAAATTAGTTTACATTTTTCAATAAATTGTAGAACAAAGTAATGAAGGTAAATAAATTTAACAGACTTTGTGGAGGGAAATATTTTCGCGAAATTTTTTGGAGGGAAATATTTTCGCGAAAATTTTTGGAGGGAAAATTTCATTCTTTAAGCTATATAATATCTTTAGGAGACTCTCCATTTGTATCATTCAACATCTTCTATTTGAAAGGGATGGATTGTTCTGATAGTGAGGTTTCGATTTATACACCATCAACTTCTTCATCGCGTAACAACTCTATTCATATTGATGAATATAGCGGGAATTCTTCCACTATGAATAGAAATTCAATTCTTCCACTTAGTCCTAATTCTAAGGACTATGAGAGCAGCACTGATGAAAGAGGGGATGGAGTTCAAAAGGGCGGAGTGCCACGATGTCCACTTAGTCCTAATTCTGAGGACTATGAGAGAAAAAGTTTTGAAGAGCATGATGGTGAAGTTCAAAAGAATGGAGGGTCACGGTGTCCACTTAGTCCTAATTCTGAGGACTATGAGAGTAGCAGTTTTGAAGAGCATGATGGTGAAGTTCAAAAGAATGGAGTGTCACGGTGTCCACTTAGTCCTAATTCCGAGGACTATGAGAGCAGCAGTTTTGAAGAGCATGATGGTGAAGTTCAAAAGAAGGGAGTGTCACGGTGTCCACTTAGTCCTAATTCTGAGGACTATGAGAGCAACAGTTTTGAAGAGCATGGTGGTGAAGTTCAAAAGAAGGGAGTGTCACGGTGTCCACTTAGTCCTAATTCTGAGGACTATGAGAGCAACAGTTTTGAAGAGCATGATGGTGAAGTTCAAAAGAATGGAGTGTCACAGTGTCCACTTAGTCCTAATTCTGAGGACTATGAGAGCAGCATTTTTGAAGCGCATTATGGAAAATTTCAAAATAATGGAGTGTAACGGTGTCCACTTAGTCCTAATTCTAAAGACTATGAGAGCAGCAGTGATGAAAAGCATGATGTTGATTTTCAAAAGTATGGAGTGTCAAAGTGTCCACTTAGTCCTAATTCTAAGTACTATGAGAGCAGTAGTGATGAAAAGCATGATGTTGATTTTCAAAAGTATGGAGTGTCACGGTGTCCAGTTAGTCCAAATTCTAAGGACTATGAGAGCAGCAGTGATGAAGAGTGGGATGATGAATTTCAAAATATTGGAGTACCACAGTGCCCACTTAGTCCTAATTCTGCGGACTATGAGAGCAATAGTTATGAAGAGCGTGATGATGAATTTCAAAAGAATGGAGTGTCACTGTGTCCTCTTAGTCCTAATTCTAAGGACTATGATAGCAGCAGTGGTGAAGGACAGGATGATGCACTTAGTCCTAATTCTAATGAGTATAAAGGTAGCAGTGACAAAGGAAGGGATGCAACATCTTCAATAAGTAAACAGTCACATTTTCAACGTAGTCCTAATTCTATGGACTATGAGAGTAGCACAGGCAATGCATATGAGGAAGAATATCCATTAAACATTGAGTTAAATTTTCCATTCAGTTTGAATTCTAAGGACTACGACAGTAGCACTGAAGAAGCAGAAGATGAAGAATATCCTCCAAGTCAATATTTGAAAAGCAGAGCTGATCATAGTGTGGATAACATTCCTCTTAATGATGATGAAAAGCCTTATACAAATGATGATCAAATGATGGAGATGTTGCCAAGAAATATTGTATCAAGGAGTAGGAGCAGACCTTTTCGTATCAATGCAAGTTGTTCTAGTTATACAAGGGGTAGAGCAGAATATCTGACAAGAATAAGTTCTATCAGTGCTCTCATTTCAAGTGAATGTTGCCAAAAAGATTGCTTGAAACATATGGATTTCAAATTTGCATTAGAAAGAAGGAAGAGATATTTGTCAATGAATAAAAGCATGCAAAATTCATATTTAGTTGGGTGCATGCAATCTACATTGTCAGGTTATGATTATCATATTGGGACTTTTTTTATCTGTAGAAAAGGTTTCAAAATGTTTCATTCGATTGGGAATTTTCGTCTCTCGAGAATTCAAGAAAATTTGGAAAAGGATCCCACATTTTATTCAGAAGTACGTCATAAAAGACAGTTTGGTCCATTATCAAATACTGCAATGTCATGGATGAAAGATTTCTTTTCAAAGCATGGAGAGTGTATGCCAAATAGAGAGACAACACATATTCCAAATAATTTTTCAAGACGAGAAATATACAACTTATGCAAAGAATATGCTGAAGGTGCTGAGGGACATGGCGAGTTTATTACATATTAATATTTTGTGAAGGTATGGAAGAAAGAATTCAACAATGTTCGTATTCCTAAGAAGACAAGGATGGGGATTTGCAGTACATGTGCTTCTCTTAAATCAAAAAGGGACAAATGTGAAGGCTCAGAAAGAGGTAAGCGTTCATAACTTTAACTTTTAAAATTGTATAGTCATTAACTATGAAAACATATTTCTTAATGAATCTCTTTTATGTTGTGTAGATTTAATTGTCAAACAACTTCAGGAGCATCACGAACAACAAACAAATGAAAGGAAGAAGTTGTACAAGCATCGAAATAAGTGTTATGATAATCTGAATAAATATTTGGGTTTGATAATTGATGGTATGGACCAAAAGAAAACACTTTTACCACATTTTGTTCGCACACCCAAAAATTTACAGGAGGAAAACTTTATTCAATTTCACTTGGTCAGTTGTATGGTCTTCAATGGGAAAATGTTGCCAAGGGTGTACTTCACAGCTCCAAATATTCATAATGATGCAAATTTGACCATAACCATAATTCATGATTTGATTTCTCATTGGCCTGGTAATCTTCCTGAAGTTTTGTATCTACAATTGGACAACACTTGCCGTGAAAACAAAAATCAGGTTGGTTTTGGATATCTAAACATGCTTGTTGAATTGGGAATCTTTCAAAAGGTAAAGGTTGGTTTCCTTCTTCTTGGGCACACTCATGACCATATTGATCAGATGTTTAGTTGTTTTTCAGTCACATTGAGGAGGAAGGAAGTTGGGAGCTTGCCATCACTAATTGAATGTATTAAGAAATCATACATGCCAGAGCCTACTTTTGATGTGTTGGAAGAAACTGTTGACATGCGAAGGTTTATTTTGGGATCATATGGTGAGGGGAAATGAATTGAACAACTTAATGACATTAGCTTCCAACATCAATTTCGTATCAAAAAATTGATGGGAAAACACTAATATGGGGCAAGAAGTATTCAATTACTACAGAATGGGCATCGTCATCAGGATTGCAATTTTTGAAGTTCATTCCAAATCATCCAATATTTGCATCAAAAATATTGTTATTACAATCAGTTGGTGAAGTTCAGAATGCACGTATACAAAACAGGGCTATAAATTATTCGGATTGCCTGGAAGAAATTAGAAAATGTATTAGATATACATATGAGTACTTTGACATTGCTGATTCAGTTTGGTGGGAGTCGTTTTTCAATAATCAAAGTGATATCATTTTTACAACAATAAATGAAGATATACCTTTGAAAAATCCATTTATTTGGCCACAAAATGTGTCGAATGAACATGAGGAAGTAAAGATTGTTGAACATCAACAATCTCAAGGTATTATTAATTCTTCACAGGCAGCGGAAAGAGAGATGTATATTGGTTCCAGAAGATCTCGTGCACAATGTGAAGCCATGGAAGACCTTTATAGGGGTTCAGTACATGATATTAAGGAGGGTTGCATGATTGCAGTGCTAGCAGATGGAGATCCCAATGGCTATCCATTTTGGGTTGCTAAAGTTATAAAGGTCTTTACAGAAAATGAGGATGTTACAAGTGTTGAAGTACATTGGTATGCCACAAATACACACCCATTCAATGGTGTGTATAAGCCAGAGATGGTAGTTGACAAAAAAAATGGCGGAAAAAAGAAAAAGAAAGGGTACAAATGTAAATTGTCGCCACACAGACATATTAAAATTGGAGGATGTAGACATACTTGTTTATGACTTCAATTTAACAAAGAGAGGAACTCTTCGCTTCAAGACGATAGAGATTCTGAAAAGGTTGTTACCAGAAGGAACAGTGTTGACATGGGAGTCACCTGAAACCAGTCGTAGATCTATAAGAATTTTGAAACCTGAAATGTTGGGCATGCATGTGGACTCAGATGGGGCACTAGTTGATGAAAGAGAAGAATATGGAACATCTTCGTCAGCATCCAGTCACTCATCTGAAGATGTGAATTTTGATGGTGTGCCAGAAAACATGAGTGATTTTGAATAATTGTTTAAGACAATTTATATAACTGATGTATGCATCGTATCTTCAAATAAAATTAATGTTTTCCATATGATGTTAAATGAGAAGTTATGAGGCATTTTTATGTTGTTGGATTATATGTCTTAATTATGATAAATTTTATTGTTTAAAATATCTTCAATGCAATATTAAATTAGAGATATAAAATATGTTTTATTCAATATACAAATAATGACTTTTGAATGCATTTAGTGATGTAATTTGTTCATAATTCATGGTTTTTTAATTTTATAGTTGAAAAAAATTCAATTTTTTTTGTATCTAGCATGTTATGGTTGAAAACATGTTAAATTTATACTTAGGAAAGAAAAATGATATTATACCAAAAACATTAGTGTGTTTTTTCCCGCATAAACAACTTTGTTTGACACATAAAAATTTGGTTTTATTAGCATTTTTTTTAAATTTTGAAAATTGACCCTAAAAAAAAAATCATTGTTCCAGTGTCATCACTTTCATTTTGAAGCTATATTTTGCATGAAAATTTCATAGTAAATTTTGTAGTCACTGCCAATTTTAAAACATGTTCAAAATTGATGCCTAAAAAATAAAAACATCGTTCCAGTATACACACTTTTCGTTTTGAGCACTGTTTTGATGTTTTTTTGGGGTTTTTTGGCCAGAGTTCCCGTTTTGAGTTTATAGTTCCTGTTTCAAAGTTTACATTGTTTATGGTATAAGGTATGAGTAATAGCTCTCTAGATTTAGATTTCTGTGAAAATTATGTATACGGGAAGTAGAATCGGGTGAGTTTCCCCTCTGGTGGTAAGAGGGCAAAACATATATTAGAGCTTGTGCACAGTGATGTGTTTGGACCTGTGAAGGTTCCATCACTGGGTAATTCTGTGTACTATGTATCATTTATAGATGACTTCTCAAGGAATACATGCATTTATTTCCTTAAGAAGAAATCTAAAGTCTTTGATAGGTTTAAAGAATTTAAGGCTCTAGTGGAAAACCAGACAGAGAAGAGGATAAAGGTGCTGAGGAGAGATAATGGTGGAGAGTTTTGCAGTAAGGAATTTGAAGAATTCTGTAAGAAGTGTGGTATATCACGACAGAAGACTACTCCATATACACCTCAGGAAAATGGAGTTGCAGAAAGAATGAACAATACGTTGATGGAAAGGGCAAGAAGCATGCTCAGTGGTGCTAGGTTAGGACAGGAATTCTGGGCAAAGGCAGTGGATACTGCATGTTACCTGGTCAATAGGTCACCTTCAACAGCATTGGAGGATAAGTATCCACAAGAGGTATGGACTAGTAAGAAACCCTCTCTTTCACATATGAGGGTATTTGGATGTGATGGATATGTACATGTTCCAAAGGAGAAAAGAACAAAGTTGGATAGTAAATCTGAAAAGTGCATCTTTATTGGGTATAAGGATGGTTTAAAGGGTTATAAGCTTTGGAACCCAGTAACAAGGAAGGTTATGTACAGCCAAGATGTGGTGTTCAGAGAGGTGAAAGATGTTATTAAACATGAAGTCCAACCAAAGGAACCTGAGAAGATAGAGTTTGAGCTAAAGGAGGAAGAATCAGACTCTACAGCAGTGGAGGAATAAGAAGATGAAGAGACACAAACTCCGGCTGTGAGAAGATCCGTTCGAGAAAGAAGGCAGCCATAAAGGTATAGTCCATCTGCTTTCTGTTCAAATTTTGCTTTGTCTATTACTGATGATGATCCCAGAACTGTGAAGGAAGCAGTGGATTCAGAGGATGGAAAACTCTGGAAAGAGGCCATGGTTGATGAAATGGCATCTTTGCACAAAATTGAGGCTTGGGATCTAGTGGAGTTTCCGGCTAGAAGGAAACCCATTGGTAGCAAATGGGTGTTCAAAAAGAAGACAAATGTAGAAGGAAAAGTGGAGAAATACAAAGCTCAGTTGGTAGCAAAAGTTTATTCCCATGTGCCGGGAATTGATTTTGGTGATATTTTTTCTCCTGTTGCCAAGGTAACTTCTATTAGATTACTTTTATCTGTTGCTGTTGCTTTTGATTTTGAGGTAGAATAGACGGATGTGAAGACAACATTTTTTCATGGGGATCTGGAAGAGGAGATCTACATGAAGCAGCCTGAAGGCTTTGCGGTGAAGGGTAAGAAATAACTGGTATGTAAGTTAAAGAAGTCTCTATATGGGTTAAAACAATCACCAAGGATGTGGTATCAGAAATTTGATACATTTATACGGGGACTTGGCTTCACCAAAAGCAAAGTAGATCACTGTGTGTGTTTTAAATTAATTGGTAACCATGTTATTTATCTGGTCTTGTATGTGGATGATATGTTGTTGGTTGGAAATGACAAAGAAGTTATCCAAGATTTGAAGACCCAATTTTCCTCCAAATTCGACATGAAAGATCTTGGTGCTGCAAATTATATTTTGGGCATGGAAATTAAAAGAGATAGGGCAAAGAGGAAGCTCTGGTTAAACCAGAGGAGGTATGTCGAGACAATATTGCAAAGGTTTAATATGCAGGATAGTAAACCGGTGAAGGTTCCTATTCCTGTAGGTGTGAGGTTATCTGCTGAAAAGTGTCCCAAGACACAAGAAGAGGAAGAGTACATGTCCCATGTTCCATATACAAGTGCAGTCGGTAGCCTGATGTATGCAATGGTTTGTACTAGACTAGACATTGCACATGTAGTGGGAGTATTGAGCAGGTTTATGTCAAAACTAGGGAAGGAGGACTGGACAGCAGTGAAGTGGGTTTTCAGGTATTTTCGTGGCACTAATGATTATGGTTTGTGCTACCAAGGAAGACTAGGACTGGACAGAGTGTTGGATATTCATGGCTTTGTTGATGCAGACTAGGCTGGAGATTTGGATCAGAGAAGATCTACAAGTGGGTATGTGTTTAACCCATTTGGAGGTGCAGTCAGTTGGATGAGTAAGAAACAATCTGTAGTGGCACTGTCAACTACAAAGGAAGAATACATGGCAGCCACTCATGCAAGCAAGGAAGTAGTTTGGTTGCAGAGATTCTGTTCAAGTATGGGGTTAGTACAGGAAGCTATAAGGATAGACTGTGACAGCCAAAGTGCAATTTTCTTAGCAAAGAACCCCGCATATCATTTAAAGACAAAGCACATTGATGTTCAGTATCACTTTGTGAGGGATATGATAGAAGACAAAAAGGTGTTGTTGGTAAAGGTGGACACTTTGAAGAATACTTCAGATGCATTGACAAAATCTATGAGCTTTGAGAAGTTCTCTTGGTGTAGAGAGACAATGGGCATTTCAGGGCTGAAAAAATGACTAAGCTCTCTTGTGGCCCCTTGTGGAAAGAAAACAACAAGTGGGAGAATGTTGGGTTGTGTTATATTCTTTCCATGTAGTTAACAGGGGGTTTGAGGGGCACTCGTAACCCCACTTTATGGGGTCCGGGGCAGCGCCTAGGAAAATTTTGGTTTTGGACCCTATGTTAGGTTGGGCGGACCCACCTATGGTTTTGTGCATGATTTTTGCACATGTTTTTTGGAAGCGATGATTTTCGGTCCATGGTATTGGACGCGATGGTTTTCGGTCCATGGTATTGGATGCTTTGGCATGTATAAACATGTATTATAACATTGAAAGGAACATAATGAAAAATCAAGCTGGTAGTCTCGGTTTTTGGATCAGGGGAAAATCTCTATGTATATGTGTTTTATGTGTTCTTCTCTCGCATTATTTATTTTCTGTGTTTTAGAATTCGTATGCAAGTAATTTCTGTACGAGGTTAAAACCTACAAATTCCTCATTTCATTGCATGCGGTCGCAAGATCTATGCCACTTTTTCAAGCTAGCCTCCAAACCACTTCCTAGAACTACCTATAACTTTACATAATCATGCAAATGATGATAACAATGATAAAAAATCAAAACTTGAGAAATATATTGACATATACATGTCTAATACATGATAAACATTTCGTCAAACAGATAGTAATCATATAAGCTAAAGGTCGTGAATGCAAATATAATCATAAACTTCTGAACTTCATCTGAGAATCACCAAGAAGGCTTAACACCCTCTCTAGCTAGTTACAATAAAACTAGTTATTCCATGCATTCATCAACCATCTAATAACTTATCAAATCATGAGAGGGACCCATAGCTATAGCACATCATAAAACCATGTATATAACCAACATATAACCATAATAGAAACTATGAAAAATCAACCATTAGATCATCATAATAACCAATACAAGTGCTCATAGATCACAATAGGTAAATATCTCATATTAACATATGAAAATTCCAACCAAGTCAGGGACTTCCATGTACCACTCGACCATAGATTGGGTTGAACCAAATCTCTCTTTCATCCAATAATCCTCGTACCATATTCCAAGCATGAATGTGGGATCATAAGGGTTAAAGCAAAATGGAACCAACCAGGGCTTTCAGAGGCCAAACCACCGCAACCCGCAAGCAAAGTGATTTGACCTATATGGTCCAAAAATCACTAACATCAACTAGATTGGTCTCTAACCAAATTTTCCATGGCTCTAGGAACTAGTAACTCAAACCACAACCTCCAGGGAACTCGAGTTGCTTCAGGGCTTCAGAGAATTTGTTCCAACCCACAAGCTCCACAGACTAGTAACTCAACCCACAACCTCCAAGGAACTTAATTTTTCTCGGGGCTCCAGAGAATTTGTTCCAACCCACGGCCATAGGAAACCTAAGAACCAATCAGAAAATCCAAATGGTGAACCCACTACACCATGGATTTCCAAGAAATGGAAAGGTGTGTTTGAAACCACTATCAATCCAAGAAAATGTCCATGCCAATCATGTGCATATACCATGCATCCAAAAACTAGCAAGGAAATCACACATGCAACCTGTTACATGCAAAGTAAGCATGTTGTAGTTGTTGATCCAACTGTCCCCTTCTACTCCCTTACTTCCATTGCTTGGTTTCTCCAAATCCAAGTGAATGCTAGAATTATCCAAGAATGCTCTAAGTGTGCAAGAGCATGAGATAATGAGAGTGTGGAAGGAGAGAACCAAAATATAATTGACCAAAATCTAAGAAAAAGGTTGTGAATTGTTTCTCTTATGCCTTTTTATCATCGATGTCTCATTTTTCTTCATTTTCCTTCATTTTTCCTCTAATTTCCCTTACATTCAAATTTGTGTCTCTTCACCTTCCTTTTCTCCTATTTTCCTTTATTTTCGTAATTAAATATCATTTATTGTGTCTTTTCCTATCCCAATTTCCATAGCCATTATTAAACCCCAAGTGATGACCTCTATAATTTTTTCCTAACATTCAACTTGGAATATGTGTTCCATGACCTTGGTCTTATTTTCTCTACATGGGAAATCAATCAGGAGTTTTTACACCCTTCATTAGCTACAATTTCATATAAAAATAATCACTTGGATACATATGAATTTCCATCCATCTGTATCTTTTATTAAACTAAGAGCAATAAATTATAGCAATGATTAATACAATGTAAATTTAAAATGACAAGTAAATGTAACAAATTTATAGCTACTAAACAGTGGCATATTGAATCATTTATTTTGCATCACAATTGAAAGTTTATCAGTAAGGTTAGAGAATTCCAAGTTATATCCACGCACACACATACATATGGGTAGTTGTAAGTTTCCTTTATTCTTGCACATAATGAGCACTACTCACTTAACCAAGGTGGCTATAGGTCAAGAGTCAAAAGTATCTAGGCTCTATAACTTTGTACGTGCATGTTTTTTTTGAAAATGTTGCCATGACAAACATGTGATATAAATGTTATAAGTAATGTTCTTGGAAGGTGTCATTTTCCTCTTAGTTTTGATTATGTTTCTCATTGTTTGTGTCAAGTTAAGTAACAAGGGTATGCATACCTAGGTGGAAATCAAAAGTTATGCAAAAGATACTCAAAAATTATTCTCATTAGGAAAGGATACTCAAAAATATCCACTGGTAGTTTTGGAAAAGTTTGATCCAAAGGAAGGTTGGTAATTCGGTTATTTAATCGTTTTTTTTTAATTTACATATATTATAAAAAATAAATTTTCTCACAATCGACCATTAGAAATGACCCTCCATGCTCTTTAAATAAAGATCGTGGACTGTCAATTATCAATCCATGGGTCAAAAACCATTATTATCGCAGAAAATATGATCTATCAAATCACTCTAATGTCTAGAACATATTGTGACTGTCATGTTACAATGCAACTAATGCATGCTAAGGAAATACACTTTAACCTAAATACACATTAGAACAATTTGGTCTTAACTAAATCCTAAGTGTCTACATATCTTAACATCCCTCTTAAGAACAACTAAGAGGATTGAAGGATTTACAAAGGTGACACAAAAAGAAAAGGAAGGAAGCATTATATCGTTTCTCCCCTTAATGAAAACTTCCTAAACTATTAAGGAATTCAGACTTCTGTGATCCATAGCATTGTTTAGAAAATCTTCGGCAAAATCACATAATCAATCTTGTGTCGACGCGTTTCGAACCAACCAGTGTGGTTCATCGTCAGGACAAGTTGAAGACCAATCCAGCTTAGCTTGATTAAATAGAGTGTGCAGAGATTCCAACGGCTAATTTTGACTTAATAATCTTGGTCAAATCACTAAATAATTTAATTAATATTCCTAGAAATAGCTAAAATAGGTAAAAAAGGAATTCATTTGTTAATTTTAAAAATAAATAGATATATTATTATTTACGAAAATTCATACCCATATCTAATATTTTAATAATAATAATCTATATTTATTATTCCAATATGGTAATAATTCTTTATTAATCTTAGAATATAGTTACCATAGGTAATTTTTAAATAATTATTTAATGGTCATTCGAAATTAAAATGATAAGAAAAATAGTATATGTATATTAAATAATCTAAATCTAATAATCATTTATAATTCCACACAAATTTTTAAGTCATAATTCATCCTTTAAACCTAATGGTCAAATTATTAATTCAATATTTATTTATTCCAATAAAACAATTAAAGTTAACTAAATCAATTATTACTTATAAGGTAAATACCATAATTTAGGGTAAATCATAATATTTCTATAAGCCTAATGGCCAAATTTATATTTGTTAATAATCAATATTATTTCATATTTATTTATTCCACTCAAAATATTATTAAAGTTAACTATATGATTAGTAAATATAATAATATTTATAAGGCTTAAAAAAGGGGGGGGGGTTTATTAAGAGAATAGTTAAAGGGAAACTCAAATAGAAATAATTATAATTATATTTATTATAATTAGTAATTATAATTGTATCATCAAGTTCACTAGCCTAATCTAAATCAATGAAACCAACCAATAAGGGAGTCCCTCGTGAACTCTAATGTATCCTAAACTAAATTATATGCTAGATATACTAAAGTATCCATTTTTATTCTTTTCAATGACTTTCATGGGGTTTTTTCATATAAAAATAATAATACCAACCAAAAAGGAAGTATCAGGATAGGCATGAGTCAAATATAAGAGGCTACCAACTACTTACAATACAAAGTGGTATCAAATTCGGGAGTAGTGCAAGTGGCAACAAGTTTGACTGCATACTATGAAGGAGAAGGGGTTGGTTTACAATATTCCAAGTGAAATCAATGAAGGTCACATGCATGATTAGATTGGGAAAGAAAAATTCCTTCCAAAAATTCCTTCCTTACTTGGAGGTGAAGGAAATGAAAATAGCCTAAGTTTTTCATTTCAAACTTCCTCTTATAAAGACTTGATTTCACATACGATAAAATTTAAGGTTCACTAACAGTGAGGATAAGGTCATAAACATAAAGAAAAATGATTATGATATGGATTCCTACTTTCTTGAAGTATACATGGGGGTCATAATGACATCTAACAAATTCGATGTCAAGAAGAAAGTTATCCATTTCTGCATACCAAACTTGAGGAGTTTTTTTAAGACCATAAACAAATTTTTTAAGGAAACAAACACTCTTGTAGACATTCCAAACATAGTGAGGAGGTTGTTTCGTGTAATTTTTTTCTTATAGATCTTCTTGAAAGAAGGTCTTATATATATATATATATATATATATATATATATATATATATATATATATATATATATATAGATGAAATCAATAATGATAAAATTCATGCACAGAAACAATACATATAAAATATGCACACCATGATTCACATTGGAGAAACCCAATTGGAAAAAACCATCCAACAATAGATCTATTATTATCCTATGGCTTAAAACCAGTGATGTCTTGACTTAAAATAAGCTAAGCTAGCGAACATCCTAGCCTAACCAAGTGAGTGCTCCATTTAGCTCAAGTACATTACAATGGAGAATCCCTAAGGCTTTTAAAGGCTTCATCACATGTAATTCATGGGAGTGGGTCACCAAAACTATGTGCCTAAAACGACCAATGTGAAGCTAACAACTTTGAATCTTTCATCGATTCAAGTTTACCCTAAAATTCCCCCCTTTAAACTTGACTGAGGAAATTTTCATGCTCTCCTCCCCTACCACATAGGTCTACTCCAAGAATTTTATCAAGGGGTACACATGCCTAACTAGGTCTTATAGTCATATGCTCGTATACATGTAATTTAAAATTTTAATCTCCAAAGTAGTATTTTTTTTTAATATATAATTTTTTTTAGCACTTATGCTTCCATTCTCACATCTATACACCTATACACACTAGGTTCTCTACTCTCTAAATATCGTTTATGTGGCTACATCTCACCCTAATGGACCTTTATTTTTTCTCAATAAATCTTCATGTATGATGGTCAAATCCAAATCAGAATTCTCGATGTTAGCTTCAACCTCAACATAAAATGTGATACCATTTGCCATCATCACCTCCTTCTATAGGCCATGATCCCTTGGTTCTGGTACCACTATTAGAGATAAAAGACAATACGAAAGAAACAATAATAAAAATCATACATAGCCACAATAACATAAACCATGCACATCGTGATTTACTATGGAAATTCCTAATTGGGAACAAACCAACCAACAATAGATTATTATTATTTTATGGCTTAATGGAAGTCATGCCTTGACTTAAAAGTAGCCAAACCAATCAACATCGTAGCCCAGCCAAGTGATCCTTGCGCTCAACTTGGGCACATTACAATGGAGAATCCCCAAGCCTTTAAAGACTTTATCACCTACAATCCATGGTTTTTGGCCACCAAAACCACCACTATGGACCTAATAACTTTTAATATTACCGACTCAAGTTTACCCAAGCAACAGGTAGATTTAGCATCTATATGATGGACATCCCATCCATGCAAAGAAATGAGGGATAAAACAAGGTGGATGGAATTCATTTTGGAAAAAAAGGTAAAGGATTCATTGTAGTCAATTCCTTCAACTCGGGAGATTACATTAGAAACTAATTGGGTGTTATGTCCTTCAACACTTCCATTTGATGCATACTTATTTCTATAGACCCATTTTCATCTTACAAGTTTTATTCCTTTTGGAAGAGGGACAAGTTCCCAAGTATCATTCGAAATTCAAGAATGATATTCTTCATTCAACATTGTATTCCAATTTGGATGGCATAAATATTATGCAAATGTATCTAGATCATAAATCTCTAAAAAAAGAGCCCAGAGAGAGGAGTTTTGTTGGAATTATGAACGAGTATGAAGCTAATCTATAGGATCTCCAAAATGATCACAGACCACTTCTTGTTTTGAATGGACCCATTTGGGAAGTTTTGGTGTTGGTGTAGGTTTATATTCAAAGGACTAATTTAGAGTAACAGTGAACAAGCAAAGGTCAATTTTCATCTTCATTTTAATAATATAAAAGGAAACTAGAATAGGAACAGAATGTGGCACAAACACCAAATATGGAACAAATTTCAAATTAGGCTCACATGCCAAGATATTTTCATCAACTTTTTCGTCTCTTCTAGTTTTTGTTTCATTGGAATGAGGTTGAAGAAGTCTATAACCTTTTACAACTTCAGAATATCCAAAAAAAATACACTTCTTAGTTTTAGGTTGGAAGGCTTTCCTTTATTCATCAAGAATGTGAGATGATATTACACCACCAAATATAAAGAAGTGACATGTATCTAGATTCATTTTAATACATGCTTCTTCTAGTGTTATAATTTTAAAATCTTTTGTGGGAGTGTCATTTACTATGTAATTTGCAAGATTTATTCCACCCAATAATGAAGACTTAATCCCTTAGACTAGATCATGCAATTGGCCATTTCCTTTAAAGTGTGATTATTTCTCTCAAGAACACCATATGTTGTGGTGTATATGAAATGGTATATTTAATTTAAATTACCTGTGCAACAAAGTAAGTTTTGAATTTGTTGTTTAACATATTCACCTTCAATATCTATTCATAACCTTTATGTTTGATGTCTATATTTTTTTTCCACAAGGTCTTTGTAAGCCAAAAACATGTCAAAAAATTCACTAAGTTTTAAGAAGTAAACCCGTGTATCAAAATAAGTCATCAAATGAAATTTGAGAAGTACTTGTACCCAAAGAAAGAAGGAGAATAAACTGAAACACACAAATCATTGTGAACAAGTTAAAAATGGGTTGAGGCATGCCAAGAGGCATGTTTTTCAAAAATATCCCAGTGATGTTTTACAAGAACACAATCAACACAAATGCCATCTCTAAAAGAAACGAGAGTAAGATCAGTCACCATATTTTAATTACATAGTTGTTGCAATGAATCAGAGTTTAGATGAACAAATTGCTCATGCCAAAATTATCTCAATTCGTTGCTATGAGCAATAAAAACTAAGGGAAAATATGATGACCCTAATTTGTCAAGCTTGTACAACCTAGTAATATAATCAACTATTCTAGTGGTTAGGACATGCTTAGGATATATTAAATACTTAATTACAACTTGGTGAGGTGAAGAACGTATTGTTTTACCTTCACCTAAATGAATGCTCTAAAATATCGATAAAATGTTGTATGAAATACTTGGAACACATAATATATCATTTAAATGACCTTTATCTACCTTAACAATTTCGTATCCTACATGTAACACCATCCTCCCACATCTACCCAAGAAACCGGCCATCCAAAGTGAACATGCGACAATAGGCCACGATGATATGATTCAACACCTAAGTCACATTAAGGAAGTGGAACCAATGAAAACACACCATACAGACATTCAATATCAGCTTCAGGATTCTCAGGAACCGATCCAACACTTTAGATAGCTTGCCCTTGGGTCCCACTGAACATTTGGACAACCTAAGCCTCAATCACTCTCATGTTATAGGCATGACAACTTCTAAAACCCAAATTCGCTCTCACAGGCTTGCCTGCTAGTGTCCAAAAACTAAATTTTCCAGTGCTATGCCAACGTCCTCGGGATTTTAGCCACTTTTTCAAGTCCAAAGCCCAGGTAACTACCCAAAATTTCATGAAAACTTCATAACAGTAAAATAACATGGAAATGACAGTACTAAAACGAATGCTTGAATGAAACCTTAACTAGACCCCTACTAGCCATAACAGGCATTTCGTCAAACATATCACGAAAATGTAATCTACATATGTAAATAACATCTATGAGCATAGGGGTCTCATACTTAAATGAGAATCGCTAAGAACCATTGGTGTCTCAACACATCAACTTCTATTCCATCCATTAGGTCATAAATACATTGATCATTCAATTACAAGTAAAAACATGGCCAAATCCATACATAGTTGTTGTCATAAACACATATTACATAACTAGCATAATAGCAGCAGAAATACTCATGAAAGTACATCCACATAGACCACATATAATCCATCAAAATTCTCATAGAAATATAAGGAGAAATAACCTTTCATTAATGATGCAAAATCCAAACCCAAGATGGGACTTCCATGTTCCACCCGACCGTAGAATGTTTGAGCCAAATCTCTCTTCAGTTATTCACCCCCGTGCCATATTCCAAGCATGAATGTGGGATCTCATAGAAAACATCAATAAAAATTCATCGAGGGCTTCCATATGCCACCCACCTCAACCCATCAAATAGACATTCCACCTCATGGTTTGACATCACAAAACCATCATCAGATTGGTCTCCATCCAATCCTTCTAGGGCTTCCAGATTGTTTGTCTAACTAAGGCTTCCGGGACTAGTAATTCAACCCACATCTTATACAGGGCTTCCAAAGTGTTTGTCAAACCAGGGCTTCCAGAACTAGTAACTCAACCCACTAAGGGCTTCTAGAGCATTTGTCCAACCAAGGCTTCCAGGACTAGTAACTTAACCCAAGCTAAGGAAACATGGGAACCAACCAAAAACAAGCAATCAAGTAAACCCACAATCACCATGGCTATATAGGAAATAGAAAGGCCATGAAATCCACTGTCAATCCTAGCCATCCTCCATGCCAATGACAGATCACAACAAAAAATCCACATGCATATGCCATGCATGCCAAAACTAGTGAAGGAAACATACATGCAACTCGGTACGTGTAAGAAAATCTGATGTAGTTATTGATCTCAATTCTCTCTTACACTTTCTTACTCTTCCTTCGCCTTCTTGCTCCAAAATCTAAGTATGACACACCATCCAAGAGTGCTCCGAGAAAATTCTAAGTCTCCAAGAGTATGAGAGAGAGAGAGAGAGAGAGAGAGAATAATGCGAGAGCTCCAAAAGTGAACTGGAAAAAGGTTACCAACTCATCCGCGTAAGCCTTTTTATGAATGAGGCCTCTATTTTCTTCATTTTCCATTATCTTCCTTCATTTTCCTCCTCACATTCAACCTGTGACCTTTCACCTCCTTTTTCTCCTAATTTCCATTATTCTCATAAATAAATGTGCCAAAAATGTCATTTTTCCTTTCCAAAGCCTTATCCATTTCATTTTCCAATTTCCTTAGCCATAAACAATCACAAGTAATCCCCATCACTAGGATTTTTCCCAAAATTCAACTTGGAATAAGTGTCCCATCATCCGTGGATAATATTTTGCCTTTATTTACTTTTACTACATGGAATTTTCACCAGGGTTGTTACAAAATCCTCCCCCTTGGGGGAACACCATCCTCGGTGTTCAACAACACCTATAACCACAATATTGTTGTAATAAAAACATATTGTCGATGGAGGTTTATAACTTAGCTCGTTGCATCATTTACAATGATAAACCTGATAAGAAGCAACCAACATGAAAACATAACAACATAACATCATAATGACACGACACCCATACTGCTCAATTGAGCTTTATAACATAGCTCATGGTAGTATTTACAAACATATACCAAAGCATATAATAAAACACCATGCCAAAACTACTTTGCCTCAACCAACAAACAAGGAAGGATACATAGCCTGCATCTGATCCACCATCTCCCAAATAGCTTCATCGGGCCAAAAGTGCCTCCACTGCACCTTAACCTCCTCAATTTCTTGGTTTCGAAGCATGAGCACCTTTTTCTGAAATATACACTGAGGCTCCAGCTAGAATTCTCCATCTGGTTCTACCTGAAATACACGCCATTCAATCACATGATCAACATCTTTTACATACTTCTTAAGCAATGACACATGGAAAACATCATGGAATTTCACTGTTCGAGGAAATGCAATTCGATGTGTTATTGGCCCAATCCTCTCAATGATACTGAAGGGTCCACAAAACCATGGTTCCATCTTGGCACATGATTGAATCCGTAAGGAGCTCTTCTTTGGTTTGATGTGCAAGTACGCCTATTCCCCAACCTGGAACTCCTTGAATAACTTGTTCCAATCTACATATCTCTTATGCCTATCTTATGTCTACTTTAGATTTTTCTTGATCACCTGCATTTCTTGTTCCATGTCTACCAACATGTCTGGTATAATCAATACCCTCTTAACCGGATCATTGCAATAGGAGTATTGCAACTCCGCCCATACAATGCCTCAAACGTACTCATCCTCAAAGTTTCATGATACTCATTATTGTACATGAACTCTACCAGAGGAAGATACTCTTCCCATTTTCGATGTTGATGCATCTCATACATCCTCAACATGTCCTCCAATATCCTGTTGACCCTCTCTGTCTGTCCACCTGTTTGCGGATGATAAGTTGTGTTGAAGGCCAACTCTGTGCCCAAACCTGCAAATAAATCCTTCCAAAACTTGGAAGTGAACTCTGCATCCCATTCTAACACAATCTTCTTCCTAACACCATGCAATATGACCACATCTCGAATGAATACATGTGCTACATCGCTAGCTAAAAATGTAGATTTTATCCGGATGAAATGTGCAACCTTTGTCAACCTGTCCATAATGACCATGATGGAATCATTTTGTCTCACTGTCCTCAGCAACCCTATGATGAATTCCATGCAAATGACCTCCCATTTCCACTTTGGAATCATAATCGGTTGTAGCAATCCACCTAGATGTTTACACTCTACCTTCACATGCTGACAGCCAAAACATCTAGCCACAAACTCTGCTACATCCCTCTTTAGATTCGGCCAATAGTAAAATCTCTTTACTGTTGTCAATGTCTTCTAGTAGCCTGGGTGACTTGAATATAGTTTCACATGAAACTCTCTCAAGATCATCTTCTTGAGATCACTGTTATCCAACACATATATCCTATCTCTAAATCGGACCAATCCATCTATCGTAAGACAATAATCCATATCATGTGCACCTGCCCATGTACCACTACTTGTACGTGTACTTGTACGTGTACCTATACCATCACATGTACATGTACCTGTACTATCACCTATACCTATACCTGTACATATATGTATGCTATGCTACAACATATGCACAATATCCATATATCTGATATCCTATTGACCTACGTGCAAGGTCCTATCCTGCAGATTTGTCCCATAGGAGCTCATAGATGCTAATTGATTTACATGTACCCGCCTACTAAGAGCATCTACCATTCATATTGGGTTGGTCAAATAGATATCGCAAACCACTGTGATCACTCATCAGTGTAAACCTCTTTCCCATAAGATAGTGTCTCCACATCTTTAGTGCACGTATAATCGTTGCCAACTCAAGATCATGCGTGGGATAGTTGTATTCGTGCTCATTCATTTTTTGTGACTCATAACATACCACTTATCCATCCTACATAAGGACTCCACCAAGTCCTCTCTAGCAACCATATGTGCATACTATAAATTATGTCTAGATCTGCAATCTTTAGCAATGGTGCATGTGTCAACAACTACTTGAGCTACTCAAAACTAGCCTCACACTCCTTTTTCCATTTGAATTTCTTACCTTTCCTTTGCAATGATGTAATAGGATAAGCAATCTAGGAGAAGTTCCCGATGAACCTCCTATAGTAGCCTGCCAAACCCATGAAATATCTCATCTCATCAACATTCTCATGAGCTACTTGTTAGAGTAGGATAATTTGTTAGTCGAAAGGTACTTCGAGTTAATTTTTTTGTTTTAAAGGAGGTCAAAATCATAAATTTTCTCGTTTTCATGATTTGACATGTCACTGCTCAAAGGATTCATCACTAGTAGGGTCACCACTCTAGTCATCAAGGTCAGTCATTGGGAAGGAGTGTCTTACGTATGGGAAAGTTTTGTAACAAATTGTTGAGTCTCGGTATTAGGTGATTATAGGTCGGTAATATGGTCAAAGTATCTGTTGTTGAAGGAAGGATCTCAAAAGGATCCTAATCATTAATGTTTTGATCTATGCCCTTGCTAGAAATTATATGAAATCCCTCTACCTATCTCCTTTTCCCCCTCATTACATTACTTCCCCTCATTCCTTAATGTTTACATTATTCCTATTTATTATTTTAGGCCTAAACCCTCATCCTTGTTTTCACCTAACTACATTTCCCTAGGCTTAAAATGCCCCCTTCCTTAACCATAATTACACACAATGATTGACCCATCGTCATTTTCACCCTCGAAAAACTTTGGTTACCAAATTCATCATATCTAAATCCTCTACCACCTTACAACATTTGAACAACACTATCTCAAGCATGTGAAATTTCATGAGGAACGCAGGTTACATGTCATACTTGGTACATCAGCAGAGTATTTTGAAATCATTGTAAAGGCCACCAATTTCCTGTATGATTGATCGTAGGTGATGGACTCGTCCCTCATGTAGAGAATGAGATGAGTGGTCCTATTTCGAAGCAAAGATCGCAAAGGATTTCAAAAAAAGTAGAGAAGCTCAGAAATCGTAGGGAAGTTTACAAGTTGTTCGAACATGGCGCTGTATTTTTCTGCATAGAGAGGGCTTGCATCTCAGGCTAGTCTTCAGCACACAATTTGAACGCAGAGATTGAAGAGGCAGGGAGTTAGTCGCCTTCCTTAAAAATTATCATTTCTAGTTCTCCTGGTTTCTGTGTTACAATCGTGTATGTCCCTGTTACAAAACTTGTGTTGTGCACACTCTGTTTTGTTTGAAAAACATAGTTTTGCCTTTGAATGTGTTGTCACATTGTTGTAAACCTGAAATTTGGATGATGAATGTTTCCTGAAGCGATTAATTTTAGATGTCTTTTAAATTTTCAAAGTCTCCTGCTTGTATTCGACCACATAAATTGTGTTTTCACCATCTTGTTGTCACAATTGTTTAAATAGAGTTCTATTGTCACCCATGGTTACATTCATTCCTTTGGGTCTGTACACGTAGCCATAGCCTAAATCCAAATTCAATCGGTTAGGTGTTAAGATAGGATGGCCCCTGCTACTAGCAAAAAGGGAGGAGACCTTGTACGCACTGAACCCAACACTTTGAGCTTGCTCAATTCATCCCTTTCCATTAGAATGGATTTTAAGAATATAGGGTGCATTCCTTTCTGTCAAAAGACTCAAAAAGTATATCACAATGCTAAACTTGCTAGCTTATTTTCTCCTAAGTTTCAAGGTAGCAGAGTGAAACTAGGAGACCTGGCTATTATATTAACTAAGAAGTTTATTGTTGATGCAACCAACCTCCCAATAGCAGGGGAGAAATCAGTCAAGGGGGAGGAATTAGACATTTTGGCTTACAAGCGGTTTGTGAAAATAGGTATCATGACAAGTTTTCTTCTACCTTTCCCAACATTTATCTTCAAGAACAGTGTGTTGACTTATAAAGGTTATCCAAATATACTTCACCTCTAAGGGTAGGTTCAATAGAATATACCAGTACCATCTCATATTACTATGGAATTTCACTGAAAGCAAGCTAATGAACCTCCCTTATTTCCTGCTCAAGAGTCTAGAAAGAATGGCCACCAAAGTACAAATTCAAAAGGATAACCATGCTTCAAGTTTGTTCCATTTTTCTTTAATCAAAATCTTAGTTAAGCATGTTGTTAAAAGAAAGAAAATTATTTGGTTTTATTTTTTTGCAAGTATTGACATCTTGCCACAAACTGGGTCACCATAAATGAAGACATATAAAGAAGATCCCAAGCAAGAAAATCCAAAAACGCAAAGCATCCATTCAGTCATTAAAATGAAACCCATAAAGAAGGAAGGTGCCAAGCAAAGCAAGAAACTTGCAGGCAAGTTGAGCAAGAAAGCTAAATTGCAAATCATGGAGGATGACAAGGCAGAAAAAGAAACATAAGAACATGTGACATCATCTCAACAAGCCAAATTTATTGTCAAAATTGAAGACACGGTCCAAGATGAGCTTGTGATGAGACCCTGAACAAGGTCTAGAGGTAAAAAGACCCAGGAAGAGGCATCCCCTCAAGAAATTGTGGAAATTTTTGTAGACAATTAGGCCGATGTAAAGGTTGATGATAAACTGCATGAGGTTAAGGGCCTAGAAATGGTGCAATCAGAATATGAGGAGGACATAGCACCACTTGAAACAGGTTTTGTGCAATACAAAGAAAACGACCCTTAGAAAATAAAGATGAGAGAGGCATTGTTTAAAAACCATATGAGAATAAAATCTCTGGAGAAATAGAATAGAGATATAAAACAAGTTATTAAACTAGCAGAAGACAAGATAGAGTCACCTGCATCAATTACCAAAGTGAAGAAAAAACATGTTTCTTTTGCTGAACAAGCCAAGAATTTTGTAGTGGGGCCTAGTGAGCCGACAGTCAGGGTGTTCAAATCAAAGTTTAAATATGTGCAACAAATGAAATAAATAGATAAATCTCCTGGTATACCCCCATTCAGTCAATGGAAAGAGTATCAAAATGTTGTGGCCAGCAACAACCTGCCTTCTTATTTAGTGTTATCACTAATACTAAATAAGTGGGGACCCTTATTCAAAAATTAAAAAAAAATCAATTAATGCCTGTATTTCCTTTTTTTTAATAAAACTTACTATCATAAACTTATAAGAATACCATCAAACATCTAAAAAGACTTAAGTTTTATGATAAGTTAGAAGGAAATCACTCCTTAAAAGCACGTCGCATCGAAAAAAGGGTAAAGGATACCTTCTCACAAGCGGAATTCTAAAAATGTGAAATCGCGATGCGAAATCACGCATGAAAAACCATCATCGCATCACATGTCTTAAACCTCAACTACGTTGAAGTGCCTTAAAATGCCGATATGCGATGGCGCATCTCGCGAATCGCATTTCGTAGAAAACACATTAACGAATGCTTGCCACACATAAAGGATTTGTGATATTGTGATATTGCGATATTGCGATCTGCGATACTGCGATTTGCGATATTGTGAAGCAAATCGCAAAATCACCTTATCGCAGATCTGCACGGCCCGTTGTTCGAGAAAGCTTTTTCCATAAACCGAGGCCTGGTCATGCGCATTTATGTTAATTAACGAGTTAGTTGGAAATCATTAATGAAATATGGTTTTGATCTTATCAAGGAGCCAGTTCACGTAAGGTGATATCTTTTATATGTTTTCCGCATTTAAAGCTTTCCCGTCACCTTTTCTTATCGTTCTCACCTCATTTGTAAACTGCAGGAGCAAAGAACTGAGAAGTATACAGAGCATAGTTCAAGATATTATGGGAAAGAAGGGTAAAGCCCCTAGTAATGAAGATAAAGAGATGACTCCCTTGTACACAGACACCACCTACAACAAAGACACCGGTATCACTACTTGGGAAGGCATGTATAGTTTACTTGAGGGAGAAGATCCTAAGGTAATGGAGGTAACGGATACTGCAGGCTCACACGGGTCTTCTCAGGCATCTATTACACATCTAGCTTGTTCATTCTTGCACAGGATAGTGACAAGACCCAAAATTATCCCGTATACAGACATGGTTAAATGAGTACTAAATAATGTTGATATCACGTATAAAGAAATCAAAGCTCAGAACCAAGGATGTATAAAACCATTCTTTCTACAAAATTTAACCTTTATACCCTACAACAAAATGCGCAAGAGGTGAAAATCGCATTAGGGAAGCCAGGATCAAGAAACGGAGGAAGTTTTCAATGCGCGATTAGCACCTAGCGCTAATCGCACATCACCGGGAAAAACCCCTCGAGACGAAAAGCCTCAAATTTCTTAGTCGCTTGTAAGCACAGGAATTTGTAGGAAAAAGCGCTAAAGACGGAAAGTAAAATTGGAACTCAAAACCAGTAATATTTATCAGGTGTATCATCAAGCGATATGTAGATATCTACCAAAGGTGCAGCATCTACAAACAAGCTGGAGACAGAAGGCTCAAGAAAAGGCAAAGTCAATCCAAAGGTTAACCAAGTTGAATTGGGATTCTTACTAGGCGTACTTGGTAAAACCACACAGCTAGCGCATGACTCTCAAATGTGTCATCAATTCTGCCGAGAAGATGGCGCTAGCTCTTATCGATTCTGTTTTCGCAGGACAGCTAAAATCGGAAGTCGGCCACCCAACTCTCCTCAAGCAAATGTTGAACGCTTGCGACTTCAAGGAGTAGATACATCAATAGTTAGTTAGTAGTTTTAGTTTTAGATTCAGTTTTAGTTTTAGTTTTGCTTTATTTTTGCCTGAAATGAGGACGGTCATTTAAACCGCATCCTACATTTTTGTAATAAATTATTTTTAGAATTAGTTAGTAGTATTCAAACCCTTCTCATGCATTTAGAGAAGGGTCCATAAATTTGTCGAAAACTTGTCCTCAGAACATGCACTTTTGTACCCTCCGAGGAGGTTTTGATGAATGAATGGAACAGGATTTATTGATATCTGCGTTTAATATCTACTACTAATGTTTCACTTTTGTACTCTTAGTGGATGTTGGATTAAGAAGAAATAGATCATTATTGTTGGAGCTCATGAGTAGAACTAGTTATAAATGGTACTTTTATCTCTTAACTGTTTCTGCTTATGTGTTATGTTGATATTCATGTTCAGTTATTTATATATGAATGCTTAAATGCTTGAGTTATCATTTGGCACTTTTTTACGGTGATAGCTATTTATTTATGCTTAGTATATGAGTAGCTTACTATGCGATATGTTTTTCACAACTGTTTCATCTAACTTTTTATATGAAACGGTTTATCTTTATTGAATTCTTTTCTCATAATAGTTGAATGATCTTTATTACCAACTGTCATTTGAAATCATTTTAGATCGCATAAAGGAAAGATTACATCTCAGGTTAGTTTAGAATTAGATATTTCTGTTTATTAGATTACAATTGCATGTTGATAGATTAGATTAAGAATAAAGAAAGCATTTTACTTAGAAATCATTAGTTAAGAAATATCAATTCTCAACACACACACACACATATTGCAAAAATGGTCCCATATACCCAGTCGGACCCACTATACCAAACGGAAAAGGAGCTGCTAACCAAGGTCCGGACTGGGTGGGTATCCCCCTTGTTGTAGACCCGATTTTCGGGGCTTCAACATATTTGGCGCTAGAAGGAGGGCCTGAACTGTGAATGGCAAGCAAGTCTAAATCTAAATACCATTCTGAGAGTAAATCGCCCTCACCATCTCCCCCGACTTCTCCATCGCACTTAGAATCTTTAAATCTTGAGCCAGAAGTCGAAAGAACAACAACCACTACCACAAACCCTGATATTTCAGAGAAATCTACTATTGAACCTCCTGAAGTTGAATCTTTGATTCATAAACTTCAACGATTTTCAATATCACCTCAAAGATCTGATAAATCTCAAGGCAATGTGACTTCGCAATATAATCCTGCTCATCCTCTCACCAGATTAAAGAGTGAAAAGTTTGGTATTGAGCCAACTGAGTTACCTCTACCTACAAGGAAGAGAGCCAAGAAATCACCTAAAGGGTCTGATAGTGAGACTCTTTCGTCATCATCATCCATCTCAACTTCCCCACCGCGAAGTCAACCATCCACTCCTCCACTTCAAATCATCGTACATCAGGCCACTGGAACTTCAACATCTCCTTCTCAAACATCAGGAACTGTAATATCCTCATCTTCCTAACCGCAAGGATCATCTTCTGTGCTTTCCTCTGTTAACAATTCAGCAATGGCCCAAATGCCATGGAATAACCCAGGGGCAGTCTTAATGCCTACGCCCTTGAATCAAATACCGACCCATCCTGAAAAATGGTTGCCTAAGTTTAATCCTAAAGCAGGCATGCTAGCGGAAGAACACATAAATAATTTTATGTTATCCATAAATCTCAACGGGGTCACTAATGAAGACGTTGTCATTCGGCTTTTCCCTTACACGTTGCAAGGAGCAGCCAAATCATGGTATTTCTCATTACCATCCGGGTCTATTACTAGTTGGGACATCTTCCAAGAACAATTCTTGACTAAGTTTGGTGATGACAGGTCCACTACAACATTAATCAATGACCTGTCTAACCTTAGAGCTGAGTCAAAGGAACCTATCAAAGATTTTAACTCGCATTTTAATAAGCTATTGAGAAAAATTCCTATTGCTTCCAAACCCAGTGAAGAAGTGAGAAGTGAATGGTACATCTCTGCGTTACCATCAAACATAGCAATCTTCGTGGATAGAGCTAACAAAACAACTTTAGCTAACAATATGAAGGAAACAATAGCGGTAGAGAAATGTATCATAGCTCTAGAAAAGAAAAACGCCGTTGAAGAACATAAATCTAAAAAGTTTTCTTTCAAAGAAGATCCAAAGAAAAAACAGCCCAAAGACCCATTTGATTTAGAAGGATTGAAAAAAGTTTTGAAGACCATGTCTAATGAAATGGTTGATATAAAGAAACAAGTAGCAGAGACTTCTTCTAAAACGCCTTATAAGCCTTATAGAAGAAACCCTTCAACTGATCCAAAGCCTCCTAACGCTATTACAAGTGTTGAATCAGAAGAAGAAGAAGAGGAAATTACTACTGACGTACCTACTGATGAAGAATAAGTTGTAGAATTACTAGGTATGTGGGATTTCATTCTCCCTGATGAAGAGGATCAAGAGGCATCGCTAGTTAGTACTCGAAGTAGAAATCAACTCAATCCTCCTCAATCTACTCCGAAGCCAAAGAGCGCAAGCTCAACGCCGAAGGATAAAGTCGCAGCCAAGAAAACGACATCCAAAGCAACTCAAACAAGCCCAGTCCAAACAGATTCACCAACTCCATCTAAAAAATTAATTGTTTCGGATTAAATGGAGTATAACGTTATAGAAGACATGAAGAAGACTAGGGCCAACATCAATTTTTATGAATTGAGCAAGTTAAAACATCATCAAAAGCTCCTTTTGAAAGAATTGCATGCAGTACCAGTTGCACCATTTTCCACCGCTGTAATCTCGCAAGTTCCAAATACTGTGATTCACAAAGTTGATCCAAATGACATCGCTCTAATTGGAGGAAGGTCAAGATCTCATACTCCGCCATTTCTTCTTACTTATGAATTTTTCAATAAAAAATTTCATAATTGTTTAGTGGATTTAGGAGCCTCATCCAATATTTTACCTAAATCAATTTGTGCAAAGTTGAACGTTCAACCTCAAAAATCTGTTGTGCGCATAGTGCAGCTGGATCAGTCGCAAGTTGAAGTGATCGGCGAATTAAATCAGGTTACCATAATGTTGTCATTTAATCCAAAGGTATGTCAAGTTATCGATATTTTAGTTGCAGACATTCTAGAATTCTATGGCTTAATTCTTAGCAGGGATTGGTTAGAAAAGCTTCATTGATATTTTGCAACCGATTGGTCGCATATGTGGCTCCCTTACAATGGTAAGCCAAATCAGATAAAGGTTGAGCGAGAAAGACATCAGAAATACATAGTAACCACATTGGAAGGAGTAAACGAACCTGTAGCATATAAAAATAATATAATTGGAAACTATTCTGTTGATTCTTTCCTAGGAAATTTTAATGCTCACACTTCACCTTACTTAGAACATTCTATTTTATCTCAAGTAGAAAAAATTTCTTAGCCAGATAGTTCTAAATGTATGAATTTTATAGATAATCCTAGAAATAAATCTTTATTTTGGAAGTTGTTTTTTGACGGTTCTAAGTCCAATGAAGGAGCAGGAGCAAGATTGTAGTAGTTAGCCCAGAAGGAAACAAAACTATGTTAACTTGTAGACTTGAGTTTAATTGCACCAATAATACTGCAGAATACGAGGCTTTAGTCCAAGGATTATACAAGGCAATCAGATTGAACATAAAATATCTACAAGTCTTCGGAGATTCTGAAATTGTTATCAGAAAGGTACGGAATACTATACATTGTCTATCGAGTCATTTAAAGCATTACCAATCTTTAGTACAAGATCTGACTGAACATTTTATAGCATTTAATATTTCATCAATTCCTAGAATCCAGAATGCTAGTGCTGACCTCTTAGCAAATGTGGCTTCCAAGCTCATTCCCTAGAAGATTTTAGCCCCGATAGATTTTCAATCGAATTAATATTTAGAGCCTCAATTCCTGATAACATTACAAATTGGAGAATTTTCAACGATGATCCTGATATTGTAAGCTTCCTCACCTCTGAGGGATCTTATACTAATCAAATAATTGATGAGGACCAACATGACAGACAATTGCAACAAGATAGCACTAATAATGTTATGCCAAAATCAGTAGTCAAATTAGAAGATCTATATGATTTAAAAGATCGATTCAAAAGATATACCAATTCAAAGCTTCAAAGTTCAACTCTGAACTATGAATTAGTGAATCTAGGAACTGATACCAAGCCACAGAATATCAACCTAGGCCTTGGCCTGGCTCCTGAAGAAAAACTAGCGTATGTTCCTCTCATGAAACAATACAAAAGTGTCTTTGTTTGGAACTACGATGAACTTAAGACTTATGACACTTCTATCATCCAACATACTATCCCAATGATAAACGATGAAAAACCTATCCATCAGAAATAAGAAAGATACATCCTAATTTAGAAAACCAAATCAAATTAGCTTAATAAGCTATTGAAAGCCAAAATCATTTTTCCCGTACGACATTCTCAATGGGTTTCCAATATGGTTCCCGTTAGAAAAAAGAACGGAGACATTAGAATTTGCATTGACTTTCGAAATCTGAACAAAGCCTGCCAAAAAGATAATTTTCCTTTCCCTCCTATGGAGCAAATATTGCAGGCAGTTGCGGGATCAGAATTAATGTCTTTCTTGGATGGTTTCTCCGGCTATAACCAAGTTTTGGTTTATCCCGATGATCAATTAAAAACCACATTCAGGACCAAATGGGGTACTTACGCCTATCAAAAGATGCCTTTTGGTCTGATTAATGCTAGTGCCACATTCCAAAGAGCCATGGACATCGCATTTAAAGGATAAGTAAATAAATCGGTAGTAATCTACCTAGAAGATATAACTATATATTCAAAGAAGCGAGGCAATCATATCAAAGATTTAAAACAGATCTTCCAACGGTGTCAAAGGTATGGAATTTTACTTAACCCAAAAAAATCCTTTTTTGCATTAAGTGAAGGAAAACTTCTTGGGTTCATAGTGTCGAAATCTGGAATCCATATCAATCATGACAGAATCAAGGAGATTTCTGAAATACCTTTGCCTCACAACAATAAAGCTATGCAATCTTTCCTTGGCCAGATTAACTTTGTAAAGAGATTTGTTCCAGATTTTTCAAGAATCGTATCTCCTTTACAGGCAATGATTAAAAATAACTCAAACTTCAAATGGGGCCAAGACGAATATGAAGCATTTAATTTGATCAAAGAAGCAATTGTTAACGCTCCATCTTTAGCAACTCAAAATTTTTCCAATCCTTTTATTTTATATACATTTGCATCTCATAAATCATATGTTACGATACTCACTCAAAAAAATCAAGACAAGGCAGAAGCCCCAATTTCTTTTTTCAATTCAAATCTACAAGGGGATAATTTAAACTATTCAGACGTAGAGAAACAAGCATTTGTTGTTTTCAAAAGCGATAAAATATTTCAGACCCTTTTTACTTAAAACCCATACAAAGATCATAGTATCGTTCCCAGCGGTAAGAAATCTTTTAGTACAGAAAGATGTGGGTGAGAAAAGAGCCAATTGGGTTACCGCATTACAAGAATATGACGTTGAGATTAAACCAGCAAATATTGTTAAAGGTCAAGGCTTTTGCAAAATGTTGGCTGGAACATCGCTTATTTCTGAAATACCATCTACAGAGATACAAATGTGTGAGGTAAGCCTAAATGATGTTGATTCATTATATGTTGATATCATATTCTATCTAAAGAACGAGTATGCCCCTTCAAACCTCGATTATACAAGGAAAAGTGCTTTAAGGTTGAAGGCTAAGAAATATCAGCTCGTGAACGATGTACTTTTTAGGATGAATTATGATTCTGTTCTCCTTAGATGTCTTGAGAAATTTGAAGCTGAAAAGGTTTTGCAGGAACTCCACGATGGACCAGCAGGTGGACATTATGCTGGTGATACTACTGCACATAAAATCCTCTACGTAGGCTATTACTAGCCCACATTATTCAAAGACGCGCATATCTATGTAAGAAAGTGTCAAGTTTGTCAAACTGCTGCTGGAAGACAAAAGAAGCCATTATTACCTTTGCAGCCAATCAACATTGAACAACCTTTTGATCAATGGGGATTGGATATAATAGGTGAGATCGTTCCACACTCTTCTAAACAGCATAGGTATATCCATACAGCTACAGACTATTTTACTAAATGGGTAGAAGCAGTTCCTCTCAAGACAGCTAATTCCGAACACATCATTGAATTTATAGATCAGTTCATAATCACCAAGTTTGGTTTACCCTCTGCTTTAATGTTTGATAATGCATCATATTTTTCTAGCAATGCTATGACTGAATTTGCACTCAAAAGAGGTTTTAAGCTTAATTACTCTGCCAATTATTACCCACAGGGGAATGGGTTAGTTGAATCTACGAACAAAAACTTGATTAGGATCATTAAGCAAACCATTGACCAATGTCATAAAAATTGGCACAAGTCTTTAATATATGCTTTATAGGTAGACCGAATAACACAGAAAGCCTCTATTGGCACTTCTCCCTTTAATTTAGTTTATGGGAAAGAAGTGGTTCTTCCAACTCATCTAGCAATTCCCTCTTTGGCCTTAGTTCAATATATTGATGAAACACCAACTTCTTCCTTACATCTAAGGCAGTTACAAATCCTTAAGCGAGAAGAGCAAAGAGAGCAGGCTAAAATGACTCACGCTCATCACCAAGCATTAGTAGAAGCTTCTTTTGACTCAAACATGATGTCTAGAAAAGACTTTCAAATAGGGGATCTAGTTTTAAAATGGTACAAGGCTCATGAGAAAAAGGGCAAACATATGAAGTTTCAACGAATGTGGCTTGGCCCTTTCCAAATCGCAGAAATCATAGGCCCATCTACCTTTATGTTACATGATTTAATAGGAAAAAGAGGATATTTACCCGTTAATAGGCAGATCCTCAAAAAATACTTTCCATAGGAGATCGTTTTTCTATTTTTGTAGATTAGTTTTTCTTTACTTTCATAATAAAACTAGTTGTAAATGGTTACATTTGGAATTCATGAAAAGGACAAGTATTTCTTTTAGATTTTTTTTTTTTTCGCTTGTATAAATAGAAATAATCTAGAAAGTTGGTCATTATTATTGAAAGATACAGTCAAAAAGCTATAAGCCTGAATATGATACTAGTTTCAACCTTGTAAATTTTGATAAAAGTCTACCTTTAGTGGGAATTTGTTTTATATCAGTGCAATGAAAGGTATCAATAACAAAACAAAGATTCTCTGTAGAAAAGCTCTTTCCAAAAACTCTACCATTGTCGTTCAGAGCTATTCTTAAGGAAACAATGACTTCCTCCCCACTTAAGGAATCACAAGATTCAGGGAATAATCCAATGATACACTTTAAACTTAAAGAATAAGAGGTCTCATCACGAGCCGACTTATCATGATAATAGATATTATAGCTTGCTAACTTTGCCAAAACTGCATACCACAACAGGGCAATGACTCAAGATTGTTGCAATCAAGAGACAAGGGGTCTCATCACGAGCTAGCTTGTTCAACAAAGCTATAAATCAAGTGAGTGGCACTGTCATAATTTGGCTATCAAACCAAGGAATTGTTCTTTAAGGATTAAAGAAAATGAAATCAATAAGTGTAGATATGGATTTCTCTTTGAAAACTGTATATTTCTCCAAGTGGGATACAGGATCATTGTTGGGTAACAAGTAACTCTGTCAAGGCTATAAACGCCTGTTGGCAGCAGTGGCTCTACCTATGACAAATGAGCATATTTAAAACTGATTTATAGAGAAGGCTTTGTTTTTATCTTTATAAACCAAGTAGTGACTGATGTAAATACAATGACTAGCTCTAGGAAGTAAATAAAAAAGGTTTGCACAAAGCAAACAAACTATCATTGACAGCTGAAAAAGCATAGTGTATTTTATCTTTCTATAATAAAATTTAATTTTCTAGGAAATTTTCTGTTTTGCAAGTTTAGGAAATTCAAAAGAAAAGCAGAGATAACTGGTTCTTCCAAGTGAATCGCCAATTGTTGTGGCCAGCAACAACCCCCCTTCTTATTTAGTGTTATCACTAATACTAAATAAGTGGGGACCCTTATTCAAAAATTAAAAAAAAATCAATTAATGCCTGTATTTCCTTTTTTTTAATAAAACTTACTAGCATAAACTTAGAAGAATACCATCAAACATCTAAAAAGACTTAAATTTTCTAATAAGTTAGAAGGAAATCACTCCTTAAAAGCACGTCGCATCGCAAAAAGGGTAAAGGATACCTTCTCACAAGCGGAATTCTAAAAATGTGAAATCACGATGCGAAATCACGCATGAAAAACCCTCATCGCATCGCATGCCTTAAACCTCACCTACGTTGAAGTGCCTTAAAACACCGATATGCGATGGCACATCTCGTCAATCGCATTTCACAGAAAACACATTAACGGATGCTTGCCGCACGTAAAGGATTTGCAATATTGCGATCTGCGATATTGCGAAGCAAATTGCAAAATCGCCTTATCGCAGATCTGCATGGCCCGTTGTTCGAGAAAGCTTTTTCCATAAACCGAGGCCTGGTCATGCGCATTTATGTTAATTAACGAGTTAGTTGGCAATCATTAATGAAATATGGTTTTGATCTTATCAAGGAGCCAGTTCACGTAAGGTGATATCTTTTATATGTTTTCCGCATTTAAAGCTTTCCCGTCACCTTTTCTTATCATCGTTCTCACCTCATTTATAAACTGCAAGAGCGAAGAACTGAGAAGTATACAGATTAGAGTTCAAGATATTATCGGAAAGAAGGGTAAAGCCCCCAGTACTAAAGATAAAGAGATGACTCCCTTGTACATAGACACCACCTGCAACAAAGACGCCGGTATCACTACTTGGGAAGGCATGTATAGTTTAATTGAGGGAGAAGATCCGAAGTTAATGGAGGTAACGGCTACTGTAGGCTCACACGGGTCTTCTCAGGCGTCTATTACACATCTAGCTTGTTCATTCTTGCACAGGATAGCGGAAAGACCCAAAATTCTCCCGTATACAGACATGGTTAAATGAGTACTAAATAATGTTGATATCACATATAAAGAAATCAAAGCTCAGAACCAAGGACGTATAAAACCATTCTTTCTATAAAATTTAAGCTTTATACCCTCTAACAAAACGTGCAAGAGGCGAAAATCGCATCAGGGAAGCCCGGATCAAGAAACGGAGGCAGTTTCCGATGTGCGATTAGCACTAATCACTAATTGCGCATCGCCAGGCAAAACCCCTCGAGATGGAAAGCCTCAAATTTCTCAGTCACCTGTAAGCATGGTAATTTGTAGGAAAAAGCACTAAAGACGAAAAGTAAAATTGGAACTCAAAACCAGTAATATTTATCAGGTATATCATCAAATGATATGTAGATATCTACCAAAGGTGCAGCATCTACAAACAAGCTAGAGACAGAAGGCTCAAGAAAAGGCATAGTCAATCCAAAGGTTAACCAAGTTGAATTGGGATTCTTACTGGGCGTACTTGGTAAAACCACACAGCTAGTGCATGACTCTCAAATGTGTCATCAATTCTGCCGAGAAGATGGTGCCAGCTCTTACCGATTCCGTTTTTGCAGGACAGCTAAAATCGGAAGTCAGCCACCCAGCTCTCCTCAATCAAATGTTGAACGCTTGCGACTTCAAGGAGCAGATACATCAATAGTTAGTTAGTAGTTTTAGTTTTAGATTCAGTTTTAGTTTTAGTTTTGCTTTATTTTTGCCTGAAATGAGGACGGTCATTTAAACCGCATCCTACATTTTTGTAATAAATTATTTTTAGAATTAGTTAGTAGTATTTAAACCCTTCTCATGCATTTAGAGAAGGGTCCAAAAATTTGTCAAAAACTTTTCCTCAGAACATGCACTTTTGTACCCTTCGAGGAGGTTTTGATGAATGAATGGAACAGGATTTATTGATATCTGCGTTTAATATCTGCTACTGATGTTGCACTTTTGTACTCTTAGTGGATGTTGGATTAAGAAGAAATAGATCATTATTACTGGAGCTCATGAGTAGAACTAGTTATAAATGGTACTTTTATCTCTTAACTGTTTCTGCTTATGTGTTATGGTGATATTCATGTTCAGTTATTTATATATGAATGCTTAAATGCTTGAGTTATCATTTGGCACTTTTGTACAGTGACAGCTATTTATTTATGCTTAGTATATGAGTAGCTTACTATGTGATATGTTTTTCACAACTGTTTCATCTAACTTTTTATATGAAATGGTTTATCTTTATTGAATTCTTTCCTCATAACAGTTGAATGATCTTTATTACCAACTGTCATTTGAAATCATTTTAGATCGCATAAAGGAAAGATTACATCCTGGGTTAGTTTAGAATTAGATATTTCTGTTTATTAGATTACAATTGCATGTTGATAGATTATATTTAGAATAAAGAAAGCATTTTACTTACAAATCATTAGTTAAGAAATAGCAATTCTCAACACACACAAACATATTGGGAAACTGGTCCCATATCCCCAGTCGGACCCACTATACGGAACAGAAAATGAGCTGCTAACCAAGGTCCGAACTGGGTGGGTATCCCCCTTCTTGTAGACCCGATTTTCAGGGCTTCAACACAGAGGTGCCTAGAGGAGTTAGAGGAAAGCGAAGACCAAGTCAATCAATTCAGGCAACAAAATCTAGAGTATAAAATTCCATTCAACATATTCTTGAAAATTGTGACCATGAAGTCAAAGAGGCATCCAAAGCTCTTGACAGGATTAGGCATTTTGTCAAGTGGTCACAGCCAGTTAGGAGACAATGCAGAAATTTTTATCTTAGAAACTTGGTCATGAGTGATCAGCTAAGAAGTCTGAGGCAAGATTTGGAGGAGGCACATAGATTGTTGAAGAGATATGAGGGAGCATCTGTAATACCTCCTCTCATGAATATGCCTAAATTTTATCCTAAATTCAAAGCCACACCTACTTTATCACAACCTGTTGAGAAACATGACCTCACTACTCCATATTCCAAGTCCAAGGCTCCCAACAACGAGGCTTCTAGTAGTAAAATATCAAGCAAGAGGAAAAGGAAGTGACTAGGCTTCCTTTCTTATTTTCAAGTTTTGTCTTAATTTTCTGATATGTTAATATGTTGAAGTTGATATTTTGATTGGAATGTAGTTTCATGACAGCATTCAAGAGCACTAAATGGAATTCAGAGAACAATTGCATCAATTTTGCTACACAGACGTTGTGCACTCACTACACAGCCCATGCTCAAACTACCATACATATGCTGGATAATAGCCACCTATTAGGTTTTGAAGAGGGTGACATGGGGAATGTGTGGTGTCAACCTCACCACCTCAGCTGCTTTCCACGTGTCAATTCTGAAAGGATAAATTTTTGGGCGTTGTGCAGGATTTTCAACAGTTAGAAAGGCAGATTTGATGTTTTTTGCTATTTCAGCCATGTTTATCAATTCATAGACTTTTTCAAGTTATTTTGTATTAAAAAAAAAATTGAGAGACAAAAGGTGATTTATGCTTTATGTCTTGGTGAAAGGCGTTAAAAACAATAATTTTTACTATTTTTGTTTAAGTTTTGGATCGATCCTCTGTGGGATCGAAGATGCAGTGAACCTAAACTTATTTTGATCCATGTATCTATTATATATTTTCATGAATGAAGACAAATAAGGTTGTTGTTGGTTTCACTATCATTAGAGGAGTTTTTGCAGTTATGCTTGTGATTTGGTTTTAATGGTCATGCCTAAATGTTGAAGGGGTTCCAGTCACTACTTATACTGATTTAAAGGTGTAGGGGACAGTTATACTTGAATTCACTTTACATACTCATGTCTGACTGAACCAAGTATATTTTAGTTTCAAATGAAATATGTATTCCTTCAAAAGTATTGTCATTTATTCTTGATGGTCATTTCTTTGAGTTCCAGTGATAAAATGTTATTATTTCTGCTCTTTTGATAAATGTCTTGATACTCTTATCTTTTCTATACTACAATTCGTTATCCATTCCGAAGTTGTACTAATTAAGCCTCCATATATGAAGTTGGTTGGAAATACATCAGCATGTCACAATAGGGAGATCACTATTATTGTCAATAGTTTTTCTTAGAATCCTCTACCACCCCCATTATCAAAATCCAAACATTTTCAGAACTGGTCTCTGTATGCTATAGAGTCAAATATTTAGTTTTCATTAGTTGAGGGAGCCCCCTCTGGCTAGAAAGGACCAGTTTCTAGCCCAAAGCAGTTTGTGGTTACCTATGTAGCCCTTTCCTCAGCCTGAAGGGTTTTTATGGAGTGCTAACTGTTATAGACATTTTTGTGCCTCGCAGCATGGAGCATGAAATGTCAATAATTACAGGGATCCTCAGTCCCTAAACATGTTGTTCTTACCCCTAGAAGGACAAGGTCAGCAAACCACAGCACTTCCCATCAGTTCTCCACCTGAAAACACTCAAAAGCAGGCTATTTTTGGATCATGTCAGCTGCTCCACTGAGCATCTGCGCTGGAATGCAACTGCTCCTCCTTGTACCTGCGCTGAAAGTCAAATCTAATGAAGGCTACCTGCGCTGGGCGAGATTGGCCAAGTGGCACAGTCATTCTGCAAGGTGTCAATTGCCCAGGAAGCTTCCAAACTGACACTTGGTTCATGGGATTCGCCCTGTGATGAGTAAGAGGTACTTGATCTCCATGTGTAAGCAAGGATCTCCAAGTGGACTCAAGAACTGAAGTTTAACTGAAGAGGGAGAGGACACAAGGCAGCTTTATGTCAGTCTCAAGCTGACTCATCCTTTCTTCTTCTATCCTATATATAGAGCTCTTCTATGAGGTCTAAAGGGGCTGGAATTTTGTGCAAAGCAAGGAAGTGCTGTTGGTTTACAGTTAGAGTTATTGGGTGATTGCTTTTATAGAGGTGAAGAGGAGACTTCTTGCTGCTGGGGAGGTGTTGCTGGATTGGAGCCATTGATGGTTGTAACCTTCTCAGAACCCTGTTACTTTTATCAATAAAGCTTTGAATGTTCTCCTATATATTTGTATTGCATTGATGTATTGTATTTACTTGTATATTTGATTCACTCTAATCCATGCATCAGTTATGAGTACATGTATCTTGTAGTTTTCTTCTCTCTGTTGTGCAGGATCTGTGTGTAGCTGGACCGGCAAAGGGAGCAAGGAGCTGGGAACAAGAGACAAAGAGAGAGGATAAGGATCGACAAAAGCGAAAGACACCGGTTGGTTAATCTTTTCTTCCTTCTCTCTGTACTTTCATAAAGGAAAACATTAAAGCTTTACTTTCAGTTGTTGCTAAAGACTGTCACCTTTAGAGTAGGGATAGGGTCATCCGAGTCGGATACTTTTCCCCACAACAAACTGGCGACTCCGCTGGGGATCCTAGTATCTTGTTGGTGTTTGTAGTATCTTTGCTATTCATTTCCTGAACCAAAGAGTACCAAATCGAAAAGCTTTTGACTATATCAAAAGCGAAGTAGAGGGACTGCTACTCTTGCTCATTTACTGAGCAGATTCATGATTTGAAGAGCTGATCTACAAAAGACTCTTGTACTCTTTGTGATAGCTTTTCATCCTCTTGATCATCCCTTAGCCTGTACTTGACCTATAGCTTTTTATTTCAGCAAAAACAGTGCATTTTTGAGCTTTTTATGACCCGGAAATCCTTGTAAACGCAACTCTCGTGTCCCAGAGCAGGCTGTCCACAGGCAGTCTGCATTACAGCGCAGGTACTCCCTTCGGGAACTGCGCTGAAAGTCAATTTGACAGACCAGAGCCTGCGCTGGACCTGTTAGCCAGTGTCTTCCAGAGGTTTTCCACTGTGTCTTAGCCCTGTTTTCACTGATTTTTTGCTGCTGATTGCTGGTCATTGTACTTGCTGTAAACCAACTTTCCTTGACATTATTCCGCCTCAGTTGTGTGATGAAACTGTGATTGTTCTTTCAGTATTTCTTGTTTCAGTTACAGTTTCCCATTGTGAAAAGCAAACCAGTATAGCTGTGACCTCTTAGATCCTGAACTGTAAAAGTGTCTTTGTGATCTTAAGAGCTAGTTTTATTACTGTTCATGGCTGTTTGAGTTTGTTTGTTTTTCATATTATGGTTTGAATTCATATATTTTTAGTGTTGAAACAAGTACCTGTAAGGTGTCTTTTCATTTTAGACGAAACTTGTTTGTTTACGCTTCAAATTGAATTCGAAAATTATACAACAATTTCCTTTTGTCTACATCAACATTAAAGGAAAAGAAAAGAAATACATGCATCTTGCATTTGCATTTTTTTTGATAAGTTTGCGTGTCTGATCTAGGAGAAAGTGCATTAGTTTGTGCTTTGTGCTCTGTGTGGAAAGATAGTGTCTTTTCTCTCCCTTCAGTAGTTAGGATTTTCAAAGCTAAAAAGATTGTAAAGCTTGCTTATCATTTTAGCTGCATTTAGGAATTTGTACCAATACATCTCGTGGTGATCCTGAAAGACAAACTGATAAACAAGATCAACTTAAAATATATTGAATGAATCTAAAAACGCATTGTAACATAACGCTCACAATAGAGGTCTAGGTAGAGACGTGTTCCGGCGTCGTTAAACGTAGTGACTGTCGATCTCTACGAAGGTGGGTGATTCCTCCTGAGAGACGATAGCACTAATACGGACTTGTGCTCCCGCGTACCGTCGCGTATATTGGGAGACCCCTATAGGCATTTATCCTTTATCCTTAGGAAGCTGTGTCGACCGCCCTACTAATCGCGATGCAGTGAACACAGCATTCACGAAGATCGACCACCCGTACCGTAAAACGTATTCTGTGGTTTCGCGAGAGGTTTGGCACACCCTCTGCCTAGATCTCCAGAGCAGTTTCTTTTGGCCCTTTTCAAACTCTATAACTGAAAAGGTCCAACCGAGCATTTGTCACTTCGGGCTCGTTAATACATCGAAGGCGACTAGAGTCATCTTTAGCTTTTTCTCGACTCTTAAAACATGAAAAAGCAAAGTTGTGTCTAAAAGCGTCTAATAAAATTCATTCAATACGGAAACATAATTCCCCTTTTTGTATTTTAGTTGATCAAGTAATCCGCAACCGTGGAGGAAAGTCAATTAAAACTCCGTCGTTCGAGGAGACTCGCGAGTCAACCGTCTTTGTCTCCAGAATCGAGAGTAGTACGGACAAAGCGAACTCGCTTGACCGGGTCGAAATCTCCCATTAAAGTTAGAACAACAGTTCCGACGACATCTGAGATTCTGGTCACTCCTGGTATTTCTGGAATCCCTGCCTCTATTGAAGAAGTTCAACAGCAACAGAGGGACAGTTGTACTGATCCTGGTCTGAGGACAAGTACTTGCATAACTGAACCAGTTCCATCTGAAACCGGTCCACAGAGTCTTGTTGCTCAAACAACTGTCGCTGTCGAAGCAACCCCTTCTTCGGCACCAGAAATCTTTTACGGACCTGACGGTCTTCCTCTTCCTCCTGGTCTGATTGCAATAGAGGAAATCGTAGAGGACCAGCAAGCAAATACTCCAACTCATTTTGGAGTAGGCACCACTCTTTTTCCTTCTGCATCAGAAGTTTGTCCATCGCCACAGGAAGTTCCTGTAGAATCGTTAGGCAGTTTATTGGATAGACTTAAAATGTCTGAACAACCGTCGACATCTAGGACTGTGCCAAACGACACAGCGACAGCAGAAGCTCCTGCTGTCAATCCAACGATGTTTGCCGGCATACCAGCTGTCCCAACTAGCCCTCATCAGCTAGAAGGAGTCCACCCAGGGACTATTACGACAACTTGGTCTGTTCCAGTTTGTTCTTCCGGTATAATACCCGGTAATTCTTATGTTGAAACTAGACAAATTGATCCCTTTGGAAATCAGTTTGGGCCATCCAGTCCTCAAAGGCAATCTATACCCTTGAGCTCCGGATTGTTACCGTATGGGGGGCAATATGCCCTTTCACTTCCCCTTCCGGGGGGATACCCATACGGCAGTTTTCAACAACATTCAGGTTTTACTGAAATAACGACGAGTGGTTGGGTACCTATGTTACCCCAACAACCAAGAGTTGTATATTCCATGCAACAGTGTGTACCTATGTCTAGTATCCCGATGACTCCAGCAATTGTAACCGTGTCGCAAGTTCAAACGATGCCTGTTGTATGTCAACCCCAAGTTGTAATGCAACAGCCCATTGACCCTGCAACACAACCACAATCGCCAACTGCCGGGACGACACAGATACAAACGGGGACCATAACCCCGAATCTTGGTCCGTCGGTTAGTGTCGCACAGCAAAACATGGCTTCACAACCATGGATGGTGCAATACCAACAACCTCAGTTTCAACAGGTGTATCAGGGATCTGAGCAACAGATCTTTGCGAATAGTGGGCAACCCTATATTCAGAACGGGTTGAATCAACCACTTTACAGTGGCCAAGCCCACCAGCCGTATCAGTCATATCAACATCAGTTGCACTATGCTGGTATGCAAAGACCTACTGCTCAGGCGATTCCATCGTATCCTGGATACGCCTCGCCAAACCTGAATCAGCAGTTGCCATTCGTGGCGACTCTAGAATTACCTGATTTACATCGATTGACGAACGATCCAATCGCCTATGCCCATTGGTGGCCAGCGATTCCTCACAAACTTCCTTCGGACATTCCTAAATTCAATGGAAATCCTGGTGAAGATCCGTCGAATCATGTGATGACATTCCATCTGTGGTGTTCGTCGAATACCTTGAATGATGATTCGATAAGGCTTCGCCTTTTCCAGAGGACATTGACTGGTCCGGCGGCTAAATGGTATATTGAATTACCTAGAGCCTCTTTCGACAATTTTAGTTCCCTACCCACGACTTTCTTAACACACTTTCAGTTACCTATAAGGTACGAAACTGGAACAGAGATCTTGACCAATTTCAAGCAGACAACAGCCACACATATATCAGATCATATACATGAGTGGCGTCGTCGTCGCAGAATGGTAAAGACCTATGTTCCAGATCAGCTATTAGCTGAGTGGTTTATAAAGTCGCTTCTTCCTGCTATAACAGAAGATGTGGCCAAGGGAGGCGTCGTAACAGAGGAGCAAGTTATTGCTCGTGCTCAATATTTAGACTTAGTATATACTCAGTCGGGCACGCTCTATGATAAGATACCTGACGCCCCCAGACCAGAATTTTCAATCCCTCCTCCTCCCGGATCGAATAGTGACTCTCATGCCGGTGATGGCGTGATTGGAACTGCAAACGCCAAGTCGACAAGGGATTCAAATAAGAAAACCCGTAAGACTTCGAATCAAAAAGAAAATCAAGAGGTTCTTGCTTTAGAGGTAAATGCTGTATCCACGGATAAAGGCAAAAACTCCAATCAACCAGGAAGCAAGAAGAAACAAAACAAAGGGAAGAAGAAACAGGGTGGGTCATCCCCTCAGAAAACTTCTTCAGGCTCTCCAGGAAAGAGGAAACCACCCCCGTCAGGGTGTCAGATATGTGAAGAGGATCATTGGACGAAAGATTGTCCATTCAAAGCTGAGTTTAAAAAATTCGTAAAGAATTCGCAAACCCCAGCTGTGTTAAATGATCCGTTTCCAAATCCAGGTCAAAATCTGGTTGATAGTAGGGATGCTTCTAGATGCGAAGTACTAATGTTGTCGACTTCTAAGCAACAAGACGATGCTTTGATTTCGACAAAAAGAAAAGATTGTGAGGATCCGCAGTCATCGAACAGCAAAGGGAATGATCAACCAAGCAGTTCGACGACAACTTCGGCAGAAGTTGTGCAACCTCGCATCATGGGAAGCATTCCAATAATCCATGGGAACAATTGTTCTCTCCAAAATATCGGATTCATCTTCCTAAAGAACCCTCCATTGATGGGTACTTTCGCCTTACCGCCTCCAAGTAATCTGGCAGAAATGGCTACAGTGGAGTATGAAACTTTCTGTTTCTAATGGATCTAAAGTTTCGAGGATAGTTCCTATCTCAGGTCAACCTCGTTAAAAAATGAAATAAGGATAGTTCTTTACTATGTCAACCTTGTTAAAAAATGAAATGACCCTATAAAGACTAGGGGGCATGTGCCTCCGTTGCATTATTATGCTGGGGGCATATCGAGCAGTTTTAGCACATAGTTCATGCTCGTTAAAAAATAAACGCAAGATCCGAGCAGTTTTAGCACATAGTTCATGCTCGTTAAAAAATAAACATAAGTTTATGAGCAGGCTTTCCTTCAGAGTTCAAGCTCATTCAGAAAAAACGAACCGGTAAATAACCTTTTGAGATCGAAAATTCATCAGCCATAAAAGCCTTGGTCGTGTTTGTGCACCGTCACCTCCACTGTTCATTTGGCCGATCATTCACCTCCATTTGTGTGTTTACCTCTTTTGAGAAACAGCTGCAAAGAGTGATTTCACCTAGCCATCCTTGTGACACTACCGTGATTGGAAAATTCCAATTTGTACCTGGAATCTGCTGCTATCCCTGTTTATCACTCGTTCCTCAAAAGACGAGTCTTCTTTGAGCTCTTTTCACTGACTCGTAAAATATGAAAAGTTTGCCGAGTTTTGGCCTTCCAGCTCGTTAAACGACCGGAACGCTATCCCTCCTCTAGATTTTAATCTTTTTTGGACCTGAGGGATTATTGCACAAAAAGATCGAGCGCTTGTTTTGTTCGGCTCGTTAAAGCAATCGAAAACCCATCCCTTCTGTATTGTTTTATACTTTTTCGGACTTAAGGGATTAGATGACGAAAAAGGAATTATGGAGTTAACTTTCTGTACCTTTTCAGACTCTCTAAAAATGAAAAGGACCGAGTTTTCTTTGTCGTTAGACTCGTTAAAATGATTAAATAGCGACAAACTTGTCTTTAGACGAGAACGAGTTTCCCTATCGCTAAGCTCGTTAAATCATAGCGATGGGCTTGCCCGAAGGGCAGGTTATAGAACAAGCATATGTTATCCTCCTCAAGCTTGACAAAAATAAAGAGGTACTGGTCAGAAATGACTGGGGAAAAATTGGGAGAACATCAAAGCTTAATGGTAGCAAGTCACTCTTGAACATGACACTTTTCCTCCGTTCCACATCGGGTTGGGTTGTTTCATTCACCGGTCTCATCACCATGGTCTTCGCCAAACCATCCACATTTGGGGTAATGCTACCGATCCATCGCATCAGTGTCGTTATATGTTCAAGAGGGGTCATTCTGAAAGTGTCAACCGTGTCCCATCCACTGCCATACATTATCCTTCATCCATTCATGATCGCCACCCTGAATCATATATCACAGTTTGTTTTCACCTCCACTAAAATCATTAGCTCCGTTCCGTGTCATTGATGTGGGATTCATTAAGGCCCTCCTTTGACGGATCGCTTCTTGTCGACTTCAGCTCATTATCCAAGAAGTTGATCTAGGAACAACCCCATCAGTACTTTGAAGCTTGCATGCCTCAATGGCAAGTTTCTCACTTCCGGCGACAGGTATACATCAATGACCTTCGACCAGAAGATTTTACGTGGCGTTCGACGCCAAGTCCTTTATTCACGCCACGTGAATTGTACTGTAGTACCTTGAGGGTCATTATCATTATCGGTGATTCCTCTCGCGCTTGTTAATGGTTTTCATCATTGACCGGTAATCAAGCGATGTCTTTCCATGTTCGACTTCAGCGAAATTCTCGCATGGATCGACTTGTACTTAGAGTGAAGATCGAACGAGTTTGAAGACCCCGGATCTAGTTTCATCCATCCGAGCTGCGATACATATTCAGGAAATATAAAAGCATTTGTCATGTACATCATTGCAGCAGATGATCATCCTACTCAAAGGATGATAATTTCAGCAGAAAATTATCAGTCTACCATCAGACGATCGTCTGTTCTATGTACCAAAATGTATTTATAAAGCTGAGCATGGGAATGCCCGCCTCAGCTAGATCATGAAAACAAAATGAAAAATAATGTATTGTATTGTATTGTATTACAGGGCGCCTCCTCAGCACTGGAATGAACTTCGGACCCTCTAGATAAAGCATTTCACCCGATAAACGGCCTCATACTTTAGGGGGCAACTGTTATAGACATTTTTGTGCCTCGCAGCATGGAGCATGAAATGTCAATAATTACAGGGATCCTCAGTCCCTAAACATGTTGTTCTTACCCCTAGAAGGACAAGGTCAGCAAACCACAACACTTCCCATCAGTTCTCCACCTGAAAACACTCAAAAACAGGCTATTTTTGGATCATGTCAGCTGCTCCACTGAGCATCTGCGCTGGAATGCAACTGCTCCTCCTTGTACCTGCGCTGAAAGTCAAATCTAATGAAGGCTACCTGCGCTGGGCGAGATTGGCCAAGTGGCACAGTCATTCTGCAAGGTGTCAATTGCCCAGGAAGCTTCCAAACTGACACTTGGTTCATGGGATTCGCCCTGTGATGAGTAAGAGGTACTTGATCTCCATGTGTAAGCAAGGATCTCCAAGTGGACTCAAGAACTGAAGTTTAACTGAAGAGGGAGAGGACACAAGGCAGCTTTATGTCAGTCTCAAGCTGACTCATCCTTTCTTCTTCTATCCTATATATAGAGCTCTTCTATGAGGTCTAAAGGGGCTGGAATTTTGTGCAAAGCAAGGAAGTGCTGTTGGTTTACAGTTAGAGTTATTGGGTGATTGCTTTTATAGAGGTGAAGAGGAGACTTCTTGCTGCTGGGGAGGTGTTGCTGGATTGGAGCCATTGATGGTTGTAACCTTCTCAGAACCCTGTTACTTTTATCAATAAAGCTTTGAATGTTCTCCTATATATTTGTATTGCATTGATGTATTGTATTTACTTGTATATTTGATTCACTCTAATCCATGCATCAGTTATGAGTACATGTATCTTGTAGTTTTCTTCTCTCTGTTGTGCAGGATCTGTGTGTAGCTGGACCGGCAAAGGGAGCAAGGAGCTGGGAACAAGAGACAAAGAGAGAGGATAAGGATCGACAAAAGCGAAAGACACCGGTTGGTTAATCTTTTCTTCCTTCTCTCTGTACTTTCATAAAGGAAAACATTAACGCTTTACTTTCAGTTGTTGCTAAAGACTGTCACCTTTAGAGTAGGGATAGGGTCATCCGAGTCGGATACTTTTCCCCACAACACTAACGTAGTGGCATTGTTGTCAGGGATTCGAAAGTTTAAATTACCCTAGGAAGTTTTATGTCCAAAGTTTATATCATAGGCTAAATTGTAAAGATTTTTTTGATTGTTAGAAATTTTCTTTGCATGCATCTTTGTGTGAGAAGATCTAGCTTCTAGGAGGTTCACTAGGCAGAATCCTAACCTTCATCCTCATGTAGTAGTTTCTAAACTTGAAAAAATCCTCAGGAAGGAGAGAGTGGTGCTTGAAAGTAAAGCTAGTTATTGTCCTATCATGAAATATGTTTCCTCACTAAAAAAATCTTCTGAAATCCCATTGTTTAGAACAAGGTATTTTTCTAGTATCCCTAAAATTCTAAGAGATTCAGAACATTTAAGTTCTTGTGTATCATCCCCAAATATTGAGTTTAGTCAGAATATCATCCAGCAGTTCAGTAAATTCAAAGGTCTAGTTGACAAAGTTCAAAAAGTTGTTGAAAACACAGTCCTATCTCAAAGAAATATCCATGTTCAATTTGCTTTCACTACTGGCTTTGTTTTGACTTCATTTCAAAATCCTTCATCCTTAGTTTCAAGTTTCATTCATCCATCCCTTCCATCGTCTACTATTGTTGTTGTTACATCACCTGTTAGTCACTAAACTACTCAAGTAGTAGTTATGGCAGCAAGATATGCTCCTCTGGTTTTTCCTGCCCAGCTTCATGATCTACCTCTCAATTACGGGAAAAGGCTTCCACAGTATGATGGCACAGGAGAAATTACTGCTAAGCAGCATGTTGACAAGGTTAGTGATTTCATGGATTTGGAGGAAGTAGACCATGATGATGTTAAAATTAGATTATTTTCTCAAAGTTTTTCTGGTGATGTCAAGAAATGGTTCAGGAGTTCTCGCCCGGGAGCATTTGCAAATTATCAGGAGTTAGAAGATGCTTTCCTTGCAAGGTGGGGTGAAAAGAAGAACCCTTTGCAGATCTTGGTTGAGTACAATAATTCAAAAAGATAGCCGGGAGAATCTGTTCAAGATTTTTCTCTAAGGTTCAACAAATTGTACAATTCAATTCCTGCAGAGATTAATCCTCCTACTAGGTTGGACTTAGTGCATTATCTGGATGCTTTTGACCCTGAAATGGATTATCAACTCAGAGAAAGAAATCTGGCAACAATGGAGGACATGCAAAACAATGCAGTTAGTGGGGAGGCTAATATATTAGCGAAAAATTCTAAGTTGAAGTCCGAGAAGAGAGTCATCATAAAGGAGGATCTTGCCACTTCCTCGAATGTTAAATTTGAAACATTGGTTAAGATAATGGAGAAAATCTCTCTGGCTGACTAGATAGGAGTTCGAGAGACCCACATTGGTCCACAAATCATAAATACAGGTTTTCAAAGGAAATCATAGTTGCCTAACAAACCTCGGGAGAAAAAGGGTTTGGAACAATCACAACAGCAAATAAGACCATTGTTCCAACAAAAATTTTCTCAAGATCAAGATGAGGAAGTTGAAAAAACTCCTGAAGATCAAATTTTATTTTTTAGTGATTGGCAACATGAGGTTTATTTGATCAAAAAGGATCAAGAACATGAGCAGCTTGAAAATTTTGAAGCGGAAGATGAAGAACTATCTTTTTCCCAATCCCAAAATGATGCATTGATGATTGAATCGGAGGAATATAGAAAGGGTTTTCAAAATTCTATAATGCAAGTGCAGCGACAGTATAATTTGAGGAATAGAACTGTGGGAGGTAATGCAGCAAAGAAAGATGCACCAATCAGCAATGAAACAAGGAAAGAAGTGCCTACCAATGGTGTTAAAAAGATCCTCCCCAGTACAAGTACTCAGAAGAAAGATATTCCTAGCACAAGTGCCCAAATGAAGGAGCCTCCTGTCACTATTTTGCAGTGGAAGGACAGCATACCCAAAGACAAAGAGGTTGTAGAAAAGAAGGATGTTGTTCACAAGGAGACTGAAAAGGTAACAAGTCTATTTAATCTCGAAGCTGAAGTTGCTAAGTTGAATATTTCTATTCCTCTTGGTGAATTAGTGAGAAATGATCAATATAGGTTTCATATTTTAAAGGCGCTTAAAGTAGATAAAACCTTTGATACAATTAACATAGCGGATGATCATCTAGCTATCATCTTTGGGACAAAAATTGAGGATAAAACACAGGATGGTGATGTTCCTCCCTTTTATGTTAGTTTGAATGTACATGAACAAATCCTACACAATGTTATGTTGGACTCTAGGGCATCACATAATTTAATGCCAAAGGTGATTATGGAGAGGTTGGGATTAGACATTACATGACCATACAAGGACCTTTACTCATTTGATTCCAGCAAGGTGAAATGTCTAGGCTTAATTAAAGATCTAGCAATATCCTTGACCCAGATTCCTTCTAAATGCATGGTGATGGAAATTATGGTGGTAGACATAGCTCCCAAGTATGGTATGTTTTTGTCCAGATATTGGATGGAAAAACTAAATGGAGCATTACAAACCAACATGTCATACATTACAATTCCATTTTTTGGAGGACAGATGAGAAGGTTATACAGAGAGCCTCTCATGCAGTATATGATCAGTAGTAAGGACAAGCATGTTAACCATCCAGTGTATGTTGTCCATTCTGATGTAGATTCATTTGTTCTGTTTAATTCAATTTGTCATGTTGATGAAGGCCTTGTTTTAGAGTTTGAAGAAGATGGGGACAATATTCAGGAAAAAGAAATTCTACATGAGAATTCAGGGCAGGATAGCCAAAGAAAATTGGATGTCAAGAAGAAGGTATACAAAGGAATGGAGTCATATGTTTTGAGTAATGACAAAGAGGCATCTGCAAAACAAATTTTTGAAGAAGATAATCATAAAAAATAAGGGCATGACAACAATGAAAAGGAGAGACATATCAGCCATTTTTCCCTCAAAAAATCTGCAAATTTCAAAGTCAAAATAGATGGTAAAGGAAGGAAGAAACATAAATTTTGGACCATGCATTTTGATGGGGTAGCAAGTAGAGAAGGAGCTGGAGTGGGGGTGTGGATTATCAGTCCAGAAATTGGTAAGTCAAAGTTGTGTTCATATAAACTAGAGTTTGATTGTACTAACAATATGGTGGAATACAAAGCTCTGATTTTGGGTTTGAGAAATTTAAAAAAATCAAGGGCTAAGAGAATTGTTGTTTTTGGTGATTCTGAGTTGGTGGTTAGGCAATTCAAAGGTGAATACCAGACCAATCATTCCCACATGTGAGCTTATCGGAATGTTGTACTTGATTATTTGTAGAATTTTGTTGAATACAGTTTTTCAATGGTTCCAAGGAAAGGCAATGTTGTTGCAAATGCATCGGTTACTTCGACATCTAATTTTGACATGCCTAGTAATGTTAAAGGAAAGTACAAGGTAGAGGTGAGACATAGACCCGCTATTCTAGATAAAAATGGTCATTGGCAAGTTTTTGAAAATGACAAGCAAGTAGAAAAAGTATTGCTAATGAAAGAAGAGTTTACCAGAATGAGACGGGAAAGGGACAGTGAATGGGAGGATGCAGATAAGGAGAGTTTCATAAATCAAATGAAGGATGAATTGGATAAGCAAGGATCTGAGTTGAAGATATCGCAACTAAAGGACAATATCCTCCCAAGAGGTCTGGTTGGAGAAGGAATTAAAGAATGTAATATAGGTACAACAAAACACCCAAAGATGATAATGTTATCTAGAATCTTGAGCCCTGGTATGAAAAGAAGATATTTGGAATTATTCACTGAGTTATATGATGTTTTTTCTTGGGGGTACGAAGACTTAAAGGTGCATGACAAAGAGATCATTCAACATATAATACCAATAAAAAAGGATCAAAAGTCACTCAAGAAGAAGTTGTGGAGGACCAATCTAGTATTGTTTCCCTTAATTGAAAATAAGTAAGGAAACTTTTTGATGCTGGTATTATAGTCCCCCTCCGTTTTTCAGATTGGTTGTCTAATTTGGTACCATTCAGAAAGAAAACTTGTGAAATTAGATTGTGTGTAGATTTCAGGAACTTAAATAGGGTGTCCCTCAAGGACAACTATCCACTACCAAAAATGGACCATGTTCTCCAGAAATTAGTTTGTGCTAGAAGAATGTCACTATTGGATGGATTCTCTAGGTATAACCAGATTTTGGTTCACCCAAAGGACCAAGATAAGACCGCCTTTACAACTCCCTATGGTACTTTCAAGTATGCTAAGATGTCATTTGATTTGATGAATGCGGGGGCAGCATTTCAGGGGGTGATAGACATAGCTTTTTCAGAAGAAAAGGATATGTTTCTTCTCATATAATTGGATGGCATTAATGTTTACTCTAATCTGATGAGGAACATTTGCAGCACTTAAGAGCAGTTTTAGAAAAGTGTAGGAAACATGGCATCTCATTAAATCCCAAAAAATCCTTGTTTGGTCTGGAGGAAGGCAAACTGTTGGGTCATATCATTTCAAAAGATGGCATAAAAATAGACCCTAACAGAATTGCAGCAATTCAGAAAATGGATGCTCCTAGGAGTAAAAAGGAAATTTAGTCCTTTTTGGGCAGAATTAATTTTTTGAGAAGGTTCATTCCCAATTTGGCTAAGATTTCTAGGAAAATTACAGACATGCTGAAGCAGGACAACGAGGTGAAATGGAATGAAGACAGTAGGAAATCATTCAGTGAAGTTAAAGCAGCCTTGTCCCGTGCTCCTACCTTGGCCAGCCCAGATTACACAAGGGAGTTCATAGTGTTTTCTTTTGCATCTGAGCACAGTATTGTTACAGTTCTTTTACAGAAAAATCAACATGGAATTGAACAACCTATTGCATTTTTCAGCAGAGTGCTCATAGATGTGTTGGCATTATGGCTAAAGTGTTGTCCTTGATGGCAACCCATTCAGGTGACAAGTCACTGTACTTCAAGTCAGCAGCAGAAGTTGATGATCAGCTACCAAATATTGAAGGAAATAAGGAGGACGCAGGAATACCTTACAGAAAGTGCGTACCCGCAGGTACACCATGCAGAAGCCGCGTCCAGGGACGCAGTCCAGCCATTCAGAAGGTGCGTCCACCCAGTGCACACTTTTTAAGGCAAAAAAAAGCACACATGGGGGTTTCTTGTGATTTACTCCTGGTATCTAGCCGACGGTATTGTGTTTTTAAGGTGTCGGCTCGTGGTATTGTTCCTTGATTTGAGGAGGAGCTTGCCTATATAAAGCAAAGGAGATCATTTGGTTTGTGTATGTCTTTGGTTGAATATCTTATTGGGTGAGATCTAGTCTAAATCTAGAGAAGGCGAATCTACTGAAGGACTAAGATCTCTTTGGCGCATGATCAGATCTGTAGATCTGTGTGTTTGGGTTTCTCTTAAAGTCTTGAAATCATTCATACCCGAAGGCACGCAGGTACAGTGAAAGGAAAGCGCGCCGGGACGCAGCGCAGCAGAGAGAGACCTGCGTGGGGACGCAGGGCAGACGTGGCTCAGGTGCGTCCAGGATGCAGTTCAGTAACGGGAGATCTGCGTGGGGATGCAGGACAGACCAGGTTTAGGTGCGTCGCTGCAGCAAAAGGACGCAGAGCAGTTGAAGGAACAGTGCGTGGGCACGCAGTGCAGCAGAAGGATCTCTGCGGGTGGTCGCAGGAAAGCAGAAGGTGAACTGCGTCTATACGCAGGCCACAGAAGGGAAAACTGCGTCTCTGTTCTGTTGATTGTATTTCTCTGTTGATAAGGTGTTCTGGGTTAATTCTGTTATTGCTGATCTGATAACTGTAGTAGACAGTAACTGTTATGTACTTAATGATCATTTGATGCTTTATGAAAAGAAGTAGAGAGGTGTAGCTCTCTGCAGGTTGCAGCCTGCATACTGGTAAATGACTGCACCAGTACAAAATCATTGTAAAAGGAGTTTCTAATTTGAAAGAAGATAGAGACATATTGCAGCAGGTGGTTTCCACCCACATTGGGTTTCCACCTTACATCTTGTGTTCTTTGGTGTGACTATCTGTTTTCTTTTTTCATGCTCATTATTTTATGGTACTGATATGCAAGAATAATTCAAAGATCAAATAAAGAAGTTTTGTTAAATTGCTAGATAATACTGATTCACCCCCCCTCTCAGTATTATTTCCAAAAATTGGTATCAGAGCAGGTCCTTCAGAGAAGCTTGATCGCTTGAAGGTAGATCGTTCATCATGAGCAACTACGAGAGAGAAGCATCAATCAGGCCACCGGTTTTTGATGGGACAAACTTCAATTATTGGAAGGTAAGAGTTACTGCATATCTTCAATCTCTTGGTACAGAAGTTTGGGACATTGTAGAAACAGGCTATGCTTTTCCTTCAGCTACTCCTACAGATCCAGCTGAGAAAAAGAAGTATGAAACAAATGCAAAAGCAGTCAGTACTCTATTAGGAAGTATATACCAAACGGAATTCATGAAGGTAATGCACTTCAAATCAGCAAAAGAGATATGGGACAAAATGGTCACGAGCTATGAAGGAGATGAACAGGTAAAGCGAGCTAAACTTCAAACTCTTAGGATTCAGTATGAGACTCTCAAGATGTATAATGATGAAAGTGTGGCTAATTATTTTCTTCGGGTAGATGAGATTGTTAATTGTATGAAAAATTTGGGTGAAGAAATAAAAGAGGCTATAGTAGTTGAAAAGATTCTAAGATCATTATCCCCCAAGTTTGAATCTAAAGTATCTGCAATAGAAGAAAAGGAAAATCTCCGAATTCTCACTATGTCTCAGCTACATGGAATTCTAACTGCTTATGAAATGAGAAAGGGAGGTCCATCAGACAGAAGGGAAGCTGCTTTCAAGGCATCAGGCAAAGAAGATTACTATGAAGCAAGACATGTTCCAGAAGAAGAGGAAGAAGAATCAAATTTTGTCAGAAATCTTCAAAGGGGTTCTGGAAGGTTCAGAGGTAAGCTACCTTTCAAATGCTTTGCTTGTGGAAGAGTAGGTCATTATGCTGCAAAATGTCCCTATAAGGATAAAGGTAAGGAACCTGCTAGATGGAACAAGAAACAAAGTACAAATAAGAAAAGCTACTACACCCATGAAGACAGTGATGATTTATCAAACAGCGATGAAGATGAACAAGGTAATAAATATAAGTTGTTAATGGCATTTGAAGATGATGATTATGAGGATGTTGTAGATGTGAATAACCTCTATGATGAAATTACTAGACTCAAGAGATGTATAGAAGAAAAGAATGTGATCATTGATACTCTACAATTTCAGATTGATGAAAAGGAAAAACATCTTGAAAAACTAGAAGGTGAAATTGTTGGTCTCAGAAAAGAAATTGAGAAAACAAAAGCTATTAATCTTAAGTTTGTCAAAGGATCTGAAACTTTGGATGAGATTATCAATGTGCAGCGGTCTCCTCTAAGCAAGACAGGTTTGGGTTATAATGGAGAAACCTCTCAAGCATCCACCTCAAAAAGTTATCTTGATGCGGCAAGAAGAAATGAGCAGAAGAACAATGAAGATAATCAGGTGAAGCAGGGACGAAATAAAAACAGAAACTATCAAGGGCAATCCATCTTAAGGGTGAACAAAAGCTACAACCAGCCACAGGTAAAATCTTCTCAGTTTGGTTCAAGAATAGATGAAAATAGAAATTACAATCAGTTGGCAGGTAGATTCAATAACCGCAGAAGCTTCTTCAATGGGCAATGCTTTTCTTGCCATAATTTTGGTCACAAAGCAGCTCAATGTGTTGCATATAAAACAATCATGACTAGGGAAGCTCAAAAACAAAGAAGCATGACAGGGATTACAAAAAGGACCTATAACAACTTTTCGGCTCTTGAGAATGAAGTTGAATGTTCCATTTGCAATAATTTTGGTCATGAAGACTCTGAATGCAGGAGCAGGTTTCAGGAGAGAAAGGAACAAGAGAGGAAAAAGGAACAAGCCTCAAGCACCAAAACATGGAGAATAAAGGAACCTCAAACAGAAAGATGTGGGATAGCATTCTATGCAGAGGGACAGGAAAATCTATGGTATATTGACAGTGGATGTTCGAAGCATATGACAGGTGATAAAGAAAAACTTGAGTCTTATTCTACTTTAGAAAAGGGAAAGAAAGTCTCTTTTGGAAATGATACTCCTGCAACTATAAAAGGAAAAGGTATTGCTCCTTTAAAAGAAAATGTCAAGGCTGGAAATGTTTTGTATGTTGATGGATTGAAGCATAATCTACTAAGTGTCAGCCAGATGTGTGATCAAAGAAACGAGGTTATATTCAGATCAAATGGATGTCTTGTTCGTGATCTTGATACAGGTAAAACAGTACTCAAAGGCAAAAGAACTCCAAATAATCTGTACATATTTGAAGAAGGACAACAACAATGCTATCTGAGCAAGGATGAAGAGCACTGGTTATGGCATCGAAGGTTGGGACATCTAAGCTTCTCACAAATAAGGAAAGCATGCAAATATCAGGCAGTTCGTGATCTTCCAGATATCAAAATTCCTGACAACACCATATGCAGATCATGTCAGTTTGGAAAACAAACTAGAACTAACTTTCCAGAGAAAGAAGGATCAGCTAGCATGCCTCTTGAGCTAGTACATACAGATACATGTGGTCCATTCAGGAAAAGAACACCTAGAGGAGAGGAATACTTGATATTATTTATTGACGATTTCTCCAGGTTTGTCTGGTTGGGACTTATGAAGCACAAAGATGAAGCATTCGAAAAATTCAAATCCTTCAAAGCCTTGGTTGAAAATGAATCAGGTCACAAAATTAAGTGCCTCAGATCCGACAGAGGTGGGGAATTTACTTCAAATGAATTTTTCGATTTCTGTGATGAACATGGGATAAGGAGAGAATTCTCTACAGCTAGAACTCCTCAGCAAAATGGAGTTGTTGAAAGAATGAATAGAACAATCCAACAAATGGCTCGTGCTATGCTTGATGAATCAGGAACTCCCGCAACTTTCTGGGGTGAAGCTGCACCTGCTGCGGTCGTTATTCTCAACAAGACAAATGTCCGGGTGAACAGCACTCAAACTCCTCATGAGCTTTGGAGTGGAAGGACTCCTTCGGTAAAGCACTTCAAAATCTTTGGGAGCAAATGCTATATCAAGAATACTGATGAGCAGCTTGGCAAACTTGAACCTAGAGCAGATGAAGGCATTCTTCTTGGTTACTCTCCACATAGCAAAGCATACAAGTGCTACAATAAAAGACTTGGCAGAATTGTTGACAGCATTGATGTGGTGGTTGATGAGAAGGGATACATTCCTAGGCAAGTACATCGGGAAGATATCGAAGAAGATGAAGGCTACCCTCAAAGACAGAATGATGAAGAAGAAGAACCTCAAGAAGAACCAAAGGAGCAAACAAGAATAGAAGAAAAGACTCCATCCAGATATGTTCAGAAAAACCATCCAGAATCTCAGATTATGGGACAGAAAGAAGCAGGTGTACAAACTAGAAGAACAGTTGCAGAAGCCTCAAGCTATTTGGCATTACTCTCCTCGACTGAACCACAAAATGTGAAGGAAGCATGCAAAGATGAATGTTGGGTGAAAGCAATGAATGAAGAACTTGAGCAAATCGAAAAGAACAACACTTGGGAGCTGGTTCCTAGACCAAAAGATAAGAATGTTATCGGGACAAAATGGGTCTTCAAAAACAAATTGAATGAAAATGGAGAAGTAATTAGAAACAAAGCCAGACTTGTTTGTAAAGGGTACGCACAGCAAGAAGGAATAGACTTTGAAGAAACTTTTGCTCCTGTTGCAAGACTTGAGGCCATCCGAATGTTCCTTGCTCTCTCAAGTTTTCAAAACTTCAAAGTATTTCAAATGGACGTGAAATCAGCCTTTCTGAATGGAGACTTGGAAGAAGAAGTGTACATTGAACAGCCAGATGGGTTCATTCTTGGAAATGATCCAAATCTTGTATGCAGATTGAAAAAGGCTCTCTATGGTCTCAAACAAGCTCCAAGGGCTTGGTACTACCGGTTGGACAAATATCTTCATCAACAAGGTTTTTCAAAAGGTTCAGCAGATAGCAATCTGTATATAAAAGTTGAAAATGACAAATTGCTAATACTTGTTGTGTATGTAGATGACATTATTTTTGGCAGCAATGAAGAAGCTATGAGTCAAAGCTTTGCCTCGGTCATGCAGAAAGAATTTGAAATGTCCTTGCTAGGAGAACTGACATATTTCCTTGGTTTGCAAATCCAACAAAAAGAAGGAGGAATCTTTTTATCTCAAACCAAGTATCTCAAACAGATTTTGAAGAAATATGGCATGGAAGATGCAAAACCAGTATGTACACCCATGGTCACAGGATGTAGTCTCAGTGCAAATGATGAATCTGCAGCAGTACATCAACCAACCTACAGATCTATGATTGGAAGTTTACTATATTTGACAGGTACCCGACCAGACATCATGCATGCAGTTGGAATAGTTGGAAGATTTCAGGCAAATCCGAAGGAGACTCATCTTCAGGCAGTGAAGAGAATTTTCAAATATCTTCAAGGGACTCAAAATTATGGCTTATGGTATCCTAGAGATACAGATCTTACTCTTCATGCTTATACAGATGCAGATTGGGCCGGAAGCGTGGATGACAGGAAAAGCACAAGTGGTGGTGCGTTCTTTATGGGTTCCAGACTGGTATCTTGGTTCAGCAAGAAACAGAGTTCGATTGCCTTGTCTACAGCTGAAGCGGAATATGTTGCTGCTGCATCTTGTTGCACCCAACTTCTTTGGATGATGCAGACTTTGCAGGATTTTCAAATCACTTGTACACCACCTATCCCCATCTTATGTGATAACACAAGTGCAATCAGCATCTCAAAGAATCCGGTTATGCACTCAAAAACCAAGCACATACCAATCAAGTATCATTTTCTCCGGGAACAAGTGCTTGAACAGAAGGTCAAGTTGGAGTATGTTCCTTCTAAGGAACAAGTTGCTGATATTCTCACCAAACCATTGCCCAGGGACACTTTTGAATACCTCAGGAAAAAGCTGGGGGTTGTTGATGCATCATCTTGTTGAATCTTTTCTGATTGATGGTTCAGGTTCAGGGGGAGCATATAATGCATTGTTGGCATTATGGAGGATGGTTAGAAGGAGGTCTTGGAGATAGCTGCAATATGTCTCTATCTCTTTCATGGTGGATTATGGTTCTTTGTTGCAGATCTGGTTCATATTCAGGGGGAGCATGTCCTTAGGGGGAGCATACCCCTTTGCCCTTGATGTCAAAGGGGGAGAATGAAGCTGAAGGTTGTGAGGTTGCCATCAAGTCCAAAGGGGGAGATTGTTGGCATTATGGCTAAAGTGTTGTCCTTGATGGCAACCCATTCAGGTGACAGGTCACTGTACTTCAAGTCAGCAGCAGAAGTTGATGATCAGCTACCAAATATTGAAGGAAATAAGGAGGACGCAGGAATACCTTACAGAAAGTGCGTACCCGCAGGTACACCATGCAGAAGCCGCGTCCAGGGACGCAGTCCAGCCGTTCAGAAGGTGCGTCCACCCAGTGCACACTTTTTAAGGCAAAAAAAAGCACACGTGGGGGTTTCTTGTGATTTACTCCTGGTATCTAGCCGACGGTATTGTGTTTTTAAGGTGTCGGCTCGTGGTATTGTTCCTTGATTTGAGGAGGAGCTTGCCTATATAAAGCAAAGGAGATCATTTGGTTTGTGTATGTCTTTGGTTGAATATCTTATTGGGTGAGATCTAGTCTAAATCTAGAGAAGGCGAATCTACTGAAGGACTAAGATCTCTTTGGCGCATGATCAGATCTGTAGATCTGTGTGTTTGGGTTTCTCTTAAAGTCTTGAAATCATTCATACCCGAAGGCACGCAGGTACAGTGAAAGGAAAGCGCGCCGGGACGCAGCGCAGCAGAGAGAGACCTGCGTGGGGACGCAGGGCAGACGTGGCTCAGGTGCGTCCGGGACACAGTTCAGTAACGGGAGATCTGCGTGGGGACGCAGGACAGACCAGGTTCAGGTGCGTCCCTGAGGTAAAAAGACGTGGCGCAATAGTATCTCTGGGTGCGTCTTTTGAGCAACTGGACGCGGCGCGATAGTGTTTTTGGGTGCGTCCCTGCAGCAAAAGGACGCAGAGCAGTTGAAGGAACAGTGCGTGGGCACGCAATGCAGCAGAAGGATCTCTGCGGGTGGTCGCAGGAAAGCAGAAGGTGAACTGCGTCTATACGCAGGCCACAGAAGGGAAAACTGCGTCTCTGTTCTGTTGATTGTATTTCTCTGTTGATAAGGTGTTCTGGGTTAATTCTGTTATTGCTGATCTGATAACTGTAGTAGACAGTAACTATTATGTACTTAATGATCATTTGATGCTTTATGAAAAGAAGTAGAGAGGTGTAGCTCTCTGCAGGTTGCAGCCTGCGTACTGGTAAATGACTGCACCAGTACAAAATCATTGTAAAAGGAGATTCTAATTTGAAAGAAGATAGAGACATATTGCAGCAGGTGGTTTTCACCCACATTGGGTTTCCACCTTACATCTTGTGTTCTTTGGTGTGACTATCTGTTTTCTTTGTTCATGCTCATTATTTTATGGTACTGATATGCAAAAATAATTCAAAGATCAAATAAAGAAGTTTTGTTAAATTGCTAGATAATACTGATTCACCCCCCCTCTCAGTATTATTTCCAACAAGATGTTGCGCTGAAATATGACATAATGGAAAAATAAGTATTTTTGCTTGGTAAGGCCCTGAAAGACTTTCGGGTGTACATTTTACATTTTCATGTTGTGGATTATGTGCCTAGTGTTGCGGTTAAGAATATTTTGACTCAGAGTGACTCGGATGGAAGGAGGGGCAAGTGGATTGCAACAATTCTTGAATATGACATAGAAATTAAGCCAACAAAGTTGATTAAAGGTCAACGTTTGGCATGTATGATGGAAAAATCAAATTTGTAGTCCCTTCAAATTAATTTTCACGTTGTCTTAACAAAGGAAGAGCTCTCAAATGCTGTTAAGCAAGCGCCGGAGAATTTTTCTGCTTCACCATGGTATTCAAATATCCTATACCTTTTATAGCATTTACAAGCATCACCAAACTGGCCCAAAACTAATGCTCGGTTTTTAAAATTAAAGGCAATGAAATTTTGTATTATTGACCAATTCTTATATTGGAAATATCCAAGTGGGATGTTGCTTAATTTTTTACTGGTGGATGAGGCTCAAACAACAGTAGAGGAATTCCATAAGGGGGATTTTGGTAGTCACTTATATTGGAAAGCTACAGCGATTAAGATTTTAAGAGCTGGACTTTATTGGCCTAGGTTATTTTTTGATGTTTATAAGAAGGTGGTCCGTTGCAAGGAATGTTAGATGTTAGAGAGTAGAAAGAATTTGCTTCCCCGGCCTCTAAATCCTATAGCAGTCGAGTCACCATTTCAACAATGAGGACTTGATTTCATTGGAGATATTCATCCTTCCTCGCCCAGGCAGCGTAAATGGATTTTAACATGAATAAATTATTTTAGAAAATAGATTGAAGCAGTCCCTACTAGGCAGACCACAAATACAACTATCATCCAATTTATGGAAAACAACATTTTGTCTCATTTTGGTTGTCTACAAAATATTATCATGGACAACACCACTACATTCAAGTCAAAAAGGATGATTGAATTCTACTACAAATATAACATCAATTTGGGTCATTCCATAGCCTATTACCCTTAGGGAAATGGCTTGGCAGAGTCATCCAACAAGAGTCTAGTCAACATTATTAGAAAGTTGTTACAGGAGAATAAAAGGAACTGGCACAAATAACCAATCCATGGACTATGGGTAGATCATGTGAGTACTAAAATATCCATAGGCATATCTCCATTTGAGTTGGTGTATGCAACAAATGTGCTTTCTCCTTCATCTCTCAAAGTGTTGGTCATGAGATTGTTACAAGAAGCAGAAGTAGAGCCCAATGACATGCAACAGATAATTTGCAAAATGATTCAGCTCCAACAGCCAAGAGAAGAGGTCTTCAAGAACACACGGTTGTTAGAAGACCGGGTAAAGAAGATTTATGATAAAAGAAAAAAGGCAGCAAATTTTTAGATTGGAGATTTGATACTAAAATGGAATGATCATAATGAAGATAAGGGAAAGCATGGGAAATTTGAGAACTTGTGGAAGGTGCCTTTTAAATTTGTTGCATTTAGAGGGCAGAATGCATATTTATGTGAAGATTTATCAGATGAGCCAGTTGGAACAAGGCTTATGAACGATACGATGCTCAAACATTTCCTCACTTGAGTTCGATTTTCAAGGATCATTTCATTGTCTGTACCATTCTAATTTTGAATAACACAAGTGTGGGTAGTTATAGTTAAGATTTGAAGTCTAAAGTGAAGGCCATGAGATCTTAACTGGTTGCTGCCATAAATAATTGAGTTTGTCAATTAGTTTTTTTATCATTACAATTAGTCTAATCAGTAAGTTTTCCTAATTCAGAGTATGTATATCATATTTTGCATATTATGGTTGTATTTCCCAATGGGAAGGCTACTAATCTATGGTGTCATTATTGGCACCTCACAGAGAGGCTGCCATCCCCAATGGAGCCCATGTTGGAGTAGGATAATTTGTTAGTCGAAAGGTACTTCGAATTAATTTTGTTCTTTTAAAGGAGGTAAAAATCATAAATTTGCTCACTATCATGATTTGACCTGTCACTACTCAGAGGAGTCATCATTAGTCGGGTCACCACTCTAGTCATCAAGTTCATTTATTGGGAAGGAGTGTCTAACGTATGGGAAAGTTTTGTAACAAATTGTTGAGTCTCGGTATTAGGTAATGATAGGTTGGTAATATGGTCAAAGTGTTTGTTGTTGAAGGAAGGATCTTGAAAGGATCCTAATCATTAATTTTTTGATTTATGCCCTTGCTAGAAATTATATTAAATCCCTCTACCTATCTCCTTTTTCCCCTCATTACATTGCTTCCCCTCATTCCTTAATGTTTACATTATTCCTATTTATTATTTTAGACCTAAACCTTCATCCTTGTTTTGACCTAACTACATTTCCCTAGGTGTAAAATACCCCCTTCCCTAACCATCATTACAAACAATGATGGACCCATCATCCTTTTCACCCCCAACAAACTTTGTTTACCGAAATCATCATATCTAAATCCTCTGCCACCTTACAACATTTGAACAACGTTATCTCAAGCATGTGAAATTTCATGAGGAATGCAAGTTACATGTCAAACTTGTTACATTAGCAGAGTATTTGGAAATCATTGTAAAGGCCGCCAAATTTTTGTTTGATTGATCGCAGGTGATGGACATGTCCCTCATGCAGAGAATGAGATGAGTGGTCCTATTCTAAAGAAAATATCATAAAGGATTTCCAATAAAGGTAGAGAAGCTTAGAAGTCATAGGGAAGTTTATAGGTTGTTTGAGCATGGCGCTGCATTTTTCTGGACAGAGACGAGTTGCATCTCTGGCTAGTCTTCATCACACAGTTTGAACGCAGATATTGGAGAGGTAGGGAGTCAGTCACCTTTCCTGAAAATTCTCATTGCTATTTCTCCTGGTTGTTGTGTTAAAATTGTGTCTATCCTTGTTAGAAAACTTGTGTTTCACACACTCTATTCTATTTGACAAACAGAGTTTTGCCTCTGAATGCATTGTTGCATTGCTATAAACATGAAATTTGGATGATGAATTTTTCCTGAAGCGAGTAATGTTAAATGTCTTTTAAATTTTCAAAGTCTCCTGCTTGTATTCGACCACATAAACTGCGTTGTCACCATATTGTTGTCACAATTGTTAAATAGATTTGTGCTATCATCTGTGGTTACATTCATTCCTTTGGGTTTGTACATGTAGCCATAGTCTAAATCCAAATTCAATATTCTAGGTGTTGAGATAGGATGGCCCCTGCTACTAGAAAAAGGAGGAAACCTTGTACACATCGAATCCAACACTTTGAGCCTACTCAATTCATCCCCTACCATTAGAATGGATTTTGAGAACGTAGGGTGCATTCCTTTATTTTAGAAGATTTAGAAAGTATGTTATGAAACCAACTCACAAAAAGATAGAAAATATAGATCAATGCCTTAGAATTCAACCTCTTCGAGGGGGAAACCTCCTTTACATTACACAAATGAATGATTCTTTGATGATTCAAATGACAAAACCTCCTTCCTATATATAGGAGTCTAAGGAGTCACAATATAACCTAGCCGACCTAACAATAATAATATAAAGGCACAAAAATAATAATAGAGGGATTCTATGGGGCACAGTAATAACAATATGGGGACAACAGGGGCACAACAATATTAATAATCGATACAACTACAATAGTAATGGGGTAATCACCAGTATTATAGGGACCTAACATGCCCCTCTCCTTCAAAAAAGTGTTGTCCTCAACGCTTGAGTAGTTCTGGATGCTTCTGTATAAAATTCTCATCCTCCCATGTGGAATCTTCAACGGATAAGTTCTTCCACTTTATGAGATACTCCAAAATTGATCGATTTCATAGCTATCGAGTTCTTGTTTATGTGACTGCTTCTGGTTCCAATATAATTTTTCCTTCCTCGTCAAGTTCTGGCAATATTGTTTGAACTGGGAGCTTGTCGCCTATAACCTTCTTTAAACATGAAACATGGAAAATTGGGTGCACTCGAGAAGCTGTAGGAGTCTCCAATTTGTATGCCATAGTACCAATCTTTTGCAACACCTTGTACGGACCATAATACTTTTGTGATAATTTATTATCCTTCTTAGCTTACTTGAGGGAAATTTGTTCATATGGTTATAGCCGTAGGAATACCCAATCACCTACATCAAAACTTCGTTCGTTGCGATGATGATTTGCCTGTTGTTTCATTCTATTCTGTGCCAACATAAGGTTATCCTTTAAGAGTTGGAGGACTTGTTGTTGATGCTCGATGTGATGTTACACTACTTGAACCTTAGAATTTTCTCTTAAATATGATGTGATGGATGGTGGCTGATATCCATAAAGTGCCATAAATGGGGTCATTTTTGTTGATGTATGGAAGGAAGTGTTATACCACCATTCAGCCAGAGGCAACCATTTGACCCATTGTGTCTGTTTTTTAGTTACAAAGAAATGAAGATATCCTTCCAAACTTTTGTTTACTATTTCAGTTTGCCCATCAGATTGAGGATGATAAGATGAGCTATGAGCTAACTGAGTATTGAGACAAGAAAATAATTATGTCCAAAAATTTCCAGTGAAAATGGGATCTCTGTCACTTACAATAATCTTTTGGTTTCCATGTAGCTTTTGAATTGTTTCCATAAATGCAGTAGAAACTGTACTGGCTTTAAATGGATGTGATAATGCACAAAAGTGTGCATACTTGGTAAGTCTGTCAACTACCACTATGATGGCATTCTTTCCCTCAGACTTGGGTAAACCTGAGATAAAATCCATTGAAACCTCCTCCCAACGTTGGCTTGGAATGGATAAAGGTTGTAATAGACCCGGGGTCTTAATTGTTTCAACTTTATTTTGTTGGCAAACCAAACATTCCGCCACAAACTTTTGAATATTCGATTTAATGCCATCCCAAAAAAATTCCTTCTTAACCCTGTGGTATGTTTTTAAAAATCCTGAGTGCCCTCCTAAGGGAGAAGTGTGCAATTCCATAAGAATCTTTTATTTGAGTTTGGAATTCTTACAAAGGTATAAGCGATCTTTGTACCATAATGAATCATTTTTCCAACTAAATGTATCAGATGTACCGGAATCTTGTTATAACTTTCGAATAAGTGCCCACACTTCTTCATCATTCTTCCATTCCTCCCTTGCTTCGTTTATCCAATCTAGTTGGATAATAGAAATTGCGCACAACAATGCTTCCACATCCTCATCCTTTCTTGAGAGTGCATCTACCACCACATTTTTCTTCCCTTTTTTTAGATGATTTCAAAGTCATAACCCAACATCTTTGTGACCCACTTTTGTTGCTCTTCAGACGATAATCTTTGTTCTAAGAAGTATTTAAGGCTATCATGATCCGTTTTTACCTTGAATTGTCTTCCCATTAGGTAGGGTCACCATTTCTTAAGTGCATGTAGTATTGCCAACATTTCCTTCTCATAAATAGCTTTGTATAAAAAAATTCCCTTGATTGGATGACTTTCAAAAGCAATGGGTCTTTCATCTTGCATTAAAACAGCAACAATTCCATTTCCTGAAGAATCACATTCCATAATAAAGGTTTTTGTGAAGTCTAGTGTAGCTAAGACCAGTGCTTGGCACATTACCTCTTTAAGATGTTCGAAGGCCTTTGTTGCTTCTGGAGTCCATGAAAATGCATCTTTCTTCAATAATGTTCTTAGAGGTGCTGCTATTCTCCCATAATTCTTAACAAACTTGCGATAATACCCTATCAACCCCAGAAATCCTCGCAGATGCTTTATGGATGTGAGGATTTTCCATTCCTTAATGGCTTTAATTTTTCTAGGGTCTACCTTAACTCCTTCATGAGATACAATATGACCCAAATATTCCACCTCTTATACTCCAAAGAAACATTTGGATCTTTTTGCATATAATTGTTTCTCCTCCAATAGTTGTAGCACCCTGTCAACATGTTCAACATGATCCTTCCAAGACTTGCTGTAAATTAGTATATCATCAAAAAATACTAACACAAATTTTCTAAGCAAGAGTTTGAAAATGGAATTCATCAAACCTTGAAATGTAGAAGGTGCATTGGTAAGGCCAAAAGGCATCACCAAAAATTCATAATGACCCTCATGAGTTCTAAATGCTATTTTCGAAATGTCTTCAGTTTTCATTCTGATTTGATGATATCCTGAACGAAGATCCAACTTGGTGAAGTAAATTGATCCATGCAATTCATCCAGTAATTCATCAATGACAGGAATGCGAAACTTATCTTTAATAATGAGCTTGTTGAGCTCCCTATAATCCAGACACATGTGCCATGATCCATCTTTCTTGTGCACCAATACTACTGGAGCACAGAAAGAACTTTGACTAGGTTGAATTATACCAGCCTATAGCATTTCTGCAACCATACGTTCAATTTCACTCTTTTGGGCATAGGGATATCTGTACGGCCTGATTTTTGGAGGAACACTTCCTGGAATCAGATGAATAGCATGATCATGATCACGAATAGGTGGGAGACCTTTTGGAGTCTCAAATACCTTGGAATGATTGTCCAAGACTTTTTGGAGATCTGGAGAAATAGATGATTTCGATGTGGAAACATCTAGTGAACATAATTGTGAAATTACACCTCTTTGTTTCTTTTTTAGAAGCTTTGTCATACCATTAGAGCTGATTATCTTTCCCTTTTTCCCTGAAATACCCCTTAATTCAACTTCCTTTCCTTCCGCATAAAATTTCATGAAAAGTTCTTGAAAATTAAAAGCTATTGTACCCAAGGATTGTAGCCATTGGACTCCTAGTACAACATCAACACCTCCCATTGGAATGGAAAGCATTGGGCTAGTCAATACATATTCTCCCATGGATAGCTTGATATTATGGCACTTTCCAGAGAAATTTATTATTCCTCCATTTGCAACCATCACTTGACACTCTGGTGCTGGGTATAGGAATCAATTCAATTATTTTGCTACCTTACAATGAATAAAATTGTGGGTACTTCCTGAATCAATCAACATTGTTACCTATTTCTTCTTGATTTGTCCTTCTATCTTGATGGTTTGAGGAGTGGTAATTCCAGCCAATGCATTACAAGATATGGTCAGATTCATTTCTTCTTTATCTATCCTTTGTTCCTGGAGTATATCCTCTTCTTTTGACCGTTCTTGCTCCTTTTCTTCTTCCTCTTCACAATATATGTAGAATAATTTCTTCTCATCACACTTATGACCTTTAGTGTATTTGCTATCACAACTGTAACAAAGCCATTTTGCTCTTTTTTCTTCTAGCTGTTGTGGTGTCAACCTTATAGGTTGTGGAAGACTAGGGGAACCAACACTTCCCTCTTTATAGTTGTGAGTGGTATGCTTCCTGGTTGCCATAATTTTGCTTTCCATTTTTCTTGCTAACCTGAATGCCTTCTCTAATGAATTAGGTTCCCAAAGGCGAACATCATGTTGGATATTATCCTTTAAATTCCCTATGAACACATCAATCCTATGCTCCTCTGGAATATTTTTTACCCTTATGTTCAATTTTTGGAACTCCTCAATGTGCTCCATTATTGAACCCTTTTGTTTGAGACTTATCAATTAGCTAAAAAAAGTGTTGCTTTTTGTATCCTCATAATGTGTTGTCAATTCTTCCACAAAAATTGCCCAAGTGATAATTTTTTTACGAGAGCAAAGCCATTGATACCATACAAACTGATTTGGTTCTAAATATAAAGTTGCAATACGTACCTTTTGTGTATTTTACAAATTATTGAGATCGAAAAATTGCTCCATCTGTAATATCCATGTTGCCGGATCCTTCCCATCAAACTTCCTCATATCGATTTTTGGAATATGGTGGGTCTTCGATCCAACATTAGAGTCTATGAAATCATGATTAGCATTTCTTTTGTTCGCATCATGAGTTTCCTTTGCTACCCTTTCACCATTAGTAAGTATTTCTTGTAGAAAATTTGTCAAATCTTTCTTCAAATCTATCTTCAAATCGTCAATCTTAGCTTCCACGCCATTCATCTTAGCTTCCACACACTTTATCTTAGATTCCACGCCATTTATCTTAGCTTCTGTTAGCTTTTGTGAGAGTGAAATTTGTTGCACTTGGTCTTGTAATTTTGATATATCATGTAGCATTTCTTCCTCTTCTTCATGAGTCATGCTAGAGCTTTCAGGTCGCTTACTAGGTGTTTGCATTTTCTTTCCTCAGGGCATCAGTTAACGATAATAATGATCTACTATGCCCTTTTAATTCCTTCAAAATAATTTTTCAATCCAAGCTTAAGCAAAAATTTAAAAAAATCTACACACCTTTTTTCACTTTGTAGGAACTCGATATTGCCTCTGATGTATCTCTGTAATTTCAGATCATCTAGTTTTGAAATTTCGACCTACAGTAGCCCTCTATGTCCTCTTTCCAATGCCACCAGTTTGATCCCAATTGGATTCTCCAAGGAAGAGTTATGCCAAATCTCCCACAGTGACATGATTATAGACCAGTTCAGTAGAGCGAACTTGTATGACATGCCACGTGTCCCTGTTTCGACCTTTGGCTCTGAAAAATATATACAAGAAACTAAAATTTGTCCTCTTTCTGTGCCTTCTTACTAAATTTCAATTCGATGCTCAGAGAGAAAGTTATGACGATTTTCCCTAGGTCACCTGTTTGGAATGTAATTCAGGAGTCTGCAAAAAGACCAACTTCCTTAGATCATATCTCCGAAAATATAGTGCGAAAATATCTGAAATTTGGACCCGAGGTTCAGTATGATTTTGTCTCAAATGGGTTGTTTTTTGTGCTTCTGAAACATCTCAGAAAAAAAGTTATAGAAAAAATTCCACGATGACCTATTTGGAGCAGCGAAACCCTAGAATCCAAAGCTCTGATACCAAATGTTATGAAACCAGCTCACAAAAAGATATAAAAGATAGATCAACGCCTTAGCATTCAGCCTCTTCGAGGGGCCAACCTCCTTTAAATTACACAAATGAATGATTCTTTGATGATTCAAATGACAAAACCTCCTTCCTATATATAGGAGTCTAAGGAGTCACAATATAACCCAGCCGACCTAACAATAATAATATAAAGGCACAAAAATAATAATAGAGGGATTATATGGGGCACGGTAATAAAAATATGGGGACAACAAGGGCACAAAAATATTAATAAGGGATACAACTACAAGAGTAATGGGGTAATCACTAGTATTATAGGGACCTAACAAAGTAGGTCACAATGCTAAACTTGTTGGCTTATTTGCTCTTAATTTTCAAGACAACAGAGTAAAACTATGAGACATGGAGATTATATTAACTGAGAAGTTTATTGTTGATGCAACCAACCTCCCAATAGCAGGGAAGAAATGGTTCAAGGGGGAGGAATTAGACATTTTGGCTTACAAGAAATTTGTGAAATCGGAGTATCTTGACAAGTTTGCTTCCACCTTCCCTAGCATTTTTCTTCAAGAAAAGTATGTCTACCTTTTGAAGGTTATCCAAAGATACTTCACCTTCTAGGGTAGGTTCAGTAGACTATACTAGTACCATCTCATATTACTATGGAATTTCACTGAAAGCAAGCCAATGAACCTCCCTTATTTCCTGCTCAAGAGTATAGAAATAATTGCCACCAAAGTACAAATTCAAAAGGATAACCATGCTTCAATTTTGTTCCATTTTTCTTTAATCAAAATCTTAGTTAAGCATGTTGTTTAAAGAAATAAAATGCTTTGGTATGATTTTCTTACAAGTATTGACCTCTTTCCACAAACTGGGTCACCATCAATGAAGACACATAAAGAAGAGCCCAAGCAAGAAAACCCAAAAAAAGAGAGCATCCATTCAGTCATGAAAATGAAACCCATAAATAAGGAAGGTGCCAAGCCAAGCAAGAAACTTGTAGGAAAGTTAAGCAAGAAAGCTAAATTACGAAGCATGGAGGATGACAAGGCAGGAAAAGAAACAGAAGAATAGGTGAGATCAGCCCAACAAGCCAAACTTAAGGTCAAAATTGAAGATACAGTCCAAGATGAGTTTGTGATGAGACCCAGAATGAGGTCTAGAGTTAAAAAGACCCAGGAAGAGGCAGCCCCTCAAGCAATTGTGGAAATTTCTAAAGACAAGAAGACAGATGTATAGGTTGATGATAAAGTGGATGAGGTCAAGGGCCCAAAAATGGTGCAATCAGACTATGAGGAGGACATAGCACCACTTGAAACAGGTGTTGTGCAGTAGAAATAATAGGACCCTAAGATAATAAAGATGAGAGAGGCACTGTTTAAAAACCAGATGAGAATAACATTTATGGAGAAACAAAACAAAGATATAAACAACCTATTAAACTAGTAGAAGACAAGATAGAGTCACCTGCAACAGTTACCAAAGGGAACAAAAAACATGTTTCTTCTATTGAACAAGCCAAGAATGTTGTAGTGGGGCCTAGTGAGCCAACAGTCACGGTGTTCAAATCAAAGTTTAACTATGTGAAAAAAATGAAACAAATATCTAAAGGTCCTGGTAGACCCCCATTCAGTTAATGGAAATAATATCAGAGGTGCTTGGATGAGTTAGATGAAAGAAAATACTAGGTCAATCAATTCAGGTAACAAAATCTGGAGTATAAAAAACCATTCAACGTATTCTTCAAAATTGTGACCATGAAGTCAAAGAGGCATCCAAATCTCTTGATAGGAGTAAGAATTTTTTCAAGCAGTCATAGCCAGTTAGGAGACAACGCAGAAACTTGTATGTTAGAAACTTGGTCCTGAATGCTCAGCTGAGAAGTATGAGGCAAGATTTGGAGTAGGCACATAGATTACTGAAGAGATATGAGGGAGTATTTGTAATACCTCCTCTCATGAAGATGCCTAAATTTGATCCTAAATTCAAATCCACGCCTACTTTATCACCACCTATTGAGAAACATGACCTCACTACTCCAGATTCCAAGTCCAAGACTCCCACCATCAAGGCTTCTAGTAGTAAAATATCTAGCTAGAGGAAATGGAAGTGATCAAGCTTCCTTTCTTATTTTCAAGTTGTCTTAATTTTCTTATATGTTAATATGTTGAAGTTGACATGTTGATTGGCATATAGTGTACTGAAATTATTCAGGAGCACTGAAAAACATTCAGAGAATAGGTGCAGCAATGTTTCTATGCAGGTGTTGCGCACTCGCTACACAACCCATGCTTAGAATACCACATGTATGCTAGATAATAGCCACCAGTCAGGTTTTGAAGAGGGTGACATGGGAATGTGTGGTGTCTAGATCACTGCCTCAACTGCTTGCCATGTGTCAGTTTTGGAAGGATAAATTTTTGGGCACTACACAAGCTTTTCAGCAGTTAGAAAGTCAACTTTTATGGTTTTTGCTATTTCAGTCAATTTTATCATTTCATAGACTTTTTTTAGTTATTTTTATTAAAAAGTTGTTTTTGGAGAGACAAAAGGTGAATTATGCTTTGTGTCTTGGTCAAAGGCATTAAAAAACAACAATTTACTATTTTTGTTTAAGTTTTGGATCAATCCTCTGTGGGATCAAAGATGTGGTGAACCTAAACTTATTTTGATCCATGTATCTATTATATATTTTCATGAATCAATAAAAATAAGGTTTTTGTCGTGTTCACTATCGTTAGAGAAGTTATTGCAGTTATGCTTGTGATTTGGTTTTAATGATCATGCATGAATGTTGAAGGGGTTCCAGTCGACTTATGGAGATTCTTATGTTATGGATGTTTTCGGAATAAGTTTTCTCTCTCAGTTTATATGTCATTCTCTTATTTTTTTTCTTCATACTAATTTAAAGGTGTTGGGGATAGTGATACTTGAATTCATTTTACATGCTCATGTTTGACTGAACCCGGTATATTTCAGTTGCAAATGAAATATGTATGCCTTTGAAAGGATTGTCTTTTCTTCTTGATTGTCATTGATTTGAGTTGCAGTGATAAAATTTTATTATTTCTGCTCTTTTGATAAATGTCTTGATACTCTTATATTTTCTATACTACAATATGTTATCCATTCTGAAGTTGTACTAATTAATCCTCCATATATGAAGCTAGTTGGAAATACATCAGCATGTCACAATAGGGAGGTCACTATTTTTTTTTTCTAAATAAGACTGATCTAAAATATATTACAGCGAGAGCCAAATTACATTTTCAGTATTACACCAGGGCCGCGGCCCTGTAAAACTGGTCCTGGGACCGACTGTAAACACCAGATTGTTCATATCAGAGTTACAAAAGTAGGAACCAGAGTGGCGCTTATGTAGCCGACACATGGACTGAGACAACATAGACACATAATCAACACATGGACACCATAGACACGATGGACACATAGACACCATAACAGAGGGAACACATAGACACCGACACCATCACAGAGATGAACAGAAGTACAAAAAGACTGAGTACAGAAATATATGTGGTCGCAAGGAGAGCTGACAGAGTGAAAAATCATGCAGAGAAACCTGGAGCGCGAACTAGTCTTCATCCGTAGTCTGTGGCTCATCCTCCATCTTGCAGCAGGGAGGCTGGAGAATAGCCTTGCCCTTACCTACATTGCGCTGCACAGTCTCGCTTGGACCATCTTCATTGCGCTGCACAGGCTCGCTTGGACCAGCTCCAGGATCATGAACAGGCCTCAACATATCAACGGCCGGAAATTCCATTTCCACAGTCGGGACAACCCCAGGAATTCGCGGAGGGTCAGCACGAGGAGCGTCATCATCACCCCACGGATTTCGGCAATGCTCAACCGAAACTATGACGAAGAAGGTAGAATTGGCCAGAGTGCAGGGGAGGCGATATCTAACCATCGGATGCTCAGTGTGCCCGCACTCCATTCTCTCTGGAGGGGTTGCAACTCTTCTTCTGCCCGGAGGCCTTCCTCTTGGTCTTCTAAGCTCAGAGGACTCTTCAATGGAGGAGGAAGGAGAAGGAGCTCTTCCACTGAAACTGCCCCGCCGACTGGTACCCGAAGCCGTTCACGCTGCATTCTGAAGGAGAGCGGATGGCGGGCGTGCACACACAGATTATTCCCCTACACCAGACTCCCAATTCCCCAACACGACTGCGGATGGAAGGTATGCAGCACCTCCAAACGACCAGGTTCACAACTGAAATTCCGGGAAGCTTTCCAATTGCCCCGGTCGATGGCACCAGAATCGTCGCAATCACTCTCAGAACCTGACAGTGAGCCGAAGCATTGAGCCTCCGCCACTTCCTTCAAGATCAGAACCGGTGCAGGCGAGAAATGCGGGAGAATGTCCGAGAGCGTCAGGCTTTGAAGAGCCATGGTTAGCGTTTCAAAGCTGGCAATGAATGTCGAGGGGACGGCTCTGCAACCTGTATTAACGACCCTCCTTGAATGCTGCATGCCCGAGTGTTTATGGCGTGTCCTTAGGGTGTACGTGGCTTGTCCGGGCGGACACCTGCCCTGCTGACAAGCCATGGGCCTTATAGTGCTAACAACCACCCGCATCCGGGGGGGAGAGATCCTTTTGCACCAAGGTGATGCAGTCTTTTTTGAGGTGTTCATCATCGACTATGTCCAAGGTTCCTGAGAAGAAGTGAGAAACTCCTTGGTTGGCTAGTCTATCAGCGACTTGATTAGATGATCTTCGCACATGCTGAAAGGATAGGCTATGTGGATTTGTAAGCTTAGCTGCCAAGGCTTCCAACCTGCTCAGAAGTCTCCAGCTGGTTGCAACTTTGTCCGCAGCTGTTCCTGCTTGGATTTTTTTGGCTGCATTGATAAGGATCAGCGAGTCTCCTTCAACCTCTAGTGGAAAGAAGTGAAATTGCTCCGCGATACAGATCCCCTGCCAAAGTCCTTCCATTTCCGCTACATTATTAGTGTCTTTGCCAAGAGAGCCATAATAGATGTGCATGGGAGCACCTGTATGACTTCTGATGATTCCTCCATAGCCAGCTGGACCAGGATTACCCTTTGCTGCTCCGTCAAAGTTGAGCTTGAAAGAGTTAAGAGCAGGTAGGGACCATGAGGACGGAGAGGTGGGGTTGCTTGGGGGGCGCGTGATGACCTTTGCAAAGGCTGAAGGGTCAAGATTCCAAGCTTTTAATATATCCCTTTCCTGCTGTCCTTCTGGCATATCAGTGTCATACCAGGATTTGATGGCTAAGGTTTCCTGGATGTTTCTTTTATAGATGAGCCACAGAGCATCTATTGTCCGGGAGGAGTTGTTGAAGATACGAGAGTTGCGCTCCTTCCAGAGGAGCCAGTACAGAAAACCAGGAATGAGATCCCATAGTGTATTGAGGAATTGGCTTTGGAACGGGTTCTTGCTCCATTTCCTGAGATTGTCAGTTATATCCTCGCCTCTTGGTGCTGCTCTTTTGTTGCAGGATTCCACCCTTTCCCAGAGCTGCTTTGCAAGTGGACAGGACTCCATGAGATGGCTGATTGTCTCAGCTTGAAGATTGCAGTTTGGGCATCTAGAGGGCCCAATGAAACCGCGCTTTATCAAATTATCCCAAGTGAGTATACGCTTTTTGCTGAGTAACCATAGGAAGGTTGAAATTTTGGGCCAAAGCCCTGAAAGCCATACACGCGCCCAGATTTGGTCATGATTATCTTGGTTGTCTGAGTAGCGCAGCTGATGTGCCTCTTTTGTGGTGAATGTGCCTTTGTGCTTATGACCCCATCTAAGCTTGTCCTGCTGGTGGGAGAGTCGTATTCGGCGTTGTGTGAGTTCCTGATCCAAGTCTGAGTATGGTTCGCCTTCCCAGTCCCTTTGCCAACTGTTTGCAAGTCTCCAGGTTTGATAGTCTGGGTTTTGCGTTTGATGCCATAATTGGTGCACGTGAGTGAGGTTTTCTTGCTGCATATACGATTGCCAGAGTGGCATCTGGAATAGATTTGCAAGCTTGGGGAGTTGCTGCCACGAATCCTCCCAGAACTTAGCTGACGTGCCAGAGTGTATTTCCCAAAAACTATGTTCCTGTATGAATCTACTGTGTATCTTAGCAGCATTCCAGATTGGAGAGCCTTGGGCGCTGGAGTTGATTCTGATTAGATCTTGCCACTGACTTCCCATAGCATACTTTGCTTGCCATAAGCGGGCCCAAGGTGCGTGAGGCTTGGAGAGCTAGTTCCACCACATTCGGGCACCCATAGTGTTGTTGCTTTGAAGTGGATCTCGAAGCCCTAGTCCGCCCTTTGTTTTGAGTTTACACACCTCTTTCCAATTCACAAGGGCCCATTTTCGATTTCTGCCCGTGGAGCCCCAGAGAAAGTTGCGTTGTAAGTTGCGAATGGCTTTGAGGACCCATTTTGGAGCTGCCAAAGTGGAGAAGAGGTACAGCGGCATAGCTTGAAGGACAGACTTGATCAAGACCAATCTTCCTGCCATGTTGAGAGCACGGAATGTCCACAAAGAGAGTTTTGACTCCAGCTTGTCAAGGAGAGATTGCCAGGAGGTATTTTTAATAGCCGATGCTGAGAGTGGCGCTCCAAGATATTTAGAAGGCAGATGGGAGATGGAGAATCCCAAAATTCTGGCTATATTCCTTTGTGTGGAGAGGGGGGTATTGAAAAAGAAAAGCTGAGACTTGGAAGCATTGATAGAGGTACCTGAAGCTTCTGAGTAAAGAGAGAGGAGCGATTTGAACATGGAGGCTTCTTTTGAGGATGGATGGCCAAATAACATCGTGTCGTCCACAAATTGTTGATGGGACAGCGGATTGAGGCCATGAATGGAAATACCTTTGAGCTTGTGGGAGGCAATAGCTGCTTTGAGTAGTCTGCTGAGACCCTCAGCCATTAAAACAAAGATAAAGGGAGAGAGAGGATCCCCTTGTCTTATGCCACGGGAGGGTTTAAAGGGAGAAGAGGGAGATCCATTCAGGAGAACTGAAAAGCTTGGAGAGGTAATGAGACTCATGATCCACCTGGTCCATGTAGCATTAAATCCAAAGGCTAGAAGCATTTTTTGAATAAAATTCCAGCTAAGCTTATCAAAAGCTTTGGAGAGGTCAAGTTTTAGTATCATACCTGATTTTTTGAGGAGCTTTAAAGAGTGTATGACCTCATTTGATAGTATGATCCCATCCATAATCTTCCGACCTTCCACATATCCTGTTTGTTCCGGAGATATGAGCAGGGGAAGGAGAGGTTTGAGCCTGTTTGCTATAACTTTTGAGATTAGCTTGTATATGACATTGCAGAGCGCGATAGGTCTGAAGTTTTCCGGCCTATTGGGTTCCTCACCTTTGGGAACCAGAGCTAGGAAGGTGGTGTTGAGGGACGGAAGGATCCAATGCATACTTCGGGATTCTTCAACCAGGTTCCATACTTCATACTTGATGAGGTCCCAAAATTCGTGGAAAAAATTGGCTGTGAAGCCATCGGGGCCTGGCGCTTTTCCGTCTTTGAGTTGAGCCATGGCTTCTTCAATTTCTTGCAGGGTCGTGGGCTGGAGAAGTCTGTTGTTGTGATCCTCAGTTATAATGCTGGGGATGTGCTGCGTGATGGCTCGGATGGCTGCTTCCCTGTTCTCAATGGGCTCCGTTAAGATTTCCTTAAAATACCCTGTAAATTCCTTTTCCATGTTCTCATGCTCTTCAATTCTTTCGCCTTGTTGGTTGTTGATGAACGCTATATTATTATGCATTCGCCTTTGGATAGCGGTCTTGTGAAAGAATTTTGTGTTCTTCTCGCCTTCTTTGAGCCAGTTGATTCTCGATTTTTGCCGCCAGAGTATTTCTTCTTGCTTCCTGCGTTCTTCTATTTGGTTCCAAAGTTCCTGTTCCTGTTTAGCTTGTTCTTCTGTTCTGCCATGATGAATGAGATTTTGTTGGAGTTTGCTCATTTGCTACTCTAATTGAGAACGCTTCTCTTGAATGTTGCCAAAACTTGTGCGATTCCAGATTTTGAGAACATACTTCAAATTCTTTAGCTTTTGTTGAAATTGATACATTTTGGCACCCTGCGGCGGAGTGTAGGCTGTCCAAGCATCACTGACTACTTTTCTGAAAGTGGCATTTGTGAGCCAGAACGCTTCAAATCTGAAGGGTCGGTTACATTGATTACCTGGTCTGGACCATTGTAACAAAATTGGCCAGTGATCGGATCCACTATGAGGAAGGATGGATGCATTGAAATCCCCTCCTAAATGGATAGCATTGTCAGAAAGAAAGAATCTGTCAAGGCGTGAGGCTATATGTTGAATACCTCTTCGTTTGTTGGTCCATGTGAAGATTCCATTCGAGGTAGGGATATCCATAAGGTGATTGTTTCGAATGAAATCTTTGAGGCTTTCACTATCACTATCAAGCCCAATTCGGCCTCCCTGTTTCTCTGCCATGGAAGTTATTATGTTGAAGTCTCCTCCCCCGATCCATAGCGGGAACTGTCTGTTTTCATTGAGAAGAGCAAGCGTTTCTAGAAGTTCTATTTTTTGCTGAATAGATTGAGGAAAATATACATTTGTGAGGTGACCATGTATGTTCGTGCCAACTAGGTGGAATGAAGCTTGAAGGAGATGGAGTGTGGCATGGAAGTCATATAGTGTGATGATCTGTGGGTTCCAAAGAATAGCTAACCCACCTGAGGCTCCTGAGGCGTCAACAGAGATAGCCCTGCTTCCTGCCCAAACTTTGCCACGGATTCGTTCAATAGCATCAGTGGTGCTTTTGGTTTCTTGCAGAAAAACTATGGTGGGTTTTTCTTGTTGAATCAGATGTTTAATCATTCTGTGTTTTGAGGGGCTGTTGAGTCCTCTCACATTCCAGGATATTAACTTCATGTAAACTGTGATTTGGGTTTGTAGAACTTTGTCAACTTAGGGAATCGTCCTGATTCCATAAGTATTTCTCCCAATGCTATGGTGCGCTGAAGGTCTGTCTTTCGTCCCCTTTTCTTGAGATCCTTGAGTAACTTTTTTCCATCCCATGGACTGCCTCCTTGGATGCCCAGGCTTTTATTATGTTGTGCCTTGGCTAAGACTCCTTCCAGCTTGTCGATTTGCCAAGGTTGAATGGAGTTGAATTCTTTTTGTTTGCATGCCGCCTCAAGTGTAAAGATATCTAATCCATCGATGATGACCTCCGTTTGGTCTTCTTCCATAACAGTAATTTCACCTGGAACCTCTTCATCTGCTTCGTGCTGAAGCCTGATAGCTAGAGTAGCGTCTGTTTCCATATCTGCATCCGGCTGTTCAAGAACCACTGAGGGTTGCTCTTTAGAGAACGAGAGGGAACTAAAACGAGATATGGATTTACCTTTTTCCATGGAGGGGATGGGAGAGGGATTGATTGGGTCCGGGGCAGAGGATTGTGGGGGATTCAAATGAGGAAGGGAGGAAGATGGTTCAGAGGGTTTGTGAGGGGATTCAAAGCTGGTGTGTTCATTTTTTTCCTGCGAAGCGAGAACAGAGAATTTGTTCTGGAGGTTCTCTTTGAAAGGGTTTTCAAGAACTGGTTGGCTCTTTTTGGAATGCCTGCGGCGGTTAGGGACTTTGATGAAACCTTCAGAGTCTATTTCCGAGACAGCAGTAGCTGCTTTGGACTGGGAATTTAAAGGACAGTCCCGAAACAAATGGCCATGCTCATGACATTTACGGCAGCGGAAGGGAATATGTTCATAATCTAAAGTTTGAGACCATTCATAATCATCGTGATAGAGCTTTACCGTATCCGCGAGGGCGTTGGTCAGATGCATCTGGACGCAGATCCTAGCATAGGAGGTGTACTTACGAGTTTTTGTCTCTGCTGCAACTCGTATGAAGGTGCCCAGTTTGTTGCCTATGTCCGCCAGAGTTTCTTCTTTCCAGTATTCTACCGGGAGGGAGTACATCCTGATCCAGACGGGTGCCCAACTGAAGTCCTCTTTGTCAGGGTTGAATCTGGGCTTCCATTCCGTGAGATAGAGGCCTGACGAGTTGAAGAAGTACGGCCCTCCTTCGAATATCCTCACTCTGTCCTCCACACAGTGGAATATAGCTATAAAGAAGCCCTTGGGCCCTAGTTGCAGAGTTATTTGTCCTTTGGGCTTCCATTTTGAGGCTATCCAACCTTGTAATGCTTTCTCCGTGGGCCAGAAGCCTAAAAATTTTCCTATGAGGGCATGATCTTGCATGTACTGGATTTCACTATTGATACGGTGGCTGGGCAAGTCCACCTTGATGGGTTCAGCAGCTTTTGGAATGCATGTGGCTGAGGTTGCTTTAGGCTGGGTCGCCTGGACTTTGTCCTGGTTCTCTTTGTCAGCGTCATCGTCTTCTGTCGGGGTCGTGTGGAGCTTTGCCTCAGCTTTCTGATTTTCGCCATGTCCTGCAGCAGGGCCAGCGTCAGAAGGGTGCAGAACGGTATTGTCAGAATTTGCAGAGTGATTTGGAGGGGGAGCAGAGCTCTCCCCTCCGCCCGCCATTTCCATTGCTATCGACCAGCAGGGGAGCGGCGGCAGTTGTAGGGTGAACAGTCAGGTGCGGCGGCTGCAGGGTAGGGTTAGGTTGCAGAGTTCAAGAGTTCGCATCAGTCTTGCTCCGTCCAATAGGGAGGTCACTATTACTTCCAATCATTTTTCTTAAAATCCTATACCACCCCCATTATCAAAATCCAAACATTTTTAGAACTAGTATTTGTATGCTATAGAGTCAAATATTTAGTTTTCATTAGCTGAGGGAGCCCCCTCCGGCTAGAAAGGTCCAGTTTCTAGCCCAAAGTGGTTTGTGGTTACCTTTGTAGCGCTTTCCTCAGCCTGAAGGGTTTTTACAGAGTAATAACACTACCCACTCCATGATGGCTCTTACCTTTTTGGGATCTACTGCAATCCCCTCCTTGGAGACAACATGCCCTAAGAAGTGTACCTCAGTCTGAAATAAATTTCACTTGTTGAGCTTAGCATACAATTGGTGCTCTCTCAACAACCTCAACATTGTTGCTAGATGTTCGACATAATCTTCCTCATTTTTAGAATATACCAGTATATCATTAATGAACACAATAACGAACTTATCCAAATACAGACATAACACATTAAAAGTAGTTGGAACATTAGTTAAGCCAAATGGAACAACAACAAACTCATAATGCCCATACCTGGTCCTGAATGTGGTCTTGTAAATGTCCTCCTCTTTGATGTGTACCTGGCGACCTCAAGTTGATCTCATAGAACATTGTTGCTCCCTTTAGCTGATCGAACAAGTCATCAATCCTAAACAACGGATACCATTTCTTGATGGTCATTTTGTTCAACTACCTATAGTCAATGCATAATATGAGAGTACAATCTTTCTTCTTCATAGATAATATTGGTGCGCCCCATGGTGATACACTCATCCTAATGTACCCCTTGTCCCACATTTCCTTCAGCTACAAATTTAACTCAACCAACTCAGGTGTGCTCATCCTATACGATGCTTTTGATGTTGGATCTGCCCCTGGCACTAACTCAATAGAAAATTCTTCCTCCCTATGAGGTGGCAACTTTGAAATTTCCTCAATAAATGCATCATTGAACTGTTGTAGAACTAGGTATCTTCTCAATGCATATGCATCCTCAACTTCCTTACCTTTATCACTAGAAATGTGCACTGCAAATAACTTACACCCTTTCCTGTGACTATGCTTTGCCTGTGTAGTTGTCACCATCCTAACTGATGTGACTTTCTTGTTTCCCTATAAGACTCCTGGTTCCCCATTGTCATCAACACACTCAATGGCTTTGTCATCACATTCTACCTTGGTTCTATGCAGATACAACCAATCCATGCCTAACAACATACTCTATGAACTCAACGGTACTGCATTCAAATGTGTTGTGGTAGGCATGCCATTCAAATCAAATGCACAAGATCTTACCCAATGATGAACTCGCTTCTTCATACATGTAGCCAACTACACTAACCAAGACTATGCATGCAATTCCTTACTCAAACCACACTTATCCACCAAGTAAAGACTAACGTAGCTATAATTAGATCTAGGGTTAATCAAAATAGGAATAACTTGATCACAAATCTTACCATCCATCTCAATGATAGATGCATGATTCTCTGCTTCTTTTTTATCCAATGCTCCATAAATACATGGAATACACTGACCATCATCCCCAACATTTTGTGCTCCTACACACTGTATATATGAGGTCTACGACCCTGATTCTACGAACAATCTCTTCTGTGATGATCTTTGCCACAAGTACAACACTCTATAAGCTTCCAACCTATCTCCTTGTTTTTTTCTCTTGATCAGAATCCTTGTCCTCTATCTGATGCATTAAACTTCTTAGATGGTGCAACATTCTCTTTGTTACCTGTATATTGTGGTCTTACTCTCTTCTTATCCCATTTTCTTTTTTTCTTTGCATTACCTCTCTAGTCTGGCTTAGTCTTAGTTCTGCACTTCGATTGTTCATAGCAATGCTTCAGCTTCCTGATGGCCTCCTCCAATGATCCAGGCTCGTCGAAATCAATCTTATCTTTGACTGCACCTGGTAATCCACTAACGAATCTTTGAATCTTAGCCTTCTCCTCCTTGAGGTAAGGCACATACCTCAGTAGTTCCAAGAATCTACTAGTGTACTCATCGTCTGTTATAGATCCCATCTTTAGCTCATAGAATTCTTTCGCCCTGTCATCAAAGTGTTTTTACAACAAATACTTCTCCTTGAATAGCTGCTCAAACTCACACCAAGTCAAATCTTCATCATTTATACCTCTCACATTCTTCACGGCTTCCCACCAAATGTCTACTTTTCATTTGAGACTGAATGTAGCCACTCTAGCTTTCATGTTCTCTAAATAGTCATGCAATCTAAAGAACTTCTTCATGCCTAGCAACCATGCCTCTACATCTTTTGATTTATTTACCTCTCCATAAAAAGTAGGTGGCTTTTCTTTCTTAAACTCATTTGGAAAATACCCATTATCACTCCTTCTGTAAGGGTGATACCGATGACAATCATAGTGCTTATCTAAATCAAAACTAGAATCATACCTATGTCTATCCCCTCTCCTGTCTAGAGTGTCCAACAATATGCCATCTTTGATTGTGTTATCTCTATTTGATTTGTGACCACCATGATATCTACTACCATATGCCCCATTATTTCTATCCTCATACTCATGGCTTATCCGAAGCGGTCCCTAACATTGCAAATCTGACAAAATCTGAAGTATCACTACATTACCTCTGTAAACTTTTTCTATGCTTGTATGATTTTGTCATTATCTTCCTTACAACTCCTTATTTCTTCATTTAAACTTCTCAGTGTAGCTTCCAAATCGGAAGAGTTTCCAACACCATACTACTCTTCGGATTCATAAGGAGAGTCTTTGTATTCAGCCATCTTTCTAGCCATTGATATTTCTTCCTACAAGGTATATCATGTCAACTAAACCAAATACATACCTTAGTGTAGCTCGGGGAGGATACCTTATCTAAAATATCAACAAAGCAATGTGATACATGTATAACATAATTATGACATCATATAAGAACATAACATCTAAGCATATAACCATGCAACTGTCATTCTAGCTAGGATCCATTCATCAATGCATGGCCTTAACAACAACACCCACCATGACCCCATGCATGACAAAAACCACTGCATCATTGTACACTTGACCACATGCAAACATGAACATGCATAATATTTACATAACCAACTACACATATGCATAAGCACATATGATCAAGCATGAATGAACCATACTTGAAATCAAACTTGCAAGAATGATGCATGCAACCAAGCATACAAGAATGTAACCAAACATGCAAGATTGTAACCAAACATACTACAACAATACATGTAAGTGACATAAATCGAAATGTAACCAGTCATACACTCATAGTGATGCATCCCATAGTAAAACACATCAACTCTACACAACGACATCACTACCACCGTGAATAAGATCATGCAAATGCAACAAGCACACAGAATTCAAGTGTGAGAGACACACATGAAACTGACATGCATGCATGACCAACACATAACCCATCTAGTCTGAGGGGTGAACCATGCTCTGATAACACTTTGTAACACCCTCCTCCCAGATCTACCCAAGCAACCAGCGAGCCAGGGAAAACATGCGACGAGAGGCCACTATGATATGATTCAACCTCCTAAGTCACATTAAGGAAGTGGAACCAACAGAAACACACCATACAAACATTCAACATCAACTTCAGGACCCTCAAGAACCAATCCAACACTTTAGACAACTTGTCGTTGGGTCCCACTACACTTTTGGACAACCTAAGCCTTAGTCGCTCTCATGCTATAGGCATGACAACGTCCAAAAACCCAAAGTTTCTCTCACAGGCTTGCTTGCCAGCACCCAAAGACTAAATTTGTCAGTGTTATACTAGCGTCCCTGGGATTTGAGCCACTTTTTTAGGCCTAGAGCCCAGGTCACTACCCATAATTTCATGACACCTTCATAACAGTAAAATAACATGGAAATGACAGTACTAAAGAAAATGCTTGAATGAAACCTTGACTAGACCCCTACTAGCCATGAAAGGCATTTCGTCAAACATATCACGAAAATGTAATCTATAGGTGTAATTAACAATCATGAGCATAGGGGTTTCATACTTAGCTGAGAATCACTAAGAACCATTGATATATCAACGCATCAATGGTCACTCCATCCATTAGTTCATAGATACATTGATCATTCAATTACAAGTAAAAACATGGTCAAATCCATACATATTTGTTGTCATAAAACACATACATAACCATCATAATAGTAGCAAAAAAACTCATGAATGTACAACCACATAGACCACATATAATCCATCAAAATGCTCATAGAAATACAAGGATAAATAACCTTTCATTAATGATGCAAAATCCAAACCTGGGATGGGACTTCCACGTTCCACCCTACCGCAGAATGACCGAGCCAAATCTCTCTTCATCCATTCACCCCCGTGCCATATTCCAAGCATGAATGTGGGATCTCATCGAACACATCAATCGAAACTCGTCCAGGGATTCCAAAGGCCATCCACCTCAACCCATCAAACAGTGATTCAACCTCATGGTCAGACATCACAAAACCATCATCAGATTGGTCTTCATCCAAGCGTTCTAGGGATTTCAGGGTGTTTTTCCAACCAAGGCTTCGAGGACTAGTAACTAAACCCATAGCTTATACAAGGCGTCTAGAGTGTTTATCCAACCAGGGCCTCCAAGACTAGTAACTCAACCCACCAAGGGATTCCAGAGTGTTTTTCCAACCAAGCCTTCTAGGACTAATAACTCAAACAAAGCTATTACAGGGCTTTCGAGCATTTTTCCAACCAAGGCTTCCAATAATAGTAACTCAACCCAAGCTAAGGAAACATGAGAACCAACAAAAAAAAATAATGAAAGTAAACCCACAATCACCATGGCTATCTAGGAAATGGCAAGTCTAGGCAATCCACTGCCAATCCCAGCCATCCTCCATGCTAATGCCAAATCACAACCAAAAATCCACATGCATATGCCATGCATGCCAAAACTAGTGAAGGAAACATACATGCAACTTGGTACCTGCAAGAAAGTTTGAAGTAGTTGTTGATCTCGATACCCTCTTGTGCTTTCCTGATCTTCCTTTTCCTTCTTGATCCAAAAATTGAAGTATGCCACACCCTCCAAGAGTGCTCCAAGAAAACTCTAAGTCTCCAAGAGTGAGAGAGAGAGAGAGAGAACAATGAGAGACCTCCAAAACTGAACTGACAAAAGGTTACCAACTGATACTCATAAGCCATTTTATGAATGAGGCCTCTATTTTCTTCATTTTCCATTATTTCCCTTCATTTTCCTCCTCACATGCAACCTGTGACCTTTTACCTCCCTTTTCTCCTAATTTCCATTATTTTTGTCAACAAATTTGCCAAAATTCCATTTTTCCTTTCCAAATCCTTAGCCATTGCCTTTGCCAATTTCCTTAGCCATAAGAAATCACAAATGATCCCCATCACTAGGATTTTTCCCAACATTCAGCGTGGAATAAGTGTCCCATCATCTGTGGTTATTATTTTTCCTTTATTTACTTTTATTACATGGAATTTTCACAAGGGTTGTTACACTACAACATTAATATAGATACCATCACCGACAAATATTTTTGGTTGTTACAATCATTAAATCAAAAAAATGTTGGGTTGTGTTATATTCTTTCCATGCCTAGCCCATGTAGTTAACCGGGGGTTAGAGGGGGGGTGGAGGCCCCCCTTCGTTGCGCTGATTGCATAGCGGGGGGGTCACAGGGGGTTTGAGGGGTGCAGGTAACCCCACTCTATGGGATCCAGGGCAGCACCCTGGGAAATTTTGGTTTTGGAACCTATGTTAGGTTGGGTGGACCCAACTATGGTTTTGTGCATGTTTTTTCGCACATGTTTTTGGACGCGATGGTTTTCGGTCCATGGTTTTGGACGCGATGGTTTTTTGGTCCATGGTATTGGATGCTTCGGGATGTATAAATATGTATTATAACATTGAAAGGAACATAATGAAAAATCAAGCTGGTAGTCCCGGTTTTGGGATCCAGGGGAAAATCTTTGTGTATATGTGTTTTATGTGTTATGCTCTCACATCATTTATTTTCTGTGTTTTAGAATTCGTATGCAGCTAATTTTTGTACAGGGTTAAAACATACATTTGGTATCAGAGTTGTTTTGGCTTCAAGGGGATGCCTTTGTTGCTGAGGGGTTTTTCTCAGGCCTGTGGTAGACCCCGTTCAGTGGGAGATCTGTGGGATCGATTCTGGTTGTGAAAGAAGATGGTGAGCAGTGGAAAGATAGAGATCGAGAAATTTAATGGTCAGAGTTTTGAGTTGTGGAAACTCAAGATGGAGGATCTGTTGGTGGATAAAGATCAGTGGATCATTGTAAATCCAGTTACTAAACCAACGGGAGTGTTTGATGAAGAATGGAAGAAGTTGAATCAAAAGGAAAAGAGCACAATAAGATTGTGTGTCTCAGATTCAGTACTGTTGAATGTATCAAGGGAAGCTACAGTGAAGGCTTTGTGGGACAAGTTAAGGACTTTGTACCAATCTAAGTCTTTAGTGAATAAATTGTTCCTACGAACAAAAAAAAAAAAAATGTATAACCTCACTCAGTGATAGAGCATTTGAATGCGTTTAATACTATGGTAAGTCAGTTATCATCTGTTGATATCAAAATTTTAAATGAAGTTAAGTGCATTATTTTGTTGTGTTCTCTACCAGATTCGTGGGATGGTCTGGTTATTGCAATAGGTAGCAATGCAACTGCCTTGCAGTTTGATGAAATAGTCTCATCCTTGTTGACAGAGGAGATGAGACGGAAAAATATGGAGAGCCAGAATGTTGATGCCTTGTCTGTACGAGGACAGTCCCAGAACAGAAACAAAAATAATTCATTGAGTGGGAGACATAAATCAAGAGGGAGATCTAAATCTCTAGGAAAACCTGTAAAGGTGGTGTGCTGGAAATGCGGAAAGGAAGGGCACTACAAAAGGGACTGTAAATCTAAAGCTCCTTACAAAGGAAAGGGATTTGATGATGCTCCTTCTACAAAGGCGAAAACCAACCCAGATGAAGGTGGGGATGTGTACTTGGCTTCCTCAAGTACACATGTAGATCATGAGGCATGGTTGATTGACTTAGGTGCATCCTTTCACTTCACTTCCCATAGAGAGTGGTTCTGAAGGTATGAGAAATACGATGGTGGTGATGTCTTCTTAGGGGATGATAAGAAGGCTAGATTGTTGGTCACGGAAAAGTAAAGTTGAAGTTGCAAGGTGGAAGGGTTAGAACACTTTCAGGTGTTCTACATATTCCTGCATTGGCCAGAAATCTGATTTTTGTAAGCAAGTTGGATGATGCAGGTGTAAAAACAGTGTTCGAGAAAGATACCTGTAAGATGGTTTAGGGAGGACTGCTATTGATGCAGGTAGTTTGGATTGGAACTCTGTCCAAGCTGCAAGGTAGCACTGTTGTTGATGGGTGCAACAGTTATGTGATTCCTGAAAGTGGAGCAGAAAATCTAGTGGTCTCTGGAGAGAAGACCATGTTGTGGCATCAAAGGCTTGGACATATTGGAGAGAAGGGACTTCGAATACTTCATGGTAAAGGTATGGTAGAAGGTATGAGTAATAGCTCTTTGGATTTTTATTTGTGTGAGAATTGTGTATATGGGAAGCAGAATCGGGTGAGTTTCCCCTCTGGTGGTAAGAGGGAGAAACATGTATTAGAGCTTGTGCACAGTGATTTGTTTGGACCTGTGAAAGTTCCATCACTGAGTAAGTCTGTGTACTATGTATCATTTATATATGACTTCTCAAGGAATACATGGATATATTTCCTTAAGAATAAATCTGAAGTCTTTGACATGTTTAAAGAATTTAAGGCTCTGGTGGAAAACTAGATAGAGAAGAAGATAAAGGTGCTGAGGACAGATAACAGTGGAGAGTTTTGCAGTAAGGAATTTGAAAAATTCTATAAGAAGTGTGGTATAGCACGACAGAAGAATACTCCATGAACACCTCTGCAAAATGGAGTTGCATAAAGAATGAACAAGACGTTGATGGAAAGGGAAAGAAGCATGCTCAGCGGTGCCAAGTTAGGATAGGAATTCTGGGCAGAGGCGGTGGAGACAACATGTTACCTGGTCAATAGATCACCTTCATCAACGTTGGAGAATAAGACTCCACAAGAGGTATGGATTGGTAAGAAACCCTCTCTTTCACATCTGAGGGTATTTGGATGTGATGCATATGTACATGTTCCAAAGAAGAAACGAACCAAGTTGGATAGTAAATCTGAAAAGTGCATCTTTATTGGGTATAAGGATGGTTTAAAGGGTTATAAGCTTTGGAACCCAGTAACAAGGAAGGTTGTGTACAGCTGAGATGTGGTGTTCATAGAGGTGAAATATGTTATTAAACATGAAGTCCAACTAAAGGAACCTGAGAAAATAGAGTTTGAGTTAAAGGAGGAAGAATCAGACTCTACAATAGAGGAGGAATCAGAAGATGAAGAGCCACAAACTCCAGGTATGAGAAGATCAGTTCGAGAAAGAAGGCATCCAGAAAGGTATAGTCCATCTGCTTTATATTCAAATTTTGCTTTATTTATTACTAATGATGATCCCAGAACTGTGAAGGAAGCAGTATATTCAGAGGATGGAAAACTCTGGAAAGAGGCCATGGTTGATGAAATGGCATCTTTGCACAAAAATGAGGTTTGGGATCTGGTGGAGTTGCCAGCTGGAAGGAAACCCATTAGCAACAAATGGATGTTCAAGAAGAAGACAAATGCAGAAGGAAAGGTGGAGAAATACAAAACTCGGTTGGTAGCAAAAGGTTATTCCCAAGTGCCGGGAATTGATTTTGGTGATATTTTTTCTCTTGTTGCCAAGGTAACTTCTATTAGATTACTTTTATCTGTTATTGCTGCTTTTGATTTTGAGGTAGAATAGATGGATGTGAAGACAACATTTCTTCATGGGGATCTGGAAGAGTAGATCTACATGAAGAAACCTGAAGGCTTTGTAGTGACGGGTAAGAAAGAATTGGTATGCAAGTTAAAGAAGTCTTTGTATCGGTTAAAACAGTCACCAAGGATGTGGTATCAGAAATTTGATACATTTATACGAGGACTTGGCTTCACCGGAAGCAAAGAAGATCGTTGTGTGTATTTTAAATTAATTAGTGACTATGTTATTTATCTGGTCTTGTATGTGGATGATATGTTGCTGGTTGGAAATGACAAAGAAATTATCCATGATTTGAAGACCCAATTGTCCTCCAAATTCGACATGAAATATCTTGGTGCTGCAAACTATATTTTGGGCATGGAAATTAAAAGAGATCGGGAAAAGAGGAAGCTCTGATTAAACCAGAGGAAGTATGTCGAGACAATGCAGAGGTTTAATATGCAGGATAGTAAATCGGTGAATGTTCTTATTCTTGTAGGTGTAAAGTTATCTGCTGAACAGTGTCCCAAGACACAAGAGGAGGAAGAGGATATGTCCCATGTTCCATATGCAAGTGCAGTTGGTAGCCTAATGTATGCAATGGTCTGTACTAGACCAGACATTGCACATGCAGTGGGAGTATTGAGCAGTTTTATGTCAAAACCAGGAAAGGAGCATTGGACAGTAGTGAAGCGGGTTTGCAGGTATTTGCGTGGCACTAGTGATTATGGTTTGTGCTACCAAGGAAGACTAGGATTGGACAGAGTGTTGGATATTCGTGGCTGTGTTGATGCAGACTAAGCTAGAGATCTAGATCAGAGAAGATCTACAAGTGGGTATGTGTTTAACCTATTTGGAGGTGCAGTCAGTTGGATGAATAAGAAACAATCTATAGTGGCACTATCAACTACAGAGGCAGAATACATGGCAGCCACTCATGCAAGCAAGGAAACAATTTGGTTGCAAAGATTGTGTTCAAGTATGGGGTTAGTATAGGGAGCTATAAGTATAGACTGTGACAGACAAAGTGCAATTTTCTTGGCAAAGAACCCTGCATATCATTGCAAGACAAAGCACATTGATGTTCAGTATCACTTTGTGAGGGATATGATAGAAGACAAAAAGGTGTTGTTGGTAAAGGTGGACACTTTGAAGAATAGTGCAGATGCATTGACAAAATATGTGAGCTCTGAGAAGTTCACTTGGTGTAGAGAAACAATGGCCATTGCAAGGTTGGATAAATGACTAAGCTCTCTTTGTGCCCCCCTGTGGAAAGAAAACAACAAGTGGGAGAATGTTGGGTTGTGTTATATTCTTTCCACGACTAGCCCATGTAGCTAACTGGGGGGTTAGAGGGGGGGCGGAGCCCCCCCTTTGTTGCACCGATTGCATAGCGGGGGGGTCACAAGGGGTTTGAGGGGTGCAGGTAACCCCACTCTATGGGGTCCGGGGTTTTGGAACCTATGTTAGGTTGGGCGGACCCACCTATGGTTTTGTGCATGTTTTTCGCACATGTTTTTGGACGCGATGGTTTTTGGTCAATGGTTTTGGACACGATGGTTTTTTGGTCCATGGTATTGGATGCTTTGGCATGTATAAATATGTATTATAACATCGAGAAGAACATAATGAAAAATCAAGCTGGTAGTCCCGGTTTTGGGATCCAGGGGAAAATCTCTGTGTATATGTGTTTTATGTGTTGCTCTCGCATCGTTTATTTTCTGTGTTTTAAAATTTGTATGCAGGTAATTTCTGTACGAGGTTAAAAATTACAAAAAATGGCTTTATCCTTAGCCATATCACAATATGTTCCATAATTGATAAGCCACTCATTAAAAGAAGATGACGATGTTGCATTGAAGGAGAAACTAGAAGCAAAAAGTGCATATCAATGAGAAGAAGTGTCAAAAAAAAGAGGAATCAATATTGGTGTTGTACTTATTCATTTTTTCTTCTAATACCTTCATCTTTTTAAAACAGTTGGAGTCCATATGATCATCTTTCCCATAAAAATTACAATGTTTTCAGTCTTTTTACTCTTTCATTTTGGTCCTTTGACACCATTAGAAGTACAATTTGGATAAGAGGGTTTGAGACCCTTGTTGTTGCTTTTTTTTGCTAGGATATTACTTTTTAGGATGCTTGGTTTTATATTTCTATTGGACCACTAAGGCCTTGTTAAATTTTCTTGTAGTGCTAATCACTCCAATATGCAAGAGCTTGTCTTTCTCTTTAATCAAAGACAAAAATATTCAAGAGTGGAATTTTTATATCCAACCTGTCTAGTCAATTTAGTGTCCTAAATTGCTCTACATAAATTATCAATTTGGGTATCGTAAACTGATGAAGTGTGGTGCACTATATGTGCTTAGTTAACCTTTTTCTTACTTCGTTGTTTTATAGTTTATGTTGTTTTGGGGTTTTGTTTCTTATGCTTAAGGAAATTAATCTAAGAAATAAAAGTTATGCTTCTAGATGAAAATATCTAAATGTTAATGGGCAACTAAATCTAATGATTTTTAATGTTAAAATCTAATTTCTAAAGAAGGGAGAAAAGGAAATGAACTTTAGATAAAAACAAATCAAAACTTTGAATAGTTAGATTAATCTAAGCCGGAAAAATGTCTCTAAAATGAAAGCAAAAATGATAACAGCTAAATGAAGTGTTTTATCACTTTGCTATACAATTTTGGGAGAACTACCTCCTTGTGATAGCATTTGGAGGGATCCAATACTTCATTGTTCTAAAACTGAAAATGAAATTGCAACAAACTTAAATGAAAGACTAAGACTAAAAGCGAAATTGCAACTAATCTACTATAATAGCTAAACGAAGTGTTTTATCACTCTCCTATACAATTTTGGGATAACTACCTCCTTGTGATAGCATTTGGAGGGATCCAATACTTCATTGTTCTAAAAAAAAGTAAACATAAAAATGCAGAAAAAGACTCATTCATAAATTAAATACTTCACCACTTAGTTTTAAGATGAACCATCAACTTAAAGGGCTTTAGGAAATATTTACTTACAACATGAGTTATTAAGCTAACATCAAATCTACTATGTGCTCTAATTCTCCAAGCACCAATTGGAAAATAGGAGGACTACTTTCTTGGACTATTATGTTAAGCATAGATTACACAGTTAGATAAATCTACAATCAACCGATTGAACACACTTGCATGAATTAAACTTGCATGAATGGGAAAATCTAAACTATTAAACTTGAAAACAATAAAATGACATACTTGAATGAAATCAAAGCAAAACTACAAAATAAAATCTACTAGAACTTACATTCTAATATGCTCCATGACATCTCCTTCCATGTTGGGAACTTCAAAGCTTTATTCAAATTCTTCAAAATTACAAAGTACAACAAGTTGAGCTAACAAAGTTTACAAAGCTCTCAAAAGCTACCAAAAAAACTACCAAATGAAGGAGAGAGATCTCCTATTTATACAAAAATATGAGAAGTCATCTCATTAATGAGATTCCATGAATCTCTCCCTATACCTCTAGAGTTCTAATCAAAATAGGAAATGATAAGACACGTGTCTTCTTAGAGTTTCAATACAAATAGGAAATGTGACACATATCCTCATGATCCCGTGATCCTCTCCACTCAAATTCGAATTTGGCCTTAGGATGCCACGTAAAGGTCTTCTAGAAGCTTCCTCTTGACCTACACATGTCAAAAATCTCATCCCACTTGTTAGGTATAAGCATATGCACATTATTTTCTAATTTTTAACCACAAGTTCACTTAAAAATGCTAAGAATTAATAAAGTTTGGAAAAACATAAATGTGACCCAATGATAATGAAAGTGAAATTAATGTAGTGACATGGTAGTGAAATGAAGGTGAAATGGAGGTGATATAATGGACATAATAGTGAAAGTGTAATGGAAATGAATGATAATTTCAAGACCCAACACAACCCCTGGAGCTTCTCTAACATCACAAAAGGTAAATGTTAAAACATAATATGTAGTACCAAACTTGAAAAGAATAACATATATGCATTTTTCATCCTTCAAATCAACTTGACAATCTGTAAGTAAATGTCTAAGTGTTTTGAAATTAGACAAATAATATTCAATGCAAGACAAATAATTAGGACTTAAAGTCATGATTTGATTTTCAAGCTAGTGAGATGCAATCACAGTAGGTTCACCGAATAGTTTTTTCAAATTTTCTTGAGCTTCATTTGATTTATTGATTCCTTGAATCATAAATCAGGAGAAATGGATTTTTTGATTAATCCACATGTTTCATTATTATTATTATCCCATTTGGATTTCTTATCAACGTTACTGGGGATTTTTATTTTACCAAGGTAATCTAGTACAATAATTTACTTCTCAATCCATCCTTCATATGAGATTTATATGAGAATTTATTGATACCCAAAAGAATAAATTCATCATCCATATTAAAAAATGAATATAATATAGATTCAAAAGCTAAAATATATTATCTAGATGAAAACATCTTGAAAAAATAGGTTAAAGAATCAATGTTGAAAGTTATGTAATTTTTAAAGAAATACATTAATGGTAACAAAGAGCCACATGGTAGGTAAAATTTGCCCCATTTTGTGATGGATGTTGCCAAGAACAAAAAAAGAAATAATTCCCTCACTAAATTTGGATGTAAGCTTACTTTTTACAATTAAATTAGTTTATGAACTAACCTATTCTTGTACAAAACCAGTGAGAATCACTTTACAAACAAATCACTTTATAAATGAGAGTTGCCTAGAAAAAGTGATTATAAAAAATAATACAAAAGTTATCTTATACTGATTCACTTTTATAACATAGGTAAAATGCACTTTACAATAAAGTTATGAAATAATGCAATTTTTTATAGACTTTTCAAGAGGTAGCTTATAAAAAAAAAGACTTTAACTCAAGAACTTTACTAAATAAAGTAACTTTCAACCAATTGAACTAGTGCGAAACACATAATGACACTAATGAAGAAGAATGTTGTTGTAGCTTTCGACCAAGTGAGCCAGTGAAAAATTCATAGCAATACTAATGAAGGAGGATGGGGGTGTTGTTTTTGTTGGCACTTTGTCTTGAATTATGTGCCTACTGAAACCAACGCTTTAGATATAATGGAATAGTCTACCTAGGCCAAAAACATATGGAAATAGTAGATCTCATAAACATGGTAACATAGGCTCAAGGCCTTGATAAACGATAAGAATTAATATTCAAATGGGCTCTTAGACACCATGTTTGGGAAAATAGGGTATTTCATACAGGACAAGCACCTTTAGTAGCCACTCACACAACCACATCAAATATTGCAATGCAAATATTTTTACATGGTTAAAACACTCTAAGAGGGAACAAACCCATGATCCCAACCAACATGGCCACTTGCAGCAATTTTAATAATGGAAAAGAAAATTTGTACATAAGATAGTTATTCAAAATTGATCATTAACAATGACCCTTCATGTTTATTAATAGATATCATGGACCAATTGGGTGTTAAGCCACAAATAAATAATCATTAATGTTGAGGAGAATATGAGTCATAAAAATAAAAATAATAATAATAATAATAGTCTAATTTTAAGGTCACAGTCAAGTCAGACACTAAATTGGTGTATGAGACCCCCTTATTTGAGGGACAAGATACCCACCTCTGAACAGTCTACCTCCCTCTGGATTTGAACTTGTGACCTCTTAGGAGGAAACACATGCTATAAACCCTTATACCCACTAATGGTTAAATATTGGAATACAATACTAAATAACATACTTTTATCTAAAGACACATTATATCAAGTTGATCTTAACTAATTCCTAAATGTTTAAATATCTTAACACTTGTATATACACTTTTTCTTACAAGGGTATGGAGTTGTTAGGTCCATGTACTACTAATGTAACCCCTTATTCTTATTAGTGTAACCCCCTTATTATATTGTTGTGCCCATGTAGTCCCCATATTGTTATTGTTGTGCCCCATAGAAGCCCATTATTATTATTATTGTGTCTTTGCATTATTATTGTTATGCCGGCTCTGATTATATTATGACCCCTTAGACTCCTATATGTAGAAAGGAGGTCTTGTCATTTGTATCATCCAAGAATTGTTCATTTTTGTAATGTAAAGGAGGTTTCCCCCTGGAAGAGGCTGATTTCTAACGTGTTGATCTATCTTTTCTATCTTTTTGTGAGATTGTTTTATAACATTCAGTATCAAAGCTTTGGATTCTAGGGTTTCACTGCTCCAAACAGGTCATCATGGAATTTTCGCTATAACGTTTTTTCTGCGACGTTTCAGAAGCTAACAAAAAAACTGATTTGAGACGAAATCTCACTGAACCTCGGGTTTGAATTTCAGATCATGTCCTACTATACTTTTGGATATATCATCTGAGGAAGTTAGGGTTTTGGCAAGGTCCATAATTCCATCTCAAATAGGTCATCGTGGAATTTTCGCTATAATTGTTTTACTACGAAGTTTCGGACTCTAAAATTAAAACCCATTTTATCCAAAAACTTGGGGAAGCTTGGGCCCGAATTTCAGATCTTGTTTCGCCACATTTTCAGAGATACAGCCCAATACATTTAGGTTTTCTGCAGGCTCCCGAATTACATCCTAAACAGGTGACCTTGGGAAAATCATCATAACTTTCCTTCTGAACACTAGATTTAATTTTCGGAAGAGTTTACAGAAAGAGGATATCTTGTATATTTATGTTTATTAGTTTCAGGTCTGAAGGTTAGAACAGTGACACTGGCACTTCGTACAAGTTTGCTCTTCTTAAAAGGTATATAATCAAGTCATCTTGGTAGATTGTGCATAAATATTTCTTAGAGAATCCAATTTTGATCATACTGGTGGCATTGGAAAGAGGACGTAGAGGACTACTGTAGGTCATAATTTCAGAACAGAGAGATCTGAAATTACAAAGTTACAATCGTCTCAATATCGAGCTCCTAAAATCAAGAAAAGGCGATATGAGGAAGTTTGATGGCAAGGATTTGGTAGATTGGATACTACAAATGGAGAAATATTTTGATCTACATGAGGTGCAACTATTACAAAAGGTACATATTTAATATTTATATTTAGAACGAATAAATTTTATGGTATTAATGGATTTGTGCTCGTAAACCACTTGTCACGTAGTCAATTTTCACGAAGGAAATGATAGCACATTATGAGGATACAAAGAGAAACACCTTCTTTAGCCAATTGATAAATCTCAAACAAAAGGGTTCAATGGCAGAGCACATTGAGGACTTTCAAAAATTGAATATAAGGGTAAATGATATTCCAGAGAAGCAAAGGGTTGATGTCTTTATAGGGACTTTAAAGGATAACATTCAACACGAGGTTCGTCTTTGGGAACCTGATTAATTCATTGGAGAAGGCATTCAGGTTGGCAAGAAAAATTGAAAGTGTAATTATGGAAACAAGGAATCCTACCACTCACAACTATAAATATGGAAGTGTTTTTTCTCCTAGCCTTCCACAACCTACAAGGTTTACACCACAACAATTGGAAGAAAAAAGAGAAAAAGGGCTTTTTTACATTTGTGATAGCAAATACATTAAAGGTCATAAGTGTGCTGAGAAGAAATTATTTTACGTAGATTGTGAAGAGGAAGAAAAGGATCAAGAAACATCAGAAGAAGAGGATATACACAAGGAACCAACCCCAGAGAAAGAAGAAATGAATCCGACCATATCTTGTAAAGCATTGGCAAGAATTACCACTCCTCAAACTCTCAAGATAGAAGGACATATCAAGAAGAAAATGGTTCAAGAAGTGAAAGATCACAGCAAGAAAGAAGAAATGAATCTGACCATATCTTGTAATGCACTGGACAGAATTACCACTCCTCAAACTATGAAGATAGAATGACATATGAAGAAGAGAAAGGTAATAGTGTTGATTGATTCGGGCAGTACCCATAATTTTATTCATTATAAGATAGCCAAGGAATTGAATTGCTTCCTATATCCAGCACCAGAGTGTCAAGTGATGGTTGCAAGTAGATGAACCATAAATTTCTCTGCAAAATTCCATAATATCAAGCTATCCATGGGATAATATGTATTGAATAGCCCAATGCTTTCCATTCCAATGGTTGGTGTTGATGTTGTACTAGGAGTCCAATGGCTACAATCCTTGGGTACAATAGCCTTTAATTTTCAAGAACTTTTCATGAAATTTTATTCGGAAGGAAAGGAAGTTGAATTAAGGGGCATCACAGGGAAACCAGGAAAGATAATCAGCTCTAACAGACTGACAAAGATTCTAAAGAAATAAAAACAAGGCGTAATTGCACAATTATGTTCGATAGAGGTTCCCACATCAAAATCATCTATTTCTCCAGATGTCCAAGAAGTCTTGGAGAGTCATTCCAAAGTATTTGAGATTCCCAAAGGCCTCCCACCTATTTGTGATCTTGATCATTCTATTCATTTGATTCCAGGAAGTGTCCCTCCAAACATCAGGCCTTACAGATATCCCTATACCCAAAAGAGTGAAATTGAACATATGGTTGCAGAAATGCTAGAGGCTAGTATAATTCAACCTAGTCAAAAAAATTTTTTTGCTCCAGTAGTATTGATGCACAAGAAGGATGGGTCATGGTGCATGTGTCCAGATTATAGAGAGTTCAACAAACTCACTATTAAAGATGAATTTCCCATTCCTATCATTGATGAATTAGTGGATGAATTGCATGGATTAATTTACTTCACCAAGTTGGGTCTTCATTCAGGATATCATCAAATAAGAATGAAGATTGAAGACATTCTGAAAACAACATTATTGAAGAAAGATGCATTTTCATGGACTCCAAAAGCAACGAAGGCCTTTGAATGTCTTAAATAGGTAATGTGCCAAGCACCAGTCTTAGTTACACCAGACTTCACAAAAACCTTTATTGTGGAATATGATGCATCAGGAAATGGAATTGGTGGTGTTTTAACACAAGAAGAAGGACCCATTGCTTTCAAAAGTAGTCCAATCAAAGGAAAGTATTTACACAAAGCTATTTATGATAAGGAAATGTTGGCAAGACAACATGAACTTAAGAAATGGTGACCTTACATAATGAGAAGATCCTAGTTCAAACAATATTGCCAGAACTTGACAAGGAAGGAAAAATCATATTGGAACTTGGAGCGGTCACAAAAACAAGATCTCGATAGCTATGAAATCAATCAATTTCAGAGTATCTCATCAAATGGAAGAACTTACCCGTTGAGGATTCCACATGGGAGGACAAGGATTTTATACAGAATCATCTAGAACTACTCAAGTGTTGAGGACAACACATTTTGAAGGACAGGGGCATGTTAGGTCCCTATACTACTAGTGTAACCCCTTATTGTTATTAGTGAAACCCCCTTATTGTATTGGTGTGCCCATGTATTCCCCATATTGTTATTATTGTGCCCCATAGAATCCCATTATTATTATTTTTATGACCTTATATTATTATTGTTATGTCGGCGCTGATTATATTATGACCCCTTAGACTCTTATATATAGAAATGAGGTCTTGTCATTTGTATCATCCAAGAATTTTCATTTTTGTAATTTAAAGGAGGTTTTCCCCTCGAAGAGGCTGATTTCTAAGGCATTGGTCTATCTTTTCTATCTTTTTGTGAGCTGGCTTCATAACAGGAGTTATGTGAAACAAGTGGGTGATCCAAGGGTGGATTTGTAGGTGTGCTAAAATATTATTATGGGTCCTTTAGTGAAACTAGGATAGCTTGGTGATATGCCTTATTAGGCCATGGTATTGTTGGTAGGATTTATTTTTCATAGATATTGCCCTAACTAGGGTTTGGTAGAAATTATAACATCATTACTTGGATGAGATGAAAGAACATGGTGTACCAGCTTGGGATGTTGATATATTGTATTGTATATTCATTTATTATGTAATATAACTTCTACCATGGTTGTCCAAATTTGAATGTTTCATATTTGAAAATCTACGTGTTTCCTCTTTGTTTATAAATTGTTTATTTATTGTTTCTCTATGTTGATTTATTAGGATAGCTTAGTTGATACGTAATGTGATTTAGCGTCCTAATAAAAAACTAGAAATGAGACTTAACACTATAATAAATATTAAAACTAAACTCATTTTCATATCTAATTTACAAAGGATAATGTGCCCTAAGGGATGTAAATATTGTCTCCTTCAAGTGCATATTTTCAATGTCTATTGTTTTTATCTTGACTGGTGATTTGGTTAGACATAAAAGTGTATTATTGTTGTAATTTATCTTTCCAGTTTGTTCATAATGATCAAAAGCCTATGAAATATATATATGGAACCTCAAGTAGATGAGGTGAATTTTCTGAAGTGTTTTAAAGTGTGGAAAAAGTGTGGAATTTCAAAATTTGCACATGCAGAGGCAACACCCCTTCTCTAACTTCATGACACAATCCACTATATTAATATCTCCACATATTATTCAAGGGGTATTCAACAATGCATAAGGAAGTAAGTATTAAAAGGATGTACATTTCCCAAATTCATTGGAATCATAAATATTGGCTAGGCTTAAATTATGACCATCTATATTGTACAAAACCTAAAACAATATTTGAGATGGATCAAGCCCCACTCGACAATAGAACTAGAAAGTTGAGGTGAGATCAAAGTAGGAATACCAAATTTTCCTTTATAAAACTTAAATAAATGACTTGGCACCCAACCATATAACAAACATGAAAATACCCAACAAAAACCATAGATTTTTTCTTTCTTACAAACAAAAAATATCCATGCCCCAATTGTGGTTAGCTTCTAGTTTATGATACATTTTCTTCTAGAATCATTTAAGCTACACACATTCCATGAGGTCACTTTTCATTGCAAACTAAAGCAATATGCATCTCTTCCTCATTATCTATGAGGTCCTAAGGAGCACCAAAGGGTTGATTGTAATATTAGACAGATGGATGGATAAGTGCCCAAATGTAAACTACCTTGGCCACTTTGGTTTACCATCAGCATGAACCACTATTTTATTTCCTTGGTAATGGAGAAGCAATGAACAAGAGTGATATCTACAACTACCCCATCCTTGTTGTGTTGAACTGGTGGAAGTTTTTCTAGCCACAATAGTCAAAAACCTATTAGATCTAGTTACCATTAGGGCCTTTGGGATCACAATTTTCAATAATTGAGTCTTAGCTACCCCAATGCTTTTGTTATTTCATCTCATTTAGGCCTATACACCTTCACAATTATTTGTTGTATGGGAAGCATTGGACATTGGGGGAATTTCCATTGACTAAGTTAATATAGAGTCACCCTAAGGCATGAGAAAATAATGATGGATACAATGATCTCATTTTGACACTACAAAAAAAGTGTTGGAAAGATTCATATGCCAAACCAAGTGCATGTGAATCCTATCATCCATCAAAATGAGCATGAATTACTTGTACTCCTTTTATAGGTTAACCTTGAGGATGAGTTCTATGATTGAATAACTTCTCAATTTCATGCCAAATAAAACTCCCTAATGGGGTATATATTTGCACTAGTATTTGCCAAAATTGCATTAGTAATCCAAGGAACTCAAGCAAAATGAGACAAGATAGTTTAATAAAAAAATTATCCTAGAAATTATTGGACTAAGCAAAGAACACTAGTATAATTTTGTAGCCAAAAGGGCCTCTTCCACCACATGGTTGGGTCATTAAACTAGAATATAGATAAGCCCTTGTTTAATTTATAAGAATGGGCATAGTTTCAATGTTTTGGCGCCCACACCTCTGCAATCCAATATTGGATGAATATGTCAAGACGTACCCTACCAAAAAAATATCCAAGGATGGAACCCACACAAAACTCATTGATAAGCTATCATATTCAGAATAAAAGATATGCATTATCAAGACTACATTCATTATCGCATAAAACACCTTGGGAAAAAAATCTCTATCGAATCGTAATCACCATGGGCCACCTCCAAACCGACCATAGATCTAATCAAAATGACGATATTTTTGGGTAATGGAGATCCCATGGTGCCCCTTCCAACCTTATGAATTAAATTTTACATCCTAATAGGCCATCAAGGATGAATTGAGTATAATAGGACTAGGAAATAAATTTATTATGGGTCTAAAAAATCATAATATTTCAATGTATTTATAACTATTGACCTTCTAATTGCTTAATTTATGGGCTTCCTTGGTGGCCCATTCAATACATAGCACAACCTACGTCATATTATGTTTACTTTATGCAAGTTTCTTTATACATTATCACTACATTAAACATAAGATACTTTCATAATTTAATTACAATGTAATGCATTGGACCATGATGTCCCTTCAACAATTGATAAATTTCATAATCTACCTAATCTAAAATTTCCACCTCACTTCTATGAGGCCATGAATATACTTCATATAGTTTACATCCTTAGCATCCTTAATAGAAACTTCAAACCTACCAAACATTACTTCTATAAAAACTAGCAAATGTAAACATCATAGAGGCTTCAAACATAGATCAATGCAATGGTCCTTGGGAAAGATCTATCTCAATACAGATATAAACTTTATTTCAACTACAATAGAAATATGATATCAACAAATCAAATTTGAAATTTTCATTAAGAATTCTAAAACAAGATAGTATTCAACCTAGTTATAAATAATCATATTATAGTCAAGAAACTTGCTCGATAATGGGAAAACTTATATTTAAGAATTGGATTTACAATCACAAATTTAGGATAGTAATAGTAATTTTCATATAATTTATCATAATTATGAAGATAAAGAGAAATAAGATAGTTCATCCCAAATTAGTACAAAAAATCCTTTTATCTCATTCAAACAAGGATTCTTCAACACATTCCAGACCCTAGCTAAGCCATCTAGAATCATTAAAAACCCTAACCAACCATTAATAGGTTAAGCAAGGAATCTTGTATGGTTCTACAATCCCATCATTGGAGCTTACAAACAAATTATCATCAAACCAGTTGTCAAACAGTCAAACCCCAAGATCTTCCACTTGCATCATGCAAGATATCAAGAAGATTCACATGTGTATCTAAAAAGAATAGGAATTGTGGAAATATCATCCAACAAAGACTATTATTGTTAGAAGAATAATTAATAATTTTCCAAGACTCTTCAAATAACTAGCATATCACCAACTGTCAATATATAATATAAAAATTATCTATACTTAACAAAGACATTATCCTCCCTTTATATAGATTAAGGTGAGGAAGGCCAACAATAAAACATGGAATAACTCCATAAGTAACCCTAGGCTAAGTCCACAAACAAAATGGAAATGAATCACTCCTAAAAATAGGGGGTCTGCATGTCACACTATGGTTTTTCCAACCCTTGGCGTGGTGTATCCTCTAAATTAGGTGCCTACATGCTAAGTAATCCTTTAAGATGGTTCACCCTCCAAACAATGGTTCCTAAAATATGGCATTCCTCCTCAAAATGTGTGTATGATTGTTACATTATCCTAGGGCTAATAATATAACCTCCAAGTTCCTAATTCCCTCCTCTAAAGTGGCTACTCCACATGTGCAAAGTGCCCATCCTCCTCAATAAGTGCGCACTTGTAGAATATTCACTACATCAAGAAGTGTACCTCCATAGTATTGATACAAAGATAAGAATACACTCAATCTAATCTCTCTATATGTAAGTAAAAAATAATAGGTATTGTAGAGCACAAATGCTTGACATCCCATGAATTACTCTCCTATTGAGTGAAAACACTTTCATAGCAACCCAAAGTTGACCCTCCCTTTTTGCAAGGAAAGTGTTTGTCCCACACCAAACCTTTCCCTATGTACCTCCATTGTACATGTAACCTAAAAATCCAAACCAATTGTAGCCTAGGAATCAATCATTAATCCTACCAAAGGTTTTAGTACTATCTCCTGAAGGAATCAATCATTAATCCTACCAAAGGAATAACTCAATTCTTGTTCTACAAAACTAAAGGGCTCACGTATGGAAGAATTCAATGCAACATGGTTGGAAAATATCTCGAGGAATACTAACCCTAGTTGAATTTTTTTCACTCCTACATGATCTTGTGTACCATGTAACATTTAAGTCAATATTCAACCATATTGGTTTCTAGCAAGCTAAAGTAAAGGGTAAGGAGACATATTTCCTTTGGATTTCTTCGCCCAAACCTAGATATGAGATAACTTATGTTCATAGATTATATTAAAAGGCTTTTCACTTCCTTCTATCACTAGAGGATATAATTTTGAGCTTGAGGACCATACATCCTCATCAAAATTCACATATTTTCTCACCGTTGTCTTCCATTGCACTTAAATGTAGATCTAGTAAGCCTAAGAAGTCTCATTGTATCTAACAAAAATATAAATGAGACTTTGAGGGATCTTTCCTTATTTTTTTTCTCATTAAGGACATGAATATAAATTAGAGTATCAAAGACACAAAAATGTGATACATCGAGTTTCTCCCCAGTGAGGCCCAAGATAAAGCCTAGTGGATGGCACTATAACACCAAAAGTATATCCAACATCCAATAAGCTAGATATACCAAGAATTCCTGACTTAGCAAGAGTTGAGACTCCACAAGGGTGGGGTAGCCTACTCCTTGAGCCTTATCACAATGGGCCAAATATGACCCCCCTTGGGAATAGAAACTAGGTAGAGGGGATAACATCCCACTATGTTGACGACTCGGCCATCCCATGCAGAGATATATTTGTACTTATTATTTGTAACCCCATTATACTAAATGTTGTAGAGCATTATCAACTCCCTCTTGATATCGACTTCGTTACAAAAATAATTAAAATCCATGGAGGTATACTTTCCTCCATTATGTAAACAAATCACTTTGATATTCTTACCTAATTGGTTTTCAACAAAATCCTTGAACTATGTGAACTCACTAAACACTTGTGATGAAAGTGCCTATATGTTAAATCTCACACATATTGTCATTACTATGCACTAGAGTAATATGCTTCATTGGAACTTCTTGCAATCTATAAAGAATACCAACTCGAAACCTTATGGCCATAACATGGGATAAATATCTAATAATGAACTTCTAAGCATCAAACTTGGCCACATAAAGGAGATCTACATGCAAGAAACTAAAAGAAGGTTATTAATCAAACTAGGGATAAATAAAACATCATTCCACTTAATACCATCACCTAAATTAATCCATAAAGAGATGGATCCCAATCCCTTCATAAGATGTGGCATCATAACCCAACTACACTCACATTCCTCCCTCTATGTTTGAAAATTTGTTGAATATATTTCTATCACAAACTCTAATTAGATGCCCCGTTATCCACATACCATCAAACATTGTGTATAGTGTTGGTTGAAATACATCATGTCATGGAAAATGTAGTCTCAAAATTGTACTCTAACTTGTCCAATCCAACTACAACCTCTACACTCCTTATAATCTATTTACATTTTCACTTGGCCTTGCCTTTCTTATTCTCTAGATAGTAGCTAGCACAATGTCCTCTATGTTGACATATGAAACATTATCTAGGACCTTAATCCTTCTTACCTTGGTTTGAAAATTTTGACAAATATTTATTATCCTTTTTAGTTACTTCCTTCTTTCCTCACTTCCACATTCTCTTAATAGGTGAAGGCTCTTCTACTTGAATCCCCTTAAATGAACTAGCCTCTAGCCATGTTTCTTCCTCCACAAAGTCATCGCAGAGCTTCTCAAAGGTGGGAAACTCCTCACAAGTATATATATCATAAAAAAATGGTTTTAAAGATACAAAAATTCCATTAAGTGCAATGAGAACTAACTCCTCATATTCAACCTTCACCCCTAAGGAAACAAACTAGCCTCTAAACTTGTTGATCTCCCTCAAGAAACTACCCACAATATATATGTCAATAATTTGGATGGTGAAGAGCTTCTAATTTCTCAATTACATCTTGCAATAAAGGTCCATACTTTGGTACAAAATTATTAAACCATCATACATCTTGTTAATTATCTTCTTCTTTACAATGTGAGAGATTAAACAATCCTTCATTGAATAAAACATTATTCTACTAACGTTTATCTCCTCCTTGTAATCAACAAATTGAAAATTAGTGATAATAAAAATAACCTTGTTCTCAACAAAATCCCAAAGTTCAACCTCCAACAACATCTACAAGTATAGTTCCATGGTGTAAAGTTAGGTACCCCTTCAAAAATATCACACTTTCTAATATCGAGAGTAGCCAACCCAACAAATCCTAAAGCATACCTTAATCAACAAGTCAACCAACCAATAAAATATATTAGTGACCTATCCATAGCGAAAATCATCACTCTAATCCTTGGAACAACAAGGATATTAACCCCAACAACTATTTTTATAAGAATTTAACTCCCTCTTTCACAAGAAATTAATTTCTACATAACAAGCTCTGATACCTTGTAGAAATTATGGAAATATAATCCATTTGAAATTTCCACTTCACTTCTATGAGATTGTGTATCTACTTCATAGAACTTTCAACCTTAGTGTTTACACTAATTTCTTTAACACCCATATGTAAAACTTTAAATTTTCCCAACATTACTACGAAAACTCAAGAACGTAGATATAGCAAAGTCTTCAAGCATAGATGATTTCAACAACCTTTGGGATAAAATCCATCTTAATAAACATCTCTACAAATATATAACAATAATGGATCATATATAAAAGTTCCATTAAACATTCTAAAACAACATAATATTTAATCATGGTATCCTAATAAATAAACATGGTAAAACAACCATGAAACTTGATCAATACATGAAAAACTTCAAGTCTAAATATCATATTTGCAATCACAAATTTAGGATAGCAATGGCACACTCCATACTATCACAATGAAAAAGATAAAGTATGATACCTCAACTCATCCAAATATGGTATAACAAGTATTTTCATCTCATTCCAAGCAAAGACTCGTCAATGCATCCCAAAGCTAGCTAGTATATCTACAATCACACCAAACTATAACTAGAAATACAAAATCCAAGCAAGAATTACACCAAGCTTTAGAAGCCAATCCTTGTAACTATGAAATAAACCAGCATCACACCAATTTCCAAACCCAAGGATCTCTAACTTGCATCAAAAAATCTATTAAGGAGGTTCACATACTTGCATTGCATAGGTTACAATACTAAACACTTGCATCTAATAAGCCAAAAAATCCTAGCACTATCGTCCCACGAACACTAATCCTTGTTACAAAAGTAATACATAATCTTCCAAGATTCTTCAAATATCAAGCATCACACCAACTATAAATTTGTAAGATACAAACTTGTGTACTTAACAAAGACACTCTCCTCCCTTTAAATAGACTAAGGTGAGGAAGGCCAATAATAAAACACAGACTAATTGCACAAGCTACCCTTGGCTAAGTCAAAAATCGAAGCCTAAAAAGGAGAACTCCTTAAATATAGGTACCCACATGTCATAATAGGTTTTTCCTAACCCCCAAGATGGTGTACTCTCCAAGCTAATGGCAGAAGTGTCCTCAAACACATAATTTTATTAATAAGAAAAACAATTACATTTGGAATTTTGCAAGAGTTTACACCTGAACAACAAAACACTCTTGCAATGAGCTATTTATAAGCTCAAATGTCCTAATTACCTCTAATTATGGATCACTTATTAAATAACAAGTGTCCACTTACAATAAAAGCTATTCCAACAACTTGCTAACAAATCTCCTAAATTAGAGCCTAAGATACGACACACTTGTAGAGTTATATCTTGTTACAACAATATACTAATTCTAAATGTCTCCATTAAATAATTAAATATTCTAGATTAATAATTATTAATTTAATATCTTAAATTAATAATTATTTTATTCCAACTTTATAACCTATGATAATATTTTATTTTTGGATCATCTAACATTCCCCCCTATGACCCAAAGATACATTACAACAGATACCAAGTTTATCCATGAACTTAGTAAATTTTATTCTGCCAAGAGGTTTTGTGAAAATGTCGGAGATCTGATCTTATGAAGGACAATAAACTGGCTTGAGGACATCTTTGACAATGAGAGATCTAATATGATGATACTTGGTGTCCACGTGTTTTGTCTTTGAATGAAAAACTGGGTTCTTGGCAAGTTTGATGGCTGACTGGCTATCAATGAATAATGATGTAGCTTATGCTGAGAAATGCCCCCAAGTCCTACAAAATTGTACATAACCAGACAATTTCACATGCTCCTTCCCATGCTGAAATGTACTCTGCTTCGCTGAAGAAGTGGGCATTGTAGCTTGTTTCTTACAACTCCAAGATACTGTTGTTGACCCCATGTTAATTAAATAACCTAATGTTGATGCTCGATCATTAATACTTCCAGCAAAGTTGGCATCTGAAAATCCACCAAGTACAAAGTTTTTAGTCTTAGTGTAAATAAGACCAAGATCTTTTGTTCCTTGGATATATCAAACGACTCTTTTGGTTGCATTCCAATGGTTGTCTCGTGGTTCCTACATAACACGTGAAATAATATTGACAGCATAAGACAGATCAAGGCGAGTGTTTGTCAAATAAATCAAGTTGCCAATAAATTGTCTGTAAGTAGTGTTGTCCACCTTTCCCCCCCTTCAAATTTTTAAAGTTTCAGGTTTTGCTCCATGGGGGTAAGAATGGGCTTGCAATCCTGCATTCCAAATCATTGAAGAACCTCTGTTGCATACTTACTCTAAGAAATGAAAATATGATGTGGATGTTGGAAGACTTCAACACCAATATAGTAGTGAAGTAATCCCAAATCTGTCATCTTAAAACCTGCATGTAACTCTGTTTTCACCTATGCAATATGATCATCATTATTTCTAGTAATGATCAAGTCATCTAAATACATCACAAGAATCACCATATATTTACCCTATTGTCGCACATACAAAGTATCATCAGATTCACTTTGTTGAAAACCAACTTTCCTAAGGTATTCATCCATTTTTGCATACCAAGCTCAGGGAGCTTGTTTTAACCCATATAAAGCCTTGATCAATTTGCAGACTTTATGTTATTGCCCTTCAATTTCAAAACATGGTGGTTGTGTCATATATACTTCTTCCTGTAAATCCTCATTGAGAAAATCACTTTTTACATCCATTTGATGAACTTTCCATCCTTTCTGAGCGGCTAATGCAAGTGTTAATTAGATGGTGTTCCATTTAGTTATAGGAGAAAAAGTTTCCTCATAATCAATGCCTTCCTGCTGCACAAAACCTTTAGCGACAATTCTTGCTTTATACTTTTCAAGTTCTGCCTTTTGGTTGTACTTAATTCTATAAACCCATTTGCATCCTATGGGTTTAACATTTTGAGGACAATCAACAAGTTTCCAAGTGTTGTTATCAATTACTGCATGATATTCTTCAATCATAGCCTGTTGCCATTCTTTATGTTTTACTTCTTCTTTGTATGTGTAAGTTTCAATAAAATCATTTGCTATCAAGGCAAAATTTCCTTCACTTCTGTGTGACTTTCTTGTGCTTGTTTTATTGTGCTCATCCAGCTTTACATCTTTCAAAATTTGAACTGCCCATTTTGGTAGCTGATGCTCACTTGTTTGATATTCTGAAAATTCACCATCATTGTAAAGAGGATTAATATAAACTAATGTTCTTCGATCAGTTAGAGATTTTAGAGGTGGAGAATCACTGTCAGAAGAATCGTTGCTGCTTGGAGATGCAGATGAACTGCGAGAAGATCCAGATGGTGTTGTTGAAGTAGATGGACTGGATGAATCATCTTTAGAGGAAGGAAAATCAAGTTCATACCAATTTTGTGAATATGCCCACATTTCAAGCACTCCTCCCAGATGATTCAGCCTCTAATCAATGACTCCTTGACTTGTGGTTAATTCACATGATAAGTGTTTATCCTCCTCAACAAGTGCACGCTTGTAGATGATATCAAATATGATAGATGTTCTAACTTCCACATCAATGTGTGCCTCACTAGCATTAATCCTAAGGAAAGCATACACCCATTTTAAGCTCATCAAGTATAAGTCAAAAAAAAACAAAGGGGTTATACCACTATAATCCCTTCACACACCATGAAGCATTCTCCTAGCTAGGTGAAAACATTTTCAAAAAAAACAAAAGCTAATAAGCAATTCATTCATCATACATGCAAGAATGCCTATTTACCTTTTTTATTTTCCATCATATTAAAACCATTGTAAAGCAACCAAAGAGCTTTCAGTGGTTCCTAAAAAGATGGCCAGTCCACTACATCTTTAGATGCATAAATATGTGTTAAGCCAAGAATATAGGCATCCAAATTTAGTGATATCCAAACTAACAATAGCATTGGGTCTATTCCATAGTTAGCTACAATGATACTTGTCACAGGCATATTATAGTGGTAATCCCCTCCACCTTAGTCATGGTTTGAAAAAAATATATGTAGCACCAACCAAATCAACTATAATGTCATTTTAAGTCCAAAAACTTTAATTTTGAGTTCTTGAAGCAAAACATTATTGAGTTCCTTTATAACGCGTTGGATTTTCTCAAATGTATGCTTTTTGTTAGAATGTAACAAGACTCAAATATTGGAGGTTGAAACTTTTAATCCTCTTGTGGCATCCCCTGGTAAATATTCCTTCATTGCAAATAGATTGTAATTAATTAAAGGGTTGAGAGAAAGGGACACGGATTCCAGTTGATTGAGGAAGGATATTTCTTGAGTTAATTGTTTTTTTAAATAACAATCTTGGTTGGATGAGAATTTTAATGTGTTGACTATACAATAAATTTAACTCAAGAAATGAGTACAGGCCTAGGTATCCTTTAGCTCTCACCATAAGCAAGGAAAAAAAATTGTTAAAGGAGGTTGCGCTATCCTAGAGGGTTGACTAACATGGAGATGGGATGAGGACATGTAGTTAGTTTGTTTGGGGTAAATAATATCCACACGAGAAAGAATATACAAAATTGCAAAGGTGAATAGACATTCTTAGACTCTCATGCATGGAGATGGTTGGTATGGGAGCGGGCATGAAAAAAAATTGTGCAGTGGAGAGGAGAGAACTCAATCACACATACCCAGAGTAAGGGAGTTAGCAAAGAAATGATCAACGTACACAGGGATCGAGATCTAGAGAAGGTGAACCAACTGAGGAAGCCTCAAAGAGGTTTTTTGTGTGAAAAAACATTGTGGAAATCAGTTGCTTCCCTGAAGGTTAAAGAACCAATGGAAGCTTGTGGATTGATGAACCAATGTCTAGGAGAGAAGCACCTAGGTACTTAGGGAGCTAAGGAACCACCAAGTGTTAACAACACAAGTGCATGTTGTCATTAAACAATTATCCAGTAAAAATGACTTCTATGCTCCTACAGTAACTTATCCACTAAAGAATCTTCCTTCATGTGGACTCTCTTCTCTTGAATGTGAGCTAAAAAATCTATGCACTGTGATACCCTAGCATGGATGTGATCATGCCTAAAAAGATTGAATGATAATGTGTGCAGCTGGTGGACGAACATAGTGTGGCCATTTGGTATTCTTTTTCAATTGATCTATTGGTTAAAATTCCTCAAAAGCACCCCACCTCAAGCACTGGAATCTGGCGCGGGAGTGACAGATAAAAGTAATTGTGGTTGTAGCTTGTCTATGGTTGGGGGGAGAGTTAGATTCCCATTCTCAATTGCCACGTTTCTTATAATATTAGTTCACTCTTATGTTTTGTGCTTTATTTTGTTATTTTCTATGTTATTTACATGGAAAAAAGTTATGCTAATGTTGCAGAGTGTTGTTCTTGCATAAATGAAGGATGTAAATGATTGGGTAAATATCCTCTAATATCATCCATTACTTGTGGATCTTCAAATCTTGAAATAACTTAATCCTTCCTATGCATAAATGGAATGAAATATCTATAAATGGGTAATTTCTTTGTGTGGACCTGTTGGTATGTTTGGTCTCTATGATATTGATTGGCACATGTTGATAATAAGGAAAGTGATTTCCTATGAAGAAGTGTTCCATGAACATTTTCTTAGGAATGAATTATTATTTTTAATTATCTAAGTTTTAAAATTGGTCTAAATGGCATGTGTATTGAGTGATGGTCAGATCTCTGTAATATTTATTGTTTTGTTGAAGGAATGGTTCAATTGCTATGTTTATTTTGAGCTCGAATCTAATCTAATTATCTAAGCATGGAGGAAAAATAAAATCATTATTATTGAAATTATATTTTTAATGATTCGCATAACTGGCATGTATATTTGGCTAGTGTTTATCTATAAGCTCAAGAAGGATAGTGAACATTGTTTCCCATCCTGTATATATATATATATATATATATAGGATATATCCCCTTAAAAACCATTGGATTCAAGCCATTGTTCTCCACAATCATGCATGCCAGAGAGTTGGAGCCCTTAACAATATGGGGCTTGGCCTTCATGGTATACAATTCAAAGGATTGGCCACATGGTTCATGTGGCACGAGCCAGAGCACTTTGGAGCATGCGTAAATAGATAGTGGACATTTGTTGGTGAGTAGATGAAGGGGATCCGAAAGCAAAATACCCTACCCCCCCATATTTTCTATACCAAAGGAGGATGGGCCCCCGCAAACTGTTGATTGGGAAAAAATGGGATAGGTTTGTTGGATTAAGATGATGGAATGGGTTGAGGAACTATGGACATAGACCCTCCCTTCCTTCTTTGTACCAAATGAGGTCAGGCCCCCGCATATCCTAGATCTGTCAAGCATAATAAGAATTATTGTTGGGTGCGGGATCCCTAAGGCAAGTTTTGGGGCTTAAAGCCCAGATTTTGACCAAATCTAATATAAAGACTCTGCGTTTTGTGGGTGCGGAGCGCGAAGATTTTAAATGAGTCATAGGGTTGTCTACCCTCATGTTTGTAAATGTAATGTCGGCTTAAAAGATCCACCCATGGTCCGCGAACCATGGGATTGTATAAATAGAGTGAGGCTCTAAGTTGTAAATGAGGAAGTTAGAGAAGAAAGCAATAGATGGAGAATTAAGTCTTATCTAAAGTAGAGTCAAGTATCTGGGCCATAGAGTAGGAGAAGGCTCTGCAACTAAGTGCACAGAGGCCTAGTAGTCTGTAACTGAGTGCGCGAACCCCTGCAGCTGAGTGTGCAGGGAAAGTCAAGACTGTAATCATTGGAGAAGTAATAAAGAGAAGTTTTACATCATTTCTGTGTATCTTTTTCCTATTTTGTGCATTAAATGTATCGGATATAGATTGCATTTCTATTGTTTATATGATGCGCGAACTTATATGAATGTGTTGATAAAGTAAATATAAGATAAATTATTTGTTTACATGATGATAACTAATTGTTATAAGAAGATAAGTAATATACATGGTGTAACTTGGGGAAGTAGCACAGATCGCTGCTAGGGCAGCGCGAAATCACCTCAACCCCTCGTTAGGGCTGCATGAAGGCAATTATAACAGATTGTGAAGGTCTCGTAGGTCAAGACAGCATGCGAAGTGACCTACGTGAAGGTATTTACAGTTGGACTAAACCGACCCCTCAGACATCTCAAGGGTGAAAAAACTTGGTTCCAGCATCCCCCCATACTTCTTCAGGTGAGACCACAGTCCATGCTTCACGGGATGTTGCCGAAAGGGCCAGTAGTATAGGGATTTGTTTGGCTAATTAACTTTGAACCTGGGTCAGGCCCCCTCAAGCCCACAAATGGTTCCATTGTCGAGACCGTAATCTGCATAGATATGTCTGATGTCATATCATTGGAATCCAACTAAGAAAGAAAGTGAAGGTTGGTTGGACAGAAGAATTCACGAGTTCATGGTGTAGGAGAATAGGAATCCGTGACTAGCAAAGGAAGAGTGGTTAGACTACTACCTGTACACAGAGATCCACGAAATATTCTTCGCATATTTCCCTACTGAGTTGTACAAGTGGATCGCGAAGCTAGCAGATAGCCAAGGGAGGTGGAAGCTTGACAGTCCTATTGTGTGGACCCCAGAGTTGGTGCATAGATTTGAAGCATTGGAAGATAAGATCGCATGCACTATGGATTACTGGCTCGATCAGATTATAGGAGGATTCATTACTGAGTTCGCGGTAGATACTTTAGTCAGCTATAGCGAGGCAGAGCGATGCTTCCTCAAAGGACCACGACGTAAGTACGTAAAGTATATGAATACTTAGATTAAAATGCTATTGTGTGAAAAGAGGGTTGTGCAATTACCTTGATGTTTAGAGCTATGCGAACTAGAAAAACCTACAGAAACAAAGGAAGTAAGGGACCAGAGAATATCCCTTTGATTTCACCTCCATGAGGGGACAAGGAAGAGCTCGTGAAGGTCTAGCCACGAAGTGCGATCCATTTGATAAGGCAAAGGATTCCGCACATACCACCCCCACCCACACTGCCACCAGCTTCACTGCCTTCATCTCCATCTTCACCCGTACCACCTCTGCCACCACCGTGAGCCAACATGGCAAGCGCAATAAAGTTGTTTGTGTTCAAGGGAATAGGAAATGAGGATCCGGAATAGTTTTGGTTCATGATAACAGCCATATGGGAAGCACAGGGAGTTATAGATGACAATATAAATAAAGTGACGCTGGCTAGCACTCTGCAGGACCGTGTGCTGACCTAGTATATTAAGCATTCTAATGACAATCCGAATGCGGGGATCGCGGATATCCAAACTGTGCTAAATAAGGAATTTAGCAGGCCGAAGTCAAAAGTGCAGTCGATCATTGGGTTCAAAGAGATCACAATGCTACCAGGCGAGACTCCTTGGTAGTTGGATCAGAGGTTGAACTACACAATTCGTGAAGCTAATATGATTTTGACAGATGGACAACACCGCGAATGGTTTGTAGCATCGCTAACACCGCATTTGATGAACATGTTGTTGCAACAACAGTTAAAGACTCAGGCAAAGGCCTTGGAGATCGTGATGAGGTTGCATGAGACCCCAATATAGGATCCTAACTTGGGAGTTCAGCGAATCCACACATAGTTGAAAAACTTATGCCTTGAAATGCAGAGTCTGAAACAAGACAAGACAGCTCGACCAGAAGTGCGCGAAGAGGTATGGTGCATTAAATGTAAGGGTCAGGGTCGTGATAAGGACCACTTCTCGGTGTTCACGAATTACCTCACAGGAGGAGGACCGATGCCGTTAAGGCTAGAAGCGCAAGAAGGACCTAGTGCGGCACCTGCTTTGTGGTGCGCAACTTGTAAAATAGGAGGAAAGCATGCTATGGACAACTGCCATTTGTTACAGAAGTACAAGTAGAATTTGCAACAGTTGTTCTATAATTTTTGTAGATTGGTTGGACACAATGAGCACACTTGTAGAAGTTATGAGCTGATGATGGATAGCAATCCCACCTATAGAGTTCAGGCCAAAACGGGGCCCCTAGACCAGAATGCAGGAGTGGCACGAACCGGATTTCAGGGGCACAGACGAGGCCGAGGTGGAGGAGGACCTGGAAGAGGTCGCGGATAGCTAATATGCTACAATTTCCAAGGGTCAAGACATTATTCTCGCGATTGTATGAATCCAATGCGCCCATCATTTCTATATTGTACCTTCTTTTATCATGAGATGGAATATTGTCCACCTCCCCCGACTCAAAACCTGCAGATGATGAGGTTTGAGCCACGCAAGGAAGATCTAAATGTAAATATTGTGCTCCGAAGTGGAATTACGATGAGAGATGATAAAGGCAAATAGCCCGAAGATAGCACTTGGGTTCGCAAATCTCTTGCGAAGGAAGAAGAGTTTGATTTGGAGCTTGCTAAGGAAACCTTGATGGAAGCTAAGAAGAGCTTTGTTGATGCCTCCACTTCAGGAAGAAAAGATAGACCGGAGCTGAAAATGGACCCATCTATGCTTACGACATTCCTGGAAACATGCATGAAGCTACTGCACGATAGTAAGGTTTTAAAAGGATTACAAGAACTCATTAATATATGCGCTAGGACATTGCTAGGAGAATTGCGTGTAGTCTGAAAGATTGGAAAGAATAATACAAGGACGGGGAGAGAAATGAGGCTAACCACGCATATTGGACAATATGAGATGGACCAAGTAATTCTAGACTTAGGATCGAACGCGAATGTTCTGTTGAAGCAGACATGGGAGGCCTACGTTGTAGTGGTCTCCTATTCAACTGCGAATGGCGAACCAACAAATGATAATACCTATGGGGAGATTGCAGGGAATCACCATGGATATCGAGGGAGTAAGCACACTAGCAGACTTTGAGGTGATAGAGATTGTTGATGACAACAATCCCTACCCCGCACTCTAAGGGAATTGATTGGGCCACTGACATGAATGGGGTGATTAATTTGAAGAAGCGCAAGATGATTTTTGAGAAGAATTCTCTGCACGTAATTGTACCTCTAGACCCTGTTGAGGGATCGCACTACACTTAGCCAGTGCACAACTATGAAATCGATGACGATTTGGATTGCATCTACAAGATAACTGCGCAAGAGCAAGACTGGGTAAATCCCACCACGGATGGATGAATATCATGGGAGCGTGAAAGCTCCTGCACTTCAGATTCAGATGAGGAGATAGAATGATGGCAGAACCAGTTACACGAGGTAACCACACTTAATTGTAACATGATGACAAGGTCACTGCGCTGCATATCAACAAAAGTGAGAGATCTCCCTACTTATGATGGATTAGGTGAGGTAGATGCTTTCTTGGATAGATTTGAAAGGGAGGTGTCGGAAGAGAAATGTTTCCAAGCCTTGAATTGGGTACTGCATGCTACGCCCACGAGGTGGTGCGGTACGCACAAAGGGAGCTTTGAGGACTGGCGCGAATGCAGACGAATGATGTGCACGTGCTTTGGGAAGCCTAGAGTGCAATTGAAAGATAAATGCAACGGGCAGGATAAACCGCGCGCACATCTAGCCAGGTGGATGCCGATATATGGAAAACAACCTATGCAGATGTACATGAACTTTGCATTGGGAGATACAGTTAATAATCATGTGTTGGGGGGGAAATTTCGCAAAAGACTCCTCAAGTTGGAAAGACAGAATATGGAGAGAACGATCGAGTAGAAGGTTATCCACGTGGAAGAATTCAACGAGGTGTGTGTTAGGTCCCTATAATACTAGTGATTACCCCATTACTATTGTAGTTGTATCCCTTATTAATATTTTTGTGCCCCTATTGTCCCCATATTGTTATTACTGTGCCCCATAGAATCCCTCTATTGTTATTTTTGTGCCTTTATATTATTATTGTTAGTTCGGCTGGGTTATATTGTGACTCCTTAGACTCCTATATATAGAAAGGAGGTTTTGTCATTTGAATCATCAAAGAATCATTCATTTGTGTAATGTAAAGGAGGTTTCCCCCTCGAAGAGGTTGAATTCTAAGGCATTGATCTATCTTTTCTATCTTTTTGTGAGCTAGTTTCATAATATTTGGTATCAGAGCTTTGGATACTAGGGTTTTGCTGCTCCAAATAGGTCGTCGTGGAATTTTCGCTATAACTTTTTTTTTGCGACATTTCAGAGGAGAAAAAAAACCCCATTTGAGACAAAATCGCACTGAACCTCAGGTCCGAATTTCAGAGCTTTTTGCACTATATTTGCGGAGATATGATCTGAGGAAGTTGGTCTTTTTGCAGACTCCTGAATTACATTCCAAATAGGTGACCTGGGGAAAATCGTCATAACTTTCTCTTTGAGCATCAGATTGAAATTTCATAAGAAGGTACAGAAAAAGGATGGACTATAGTTTCTTTTATATATTTTTTAGAGCCAAAGGTTGAAACAGGGAGACATGGCACGTCGTACAAGTTTGCTCTACTGAACTAGTCTATAATCAGGTCACTGTGGGAGATTTGGCATAACTCTTCCTTGGAGAATCCAATTGGGATCAGACTGGTGGCATTGGAAAGAGGACATGGAGGGATACTACAGGTCACAATTTCGGAGCTGGATGATCCGAAATTATAGAGATACATCAGAGGCAATATCGAGCTCCTACAAAGTGAAAAAAGGTGTGTAGAAATTTTTAAATTTTTGCTTAAGCTTGGTTTGAAAAATTATTTTGAAGGAATTCAAAGGGCATAGTAGAGCATTATTATCGGTAACTGATGCCCTAAGGAAATAAAATGCAAACACCTAGTAAGAAACCTGAAAGCTCTAGCATGACTTATGAAGAAGAGGAAGAAATGCTACATGATATATCAAAATTACAAGACCAAGTGCAACAAATGTCACTCTCACAAAAGCTAATAGAAGCTAAGATAAATAGTGTGGAATCTAAGATAAAGGGCGTGGAAGCTAAGATGAATGGCGTGGAAGCTAATATGGATTATTTGAAGATAGATTTGAAGACAGGCATGGCAGATTTGAGGACAAATTTGACAAATTTTCTACAAGAAATACTTACTAATGCTGAAAGGGTAGTAAAGGAAACTCATGATGCGAACAAAAGAAATTTTAATCATGATTTCATAGACTCTAATGTTGGATAGAAGACCCACCATATTCCAAAAATCGATATGAGTATGTTTGATGGCAGGGATCCCGCAACATTGATATTACAGATGGAGCAATTTTTCGATCTCAATAATGTGCAAAACACACAAAAGGTATGTATTGCAACTTTATATTTGGAACCAAATCAGTTTGTATGGTATCAATGGCTTTGCTCTCATAAACAAATTATCACTTGGCCAATTATAATGGAAGAATTGACAACACATTATGAGGATACAAAAAGCAACACTTTTTTTAGCCAATTGATAAGTCTCAAACAAAAGGGTTCAATAATAGAGCACATTGAGGAGTTCCAAAAATTGAACATAAGGATAAAAAATATTCCAGAGGAGCATAGGATTGATGTGTTCATAGGGACTTTAAAGGATAATATCCAACATGATGTTCGCCTTTGGGAACCTGATTCATTAGAGAAGGCATTCAGGTTAGCAAGAAAAATGGAAAGTAAAATTATGGCAACCAGGAAGCATACCACTCACAACTATAAAGATGGAAGTGTTGTTGCCCCTAGTCTTCCACAACCTATAAGGTTGACACCACAACAATTGGAGGAAAAAAGAGAAAAAGGACTTTGTTACAGTTGTGACAAAAAATACACTAGAGGTCATAAGTGTGCTGAGAAGAAATTATTCTACATAGATTGTGAAGAGGAAGAAGAAAAGGAGCAAGAAAGGTCAAAAGAAGAGGATATACTCCAGGAACAAAGCCTAGATAAAGAAGAAATGAATCCAACCATACCTTTTAATGCATTGGCTGGAATTACAACTCCTCAAACCGTCAAGATAGAAGGACAAATCAGGAAGAAAAAGGTAATGGTGTTGATTGATTCAGGGAGTACCCACAATTTTATTCATTGTAAGGTAGCAAAAGAATTGAATTGCTTCCTATATCCAGCACCAGAGTGTCAAGTGATGGTTGCAAATGGAGGAACAATAAATTTCTCTGGAAAGTGCCATAATATCAAGCTATCCATGGGAGAATATGTATTGACTAGCCCAATGCTTTCCATTCCAATGGGAGGTGCTGATGTTGTACTGGGAGTCCAATGGCTACAATCCTTTGGTACAATAGCTTTTAATTTTCAAGAACATTTCATAAAATTTTCTGCGGAAGGAAAGGAAGTTGAATTAAGGGTTATTGCAGGGAAACTGGGAAAGATAACCAGCTCTAACAGTATGACAAAGCTTCTAGAAAAGGAACAAAGAGGTGTAATTGCACAATTATGTTCGCTAGATGTTTCCACATCGAAATCACCTATTTCTCCAGATCTCCAAAATGCCTTGGACAATCATTCCAAGGTATTTGAGACTCCCAAAGGTCTCCCACCTATTCGTGATCATGATCATGTTATTCATCTGATTCCAGGAAGTGTTCCTCCAAACATCAGGCCGTACAGATATCCCTATGCCCAAAAGAGTGAAATTGAACGTATGGTTGCAGAAATGCTAGAGGCTGGTATAATTCAACCTAGTAAAAGTTCTTTCTCTGCTCCAGTAGTATTGGTGCACAAGAAGGATGGATCATGGCGCATGTGTCCGGATTATAGGGAACTAAACAAGCTCACTATTAAAGATAAGTTTCCCATTCCTGTCATTGATGAATTGCATGGATCAATTTACTTCACCAAGTTAGATCTTCGTTCAGGATATCATCAAATCAGAATGAAGACTGAAGACATTCGGAAAACAGCATTTAGAACTCATGAGGGTCTTTATGAATTTTTGGTGATGCCTTTTGGCCTTACCAATGCAGCTTGTACATTTCAAGCTTTGATGAATTCCATTTTAAAACCCACCCTTAGAAAATTTGTGTTAGTATTTTTTGATGATATACTAATCTACAGCAAGTCTTGGAAGGATCATGTTGAACATGTCGACAGGGTGCTACAACTATTGGAGGAGAAACAATTATATGCAAAAAGATCCAAATGTTTCTTTGGAGTACAAGAGGTGGAATATCTAGGTCATATTGTATCTCATGAAGGAGTTAAGGTAGACCCTAGAAAAATTAAAGCCATTAAGGAATGGAAAATCCCCACATACATAAAGCATCTGCGAGGATTTCTCAAGTTGATAGGGTATTATCGCAAGTTTGTTAAGAATTATAGGAGAATAGTAGCACCTCTAACAACATTATTGAAGAAAGATGCATTTTCATGGACTCCAGAAGAAATAAAGGCCTTCGAACATCTTAAAGAGGCAATGTGCCAAGCACCGTCTTAGCTACACCAGACTTCACAAAAACCTTTATTGTGGAATGTGATGCTTCAGGAAATGGAATTGGTGTTCTTTTAATGCAAGAAGAAAGACCCATTGCTTTTGAAAGTTGTCCAATCAAGTGAAACGTTTTACACAAAGCTATTTATGAGAAGGAAATGTTAGCAATACTACATGCACTTAAGAAATGGCAACCCTACCTAAAGGGAAGACACTTCAAGGTAAAAACAGATCATGATAGCCTTAAATACTTTTTAGAACAAATATTATCCTCTGAAGAGAAACAAAAGTGGGTCACAAAGATGTTGGGTTATGACATTGAAATCATCTACAAAAAAGGGAAGCAAAATGTGGTGGCAGATGCACTCTCAAGAAAGGATGAGGATGTGGAAGCATTGTTGTGTGCCATTTCTATTATCCAACCAGATTGGATAAACGAAGCAAGGGAGGAATGGAAGAATGATGAAGAACTGTGGACACTTATTCGAAAGTTACAACAAGATTCCAGTACATCTGATACATTTAGCTGGAAAAATGATTCGTTATGGTATAAAGATCGCTTATACCTCTGTAAGAATTCCCAACTCAAACAAAATATCCTTATGGAATTGCACACTTCTCCCTTAGGAAGGCACTCAGGATTTTTAAAAAATTACCACAGGGTTAAGAAGGAATTTTTTTGGGATTGCCTTAAATCGGATATTCAAAATTTTGTGGCGGAATGTTTGGTTTGCCAACAAAATAAAGTTGAAACAATTAAGACCCTGGGTCTATTACAACCTTTATCCATTCCAAGCCAACGTTGGGAGGAGGTTTCAATGGATTTTATCATAGGTTTACCCAAGTCTGAGGGAAAGAGTGTCATCATGGTGGTAGTTGACTGACTTACCAAGTATGCACACTTTTGTGCATTATCACATCCATTTAAAGCCAGTACAGTTTCTATTGCATTTATGGAAACAATTCAAAAGCTACATGGAAACCCAAAGATTATTGTAAGTGACAGAGATCCAATTTTCACTAGAAATTTTTGGACAGAATTATTTTCTTGTCTCGTTACTCAGTTAGCTCATAGCTCATCTTATCATCCTCAATCTGATGGGAAAACTGAGATAGTAAACAAATGTTTGGAAGGATATCTTCATTGCTTTGTATCTGATAAACAGACACAATGGGTCAAATGGTTGCCTCTGGCTGAATGGTGGTATAACACTTCCTTCCATACAGCAACAAAAATGACCCCATTTATGGCACTTTATGGATATCAACCACCATCCATCACATCATATTTAAGAGAAAATTCTAAGGTTCAAGCAGTGGAACATCACATCAAGCATCAACAACAAGTCCTCCAACTCTTAAAGGATAACCACGTGTTGGCACAGAATAGAATGAAACAACAGGCAGATCAACATCGCAACGAAAGAAGTTTTGATGTAGGTGATTGGGTATTCCTACAGCTACAACCATATAAACAAATGTCCCTCAAGCAAGCTAAGGAGAATAATAAATTATCACCAAAGTATTATGGTCCGTACAAGGTGTTGCAAAAGATTGGTACTATGGCATACAAATTGGAGCTTCCTGCAGCTTCTCGAGTGCACCCAGTTTTCCATGTTTCATGTTTAAAGAAGGTTATAGGCGACAAGCTCCCAGTTCAAAAAATATTGCCAGAACTTGACAAGGAAGGAAAAATTATATTGGAACCGGAAGCAGTCACAGAAACAAGAACTCAACAGCTACGAAATCGATCAATTTCGAAGTATCTCATCAAGTAGAAAAACTTATCCACTGACGATTCCACATGGGAGGATAAGAATTTTATACAGAAGCATCCAGAACTACTCAAGCATTGAGGACAACACTTTTTTGAAGGAGAAGGGCATGTTATTACCCCATTACTATTGTAGTTGTGTCCCTTATTAATATTGTTGCACCCCTATTGTCCCCATATTGTTATTACTGTGCCCCATAGAATCCCTCTATTGTTATTTTTGTGCCTTTATATTATTATTGTTAGGTCGGTTGGGTTATATTGTGACTCCTTAGACTCATATATATAGAAAGGAGGTTTTTTCATTTGAATCATCAAAGAATCATTCATTTGTGTAATGTAAAGGAGGTTGCCCCCTCGAAGAGGCTTAATTCTAAGGCGTTGATCTATCTTTTCTATCTTTTTGTGAGCTGGTTTCATAACAGTGTGCGAAGAACTAAACAAGGTATGTAGTGCGCAACAAAGTGATTGGGACTTGCACATACCAGCAGTTTTACGGGCTTATAGGACAACGTGCAAGAAACTGACGGGACAGGCACCTTCTAGGCTGGCCTGTGGAGTGAACATTGTAATGCCAATGGAATATATCATGCCTAGTTTGCGCATAGCAACGCTCATAGGTATGACGGACTGCAGAGCCCTAGAGGAGAGGCTCGCACAGTTGAAGGAACTCGAGGAAGAATGATTTTTGGTTGGATTTCACCAACATGTACAAAATCAGCACGAAAAGGCCTGGCACGATCGACATATTAAGTTGCGCACCTTCAAGGTGAATGATTTGGTGTTACTGTATGATAGTAAGTTTGATAAATTCTTGGGAAAATTCAGAATGCATTGGCTGGGACCATATGTTATTAAGGAGGTCATAGATGGAGGCGCAGTGTAGTTGGTAAAGTTAAATGGATAACCTTTCCCAGGAAGAGTGAATGACAGTCGGTTGAAGCCATACATGGGTGGCCAGCTATCTGACTATCCCACCGAAGCACAATATTAGTGCTCCAGGTAGCTGAAAGGAGGCGTGGGACTATAAACAGATGCAGGGAATCAGTTCAAATACAACAGTCTCTGAACACCGCGTGTAGGAGATACAACAAGCATCTGCTCAGTGCGCTGCCGATCTTGCAGCAGTTCGGGCAGAGTTGGGAGGTCTCCACGTGAAGATCTCTGCACTAACAAAGTGACTCGAGGGCAAGTCACGATGTTTGTGTTGGGGGCCTGTTGGGTGTGGGATCCCCCAATGCAAGTTTTGGGGCTTAAAGCCCAAATTTTGACAAAATCTGATGTAAAGACTCCGCGTTTTGTGGGCGCGGAGCACGAAGAATGTAAATGAGTCATAGGGTTATCCACCCTCATTTTGTAAATGTAATTTTAGCTTTAGAGATCCACCCATCGTCCGCGGACCATGGGATTGTATAAATAGAGCGAGGCTCTAAGTTGTATATGAGGAAGTTAGAAAAGAAAGCAATAGATGGAGAATTAAGTCTTATCTAAAGTAGAGTCGAGTCTTTGGGTCGTCGAGTAGGAGAAGGCTCTGTAGCTGAGTGCGCATAGGCCTAGTAGTCTGCAGCTAAGTGCGCAGACCCCTGTAGCTGAGTGGGCAAGGCGAGTCAAGTCTGTAACAGTTGGAGAAGTAATAAAGAGAAGTTTTACATCATTTCTGTGTATCTTTTTCCTATTTTGTGCATTGAATGTATCAGATATAAATTGCAATTCTATTGTTTATATGATGCACGAACTTATATGAAGGTGTTGATAAAGTGAATATAAGATAAAGTATATGTTTACGTGAAGATAACTAATTGTTATAAGAAGATAAGTAAGATACGCGGTGTAACTTGGGGAAGTAAAGCAAATCACTGCGATAAATCACCTCATCCCCTGGTTAGGGTTGCGCGAAGGAGATTATAACAGATCGTGAAGGTCTTGCAGGTCAAGACAATGTGCGAAGTGACCTGTGTGAAGGTATTCACAGTTGGATTAAATTGACCCCTCAGACATCTCAAGGGTGCAGAAACTTGGTTCCAACATCCCCACATACTGCTTCGGGTGAGACCTCAGTCTACGCTCCATGGGCTGTTTCAGAAAGTGCCAATAGTACAGGTATTTTTTTGGCTAATTAACTCTGAACCTATGTCAGGCCCCCTCAAGCCAACAACTATCGAATCAACACATATGACATCGCCTCAAATACCATGCTTCTTGGAGTTTTTGGATGGAGCACCTAGTAGAACCCTCCAGGGTTAAGGTCCCATGATGACATGGTGTGTGGGTCCGTTCAGTCGGATAAGTGTCATGTGGTGTGAGTGTGTTCGCTAATGGGAAAACGGGGGGGCTTCAATGCGAGGACTATAACACCATGTGTCCAAGAACTTTAATCTCTAGAGGATCCAAGGGGAGCACCAAGGGAAACTCTCGGGATCAAAACACGCCACCTCCCACATTTACACAATTTCACTAGATTGTCAAGGTAAACATTAGGGAAAATTTTAAGAACCCCCCCTAAATTTACATGTATAATAAATGGGCGAATCTCCATGGTATATAGGAAAAATGGAAGGCGATTTTATCAATAATATGATATGTATATATAATTTTTTGGCGAATCTCTCATGAGGCATGGCGAATATTTTACTCAATTATAAAATCTTGTGTTTATTGAATACACAAATGAAATCATTGCATTTCTTTAAAATATCTTTTGAAATCAAAATTACGGAAATTACATATCGATAACCTAGTGGGTGTAGGATAAAATTCACTCGTGCCATTAACAAAAAGCATGAGAAAAAACCTAATACTATATATAAAACCAAGAATAATTCAAATTCATCACTTCTAGGGACCTCATAACCACCCTGCCAATACACAAGTATGTTCCTGTTTGCAATTAGAAAAATTACCCAAATTACAATCTGTTTACTCTAGCATATGTTGGAAAGTTATAGAAGGATGACTAGTGCAATCAATCCATTCCTTTTAGCCCTGGATTTGTTTCAGTTTAAAACAGAAGTATACAAATATACTTGTCCAATGTCTATGCTTTAACCATTCACCTTAATATGTTTTTACAATATAATTTCCTAAGTCTATTTAATATCTTCATTTGATAAAAACCAACCTATATCCATCTCAACTCCACATCTACCACTCTTAGGGTGATGAAATCTATTTATCCCTCTGAGCACTTGGTAGACCCAGAATTAAGATGATCTAAGATGATAGAATTTCCCCTTTAAATAGTCTATGCTCACATGAATACCATGGTATTACCATGGGTCAATACCATGGGTTGTCATAAACCTGGAGCTTAGAAATTACTATTAGTAATTTATAAAAATTAATAGTTGATTTTTATTTTATTTTTTATTTTTTATTTTAACCAAGCTAAAATGTTTAACATACATTAAATTACAACATCCATTTTTACTCTTGATCGGATCAAATATTTTTTCACTCTATGCTAGTTTGCATATCACGATATTTGATACCTTTCGGGGGTTAGTAGATCCAGAGTAAAGATGGATCTATGCTGGTTTAATTCCCCCATTTAAATAGGCTACATTCCAGGTGAATACCATGGGTCAATACCATGTGCCATCTTGGTGAATACCATGGGTCAATATCATGTGCCATTTTTGTTTTTATTAATACTAATATTAGGGTTAATAATGTTTTTTTGCATGGTATTGTCCCATAGTATTTTTCCCATAGGTTTCACCTAAATATAACGCATTTTTTGAGTGTTGGTAAATATAAGGTAACTTATGGAGTAAATATAAAAAAAATGTTTTATTTGTTTACCATACCTCTCGTTTATTTATATTTTTATTAATTCACCATACCTCTTTTACAAATATGGTATTTGGCCCATAGGATTCACTTAAATAAAACCTCTTTCTTGAGCCTTCATAAATAGAACGAGGGTTATGGACTAAATATAAAAAGAGGTTTTATTTATTTACCATGCGTCTAGTTTATTTATATTTTTATTTATTTACCATGCCTTTTGAGTAAGTATAAAAAGACGTTTTATTTATTTACCATACCTCCACTTTATATTTTTATTTGTTACACCCTTGCATGTATATAAGGTGACTTATGAAGTAAATATAAAAAATGTTTTATTTATTTACCATACCTCTCATTTATTTATACTTTTATTAATTTACCATACCTCTTTTATAAATATGGTATTTGGGCCTTTGGCCCATAGGATTCACTTAAGTAAAACCTATTCTTGAAAATGGGTGAATGGATTCACTTAAATAAAACCTATTCTTGAAAATGGGCGAATGGAAGGTTGTAACTCCTAATTTCAAGGGCTAAATTTACCTTTTTTACCCTCTCCCTTAAAATAAGGTGGACTATTTGAGGTGATTTGTAAAAATATATTATGATACAAAATATTCGCCCACTAAAAATTTAAAACCCCTTAATTTCGCCAAAGGGCGAACATTCGCCCCTAAAATTTTCTATGGTAAACATGAGACAAAGAGTTATTGTGACATGACCTGGCCTCCAAGCTCTAGTTATGGAAGTGGGGCCGACAAACTGACCACTCACAACATCCCCTAGGGCTACAAGACACTCAGGGGCCAAAGGACCTCCCCAAGTGACCAAACCCTGAGCTAGGGCTCTTTTTCACTGCCCTAAACCCACAACTACATGCATGACAAGGCCTAAGTGTAGTTATAGGCCTCCAACTACATTCACAACATTGCTTCCATGTTTTTATTGCCTAAAATCTTCAATTCAGAGGGTGTGGTCCTAAGATCTGAGCCACTTTCCCAGGCCAGCCTCTAGACCACTGCCCAAGTCTGCCTGTAACTTCTCATAATGATAAATGACATAATGATAAATATTTTCATACAAAACTTGAACAAGAACTAACCCAAGACATGTCTAGACCATAACAAACATTTCATCAAACACAAGGTAAATATGTAAGCTATAGGTCATGAATGCATATATGAGTGTAAATTTTTTTTCTTTAGCTAAAAATCATCAAGAAGTTCTAATTCCCTCTCAAGTACCTACAACAACACTTGTTATCTCATGCATTCATCAACCATTCAAATACTTATCAAATATTAGACAAGAGCCATATCTAGAGCACATCATGGAACCATGCTTATAACCAGCATATAAATAGAATATTAAACATGATAAACTAGCCATCAAATCAACATAATAACAAGTACAAGTGCTCATAAATCACAATAGGAAAATATATCTTATCAAATTATGAAAATCCAACCAAGTCAGTGACTTCCATGTACCACGTGACCATAGGTTCAACTAAACCAAATCTTTCTTTCATCAAATCACCCTCATGCCATATTCCAAGCATGAATATGGGATCTCATGGGATAAACCAAGACATAGACAACCAAGGGAATCCACAGGTTAAACCACCTCCACCCTCAAACTACCACGATTTCACCAGAATTTGTTAATAGATCACAAAACCAAAACAATCTTGGATGCCTCAAAATTCCTTCACAATCCTTGGAGGAATTTTCATGTCTTGACCCACCTGTCGAGGGCTTCCCAGAGAAAACCATCTCCTCTAATTTCTTAGCATGCAAATTTGTGTCTCTTCACCTTCCTTTTCTCCTAATTTCCTTTATTTCTCATAATTAAATGTCATTTATTGCCTCTTTTCCAATGCCTTTGCCAATTTCCATAGCCATAAATAAACCACAAATGACCCCCAATGTGATGTTTTCCCCACCATTCAACTTGGAATACGTGTCCCATGACCTTGGTCTTATTTTTATTTACATGGAAACTTAACATGGGGTTGTTACAAACCCATCCACCTTGGGGGAACACTATTATTTGTGTTCTATGATACCTATAACCAGCAAACCGCTGAAAACAAAACATATTGCATATGGATTTTTATAGCACAACACATTGTAGTATTTAAAATGACCACTGTTGAAAGCATGACAAACATATCATTTACTAGAACTTTATAACACATCTCATTATAGTATTTACAATAGAAACCACATTACTTATGCACATTTTCTACAACCAGAAAATAAACATATTGTTTATGGAGCTTTATTAATCCAGCTCAACACAACACTCACAATAAAATACATATATATACATATGCACATTGGCTTTCACTAGCAAATAAAATGATATGATGTCTACATAAGCAACAAGGGAATCCAGAGGCTCACACCTCCACCCTCAAAGTAATACCATGATTCACCTCCTTCCTAGGAAGTCCATAATCCATTGCCAAGATCAAACCTACATCCAATGTCCAGCACAGTGATCCTTTCTCTACATGTTCCCTTCATGAATAATCATCGACTCATTGTTCTAGATCACAATCCCAATGTGCTTCTAGTTCCATCTAGCAATTCTAATGACCAAAATAAATTCATTCCTCGACCTTCCCTTCTCTACTAAATAGTCCCTCGGGTCATTCGAACACCCCCTTTCGTGCAGTCACTCACCTTCCAAGTTCCCTAGCATCCCCTTCTCTGCTACACAGTCCCTCAAGTGATCCATCCCTTGGAAAGGTTTCCTCGCATTGGAAGATCCAAAAACCAAGGCATATCCCTACCTCGAAACCATCATATCGTTCATAGCATGCTCATGGAAGTCAATGCACACTATTGGGTACAAGTGTCCCCCAATGGTCTTACTCCTGAATGCTTTACCAACATATTTTTGTTTGTTCCAATTCATTTTGTTGTTGCTGCTAATTCTTACAGTCAATTTCAACCACCCAAACCAGTTATTTCCCTACTTTCCTATACCAAGCACATAATTTCCATTAGAATAAAAAGGAATTGAAATAAATGTAAATCATACCTCATTGATGGCTTGTCAATAAGACACTCTTGTAATTTTGTTTACTTCCTATCACAACAAGTAAAACTAGCTCCTTGATCAAATCATCATGTATAATCATGTCACATCCAATTAGCTCAAAACTAAACCATCATAAATCAGAATCATAGGTCACATGAAACCATCACAAATTAGAAGCATAGATCACATGCATAATTAAAAACTAAAATAAAATATTGATACTTATCTTTCAATGATTCTTTTGCTTCTTCCCCTTATTATTTGTTCTTTTCGTACACACACTAAATCAGTTCGAAAAATAGGAAAGTACCCAGTGCCTTCTCTTCTCTTTGACCACATGTACACACTGGATCGGTTGCAAAAATTGACAAGCACAAGCACCTAGTGCCTTCTCTTCTCTTTAATCTCGTACACACACTGGATCGGTTTCCAAACCCTGCAAGCACCTAGTGCCTTATCTTCAAAGAAACAAGGGAACCTAGAGACTATACTACCTCCTCCCTCAATATCAGCAACAAGGGCATCTAGAGACTAAACCGCCCCAACCCTCAATATCGGCAATAAGGACATCTAGGGACTAAACCGCTTCAACCCTCAATATCAACAACAAGGGCATCCAGAGACTAAACTGCCTCAACCCTCAATAACAACAACAAGGGCCCAGACAGTCCCATACCTACATGTGCCATTGTATTATACAACAAATACACATGCACAATGTACCACACAACACATACACCTACACCTGGTGTACAACAAAATACATATATGTACACATAGTACTACACAATGACTACACATGTCATGACACAATGACTATACAATACACATAACACAGTACCACATGTACATAACACAACATGTATGACATGTACACGACACTACATGTACAAGATGTACACAAAAACAGTTCTGCACATCTAGAGACCACATTGTCTCTACCAAGAAACCTTGCCTCTAGTTTCTTTCCACACCTTACTACATGCATACACAATCCAAATCCAGGATCTATGGCTCTTTCCACTGTCCATGCTTGTCCCAAAATGTTGCAGATCACACTGCTTTCATTCTATTGATGTATCCTTCGACATTTCTTGCCATAACATAAATATAGGCACAGTTATAAGCACATAATGTCAAATCATATCCACATGATTAACCTCATAGATATTTTAGGGATATTTTTCCCACTTGATTCCTCATAAACCATAAACCTCTTCATCCCATTCACTTGCATGCGCAATCGTTCTTCCACAAGAATGATCCTTGACGACCCTGTCAAATAATGGCATACATACATACATATATACATATATAGACATCAGCATAGTCATGATCACAACATAATTACCAGATATCATAAGGTCAAGGTTAAGAGAACTCCCTTTATCCATGCATAGCATGCACAAGACTAAGAACAACAATGCCTAACATAGCCAAGGAATCTGATGCCTCAAATTCATTCACTTTACCTTTCTTGTTACCTTTCTCATTATTTTCCTTCCACCGTCCATTTACCCCAATGGACCCAACCAATCCCACTGGTTGTCATATTCTTGCCTTCAGCTGCCCTTAAACATGCACTAGGTTTCATCCGCGTCTTACATTACCTATTGGGTTTCATTCAGCTCCCCCTGAGCTCCAATAACTTTCCTCTTCTCCAACCAATTCCCAATACCCTCAAAACATAAAAGGCAAGAAAAAGAATCCAACAATAAATAAATAAAAACATGAAAATCCAACAAAAAATATGACACCACAAAAAAAGTGGCATGGTCATGCACCAGACATAAACAAAGTTGAAAATCAAGTGAAAACAAATTACAAAGCATCAAAAGCATGAAACTAGCAACAAACACCAAGACTCAACCCCATGGTTCGCAGTGCTTCCAAAGGAAATCTCAACCTGAGCCTTCTTCAATATTTCATGGCAATTTCTTTTGTGATGCAATTCCCTGCGTCATACTTCCATAAACACATAATTATCCATGTATAAATAAATATAACAATATAACAGCTACCTTACCTTGTTGTATCTATCACAATGATCTGTGACTAAACATGTGCATATATCATCTCTCAAGGGACTTCAATTCCTTGACAAATCCAACTATAACTGGAAACCAATTGTTATACATGTCAAATACATATTCATGAATATAGCAGATATCCACATAATGTCAAACAAAAATCAAGGTTAAGAAGACTTCCTATATTCATGAAAAGCGCTCATTCATTTGGAATTGTGGTTTCCAAACATAGCCAAAGGAATTCTCACCCAATTCTTTTCTTTTACCTTACTCCAATTGAGTCTTATTATGTGCTATCACATTTTAGGTATACAAACAAATCAACAGTTACCTTATCGCACTAATACCAAGCATATTTCCCTACAACTATTCACACATGTCAGCCACATGTTCCAAAGATGAAGACATCATTTCTATTAATTTTGAAATTAGCCTTTACAAAGCCTAACAGCCATGTCATAATTGCAATTAACTGACAGTCATTAGTCATAATGCTACAAATAGAACCCACTTGTACTCAACTGCATATGAGTTGTCTCAATGCATATTTTGTTAGTACAACCATCTTGAAACAAGATCATTCCTTCATGTTATCTTATAGGCACATACTCATATCATGCAATTAATCAAACATTCAAAAGACCTATAAACACAACCCCTTACTGTCCACGGTCCACACTAAGGTAGAAGAAGGAAACTACCATAATCACAGTTACCAAAACTTGATTTTCATTTCTCATACATTTTTTACTTGAAAAAATACCACATAATCATGCCACGTTTCCATTCTATAGATTTCACGTCAAGTGTGTAAGGGGATTCATGTGAACCGTAGTCCACTACTTTGCTCTTCATCCATGATCTTCTATTTCCTAAAAACATAACATGTTAGATAAAAAAAATAGATGACATAATCAAACTCATACCTCAATGTATCTAAGGGTATGCTATCACATTTGTACAAGTTAGTCCGGATTAGTGTGACACAATATCACAAGTATATTGACTCATGCCTTAATATCATAACCATTACCATCTGCACAGTCCAATCCAGATTAGCACATCACATATAAAATCAAGATCTTAAGTTAAATGACCATAATCATCTTTTGTGTGACTGCAATGCATATAGCAACAAGTTAACTACCATGTATTACTAACTCCCACATGTGCATATGACCGCATTGGTCAACTAGTATCTGTCATGCATGTAACCATAACAACAATAGCATGTCAGGCATGTCTATAACCATAATGCATATAAAAACCATTAACCATCATACATGTACTTCAAACATACAAACATGTATGATGATCTTCGTTTTACCCCGAGGTCCAGTGTTGTAGCCTTGATCTAACAATCTGCATCTCCTGCTCCATCTCAGCCAACATATCGACATCATGATGACACAAACTGCATAATAACCACCATGATGCATGCCCAACCTACTATGCATGCATAACCATATACATTTAGCCCATCCAATCCAAGTTTTTGAACCTGGAAGCATTGATACCACCCTATAACATGCCCCCTCCCACATTTACGCAATTTCACTAGCCTGACAAGGTACACATTAGACGAAGAGTTACTATGACATGACCCGGCCTCCAAGCTCTAGTTATGAAAGTGGGGTTGAAAATTTGACCACTCACAACATCCCTCAGGGCTACAAGACACTCAGTGGCCAAAGGACCACCCTAGGTGACCAAAGCTTGATTTGGGGCTCTTTTTCACTTCCCTAAGCCCACAATCGCATGCATGACAAGGCCTAAGTGTAGTTATAGGCCTCCAACCACATGCACAATACTACCTCCATGTGGTTATATGTTAGGTCCCTATACTAATAGTGTAACCCCTTATTATTATTAGTACAACCCGCTTATTTTATATTGTTGTGACCATGTAGTCCTCATATTGTTATTATTGTGCCCCATAGAAGCCCATTATTTTTATTATTGTGCCCTTACATTATTATTGTTATGTCGACTATGATTATATTATGACCCCTTAAACTCCTATATATAGAAAGGAGGTCTTTTAATTTGTATCGCCCAAGAATTGTTCATTTGTGTAATGTCAATGAGGTTTCCCCCTCGAAGAGGCTTATTTATAAGGCATTCATCTATCTTTTCTATCTTTTTGTGAGCTGGTTTCATAACATTTGGTATCAGAGGCTTGGATTCTAGGGTTTCGCTGCTCCAAATAGGTCATTGTGGAATTTTCACTATACCTTTTTCGCTACAAAGATTCAGAAGCTAAAAAAAACCCATTTGAGAAGAGATTGGTATGAACCTCGAGTCAGAATTTTAGATCTTGTCTCGCTATATTTTCGAAGATATGATCTGAGGAAGTTAGGGTTTTTGCAAGCTCCATAATTTCATCTTAAATAGGCCATCGTGGAATTATCGCTATAACATTTTTTCTACAAAGTTTCAGAATCTGAAATTAAAACCCATTTGACTCATAATCATGGTGAAGCGCAGGTCTGAATATCAGATCTTTTCTCGCTATATTTTTGGAGATATAATCTGAGGAAGTTATGGTTTTTGCAAATGCCCGAATTACATTCTAAACAGGTGACCTTGGGAAAATCGTCATAACTTTCTCTGTAAGAAACAAATTTAAATTTCGTAATAAGTTACAGAAAGAGAACAAACCATAGTTTTCTGTGTATATTTTTCAAATCCGAATGTTGAAACAGTGACACGTGGCACGTCTTACAAGTTCGCTCTACTGAAACATTATATAATCAGGTCATCTTAGGAGATTGTGCATAACTCTTTCTTGGAGAATCAAATTATGATAAGAATTACGGGTTTAGAAAGAGGACTCATAGGGCTATTGCGGGATGCAATTTCAGAACTTGGTGATCTAAAATTAGCGAGTTACAGTCGTTTCAATATCAAGCTCCTAAAATCAAGAAAAGGCAATATGAGGAAGTTTGATGGCAAGGATCCAGTAAATTGGATACTATAGATGGAGCAATATTTTGATCTACATGAGGTTCAACTGTTACAAAAGGTACATATTGCATCTTTATATTTAGAACCAAATCAATTTTTATGGTATAAAGGGCTTTGTTCTCGTAAAGCACTTGTCACTTGGTCAATTTTCACGGAAGAAATGATAGCACATTATGAGGATACAAAGAGTAACACCTTCTTTAGCCAATTGATAAATCTTGAACAAAAGGGTTCAATGGCAGAGCACATTGAGGACTTTCAAAAATTGAATATAAGGGTAAATGATATTCCAGAGAAGCAAAGGATTGATGTCTTCATAGAGACTTTAAAGGATAACATTCAACATGAGGTTCATCTTTGGGAACCTGATTCATTGGAGAAGGCATTCAGGTTGGCAAGAAAAATTGAAAGCGAAATTATGGAAACAAGGAATCCCACCACTCACGACTATAATTATGGAAGTGTTTTTTCTCCTAGCCTTCCACAACCTACAAGGTTTACACGACAACAATTGGAAGAAAAAAGAGCAAAAGGTCTTTCTTACAATTGTGATAGTAAATACACTAAAGGTCATAAGTGTGTTGAGAAGAAATTATTTTACATAGATTATGAAGAGGAGGAAGAAAAGGACCAAGAAACGTCAAAAGAAGAGGATATACACCAGGAACCAACCCCAGAGAAAGAATAAATGGATGCGACCATATCTTGTAAATCATTGACAAGAATTACCATTCCTCAAACTCGCAATATAGAAGGACATATCAAGAAGTGAAAGGTTCAAGAAGTGAAAGATCACATTGAGAAAGAAGAAATGAATCTGACCATATCTTGTAATGCATTGGCCGGAATTACCACTCCTCAAACTTTCAAGATAGAAGGACATATCAAGAAGAAAAATGTTCAATAAGTGAAAGATCACATCGAGCATCAAGAAATGAATCCAACCATATCTTGTAATGTGTTGGAAGAAATTACGACTCCTCAAACTCTCAAGATAGAAGGACATATCAAGAAGAAAAAGATTCAAGCAGTGAAATATCACATCGAGCATCAACAACAAGTTCTCTAACTTTTAAAGGATAATTCCAGTTTGGTGCAAAATCGAATGAAACAATAGGTAGATCAACATCATAGTGAAAGAAGTTTTGGTGTAGGCAATTGGGTATTTTTACGACTACATCTCAAGCAAGCTATTTATGAGAAGGAAGTGTTGGCAAGACTACATGCACTTAAGAAATGGTGACCTTACCTAATGGGAAGACACTTCAAGGTAAAAATGGATCATGATAGTCTTAAATACTTTTTAGAACAAATATTATCTTAGAAGAAGAGAAAAAATGGGTCACAAATTTGTTGGGTTATGACTTTGAAATCATCTACAAAAAAGGGAAGAAAAATGTTGTTGCAGATGCACTCTCAAGAAAGGATGAGGATGTGGAAGCATTGTTTTATTCTATTTCTATTATCCAACCAGATTTGATAAACGAAGCAAGGGATGAATGGAAGAAGGATGAAGAAGTGTGGCCACTCATTCAAAAGTTACAGAAGATACCAGTTCAAACAATATTGCCAGAACTTGATGAGGAAGGAAAATCATATTGAAACTTGGAGCAGTCACAGAAACAAGAACCCGCAACTACGAAATTGATCAATTTCAGAGTATCTCATCAAGTGGAAGAACTTACCCGCTGAATATTCCACATGGGAGGACAAGAATTTTATACAGAAGCATCAAGAACTACTCAAGCATTGAGGAAAACACTTTTTGAAGGAAAGGGGCATGTTAGGTCCCTATTTTACTAGTGTAACCCCTTATTGTTATTAATACAACCCCCTTATTTTATATTGTTGTTCCCATGTAGTCCCCATATTGTTATTATTGTGCCCCATAGAAGCCCACTATTGTTATTATTGTGCCCTTACATTATTATTGTTATGTCAGCTCTAATTATATTATAACCCCTTAGACTCCTATATATAGAAAGGAGGTCTTGTCATTTGTATCATCCAAGAATTGTTCATTTGTGTAAAGTAAAGGAGGTTGCCCCCTCGAAGAGGCTTATTTATAAGGTGTTCATCTATCTTTTCTATCTTTTTGTGAGCTGATTTCATAACATTATAGCCCAAAATATCTAGTTCAGAGGGTGTGGTCCTGAGATTTGATCCACTTTTCCATTTCAACCTCCAAACCACTGCCATGATTTGCCTATATCGACATAATGACAAATATTTTCATACAAAACTTGAACAAGAACTGACCCAGGACATGCCTAGTCCATAACATACATTTCATCAAACACGTGGTAAATATGTAAACTACAGGTCATGAATGCATATCTGAGTGTAAATCTTTGTTCTTTAGCTAAAAATCACTGAGAAGGTCTAATTCCCTCTCAAGTAGGTGAAACAACATTTGTTAGCATGTGCATTCATAAACCATTCAAATACTTATCAAATCTTGGACAAGAGACATAGCTAGAGCACATCATAGAACAATGCTTATAACCAGCATATAACTAGAATGTTATCCATGAAAAAATAACCATCTAATCAACTTAATAACAAGTACAAGTGCTCATAAATCACAATAGGAAAATATCTCTTATTAACTTATGCAAAATCCAACCAAGTCGGGGACTTCCACATACCACCCGACCATAGATTGAGTTGGACCAAATATTTCTTTAATCCAATCACCCCCATGCCATATTCCAAGCATGAATGTGGGATCTCATGGGATAAAACAATACATAAACAACCAAGGGAATCCAAAGGTTAAACCACCTCCACCCTCAAACTACCGTGATCTCACCAAAACTAGTCAAGAGATAACAAAACCAAAACAAACTTGGATGCCTCAAAATTCCTTCATGACCCCTTGAGGAATTTTCTTGTCTTCACCCACATCTCGAGGTTTTCCTCGAGAAAACCATTTCAACCCCCAACCCTTGGGAATTTTCCTAAGACCGGATCACCTAGATCCAAAATCTTCCGATAATCCAAAACTCAACCAAGAATGAACCCAATCGCACCATGGTTATCCAGGAAATGGCAAGGCCAGGCTGAAACCAATTTCAAATTAGGAAAATCACATGCTAATGACAAGAAGTGAACCAAATAACCGAATGGATGTATCATGCATTCACACCTCAGCTAAGAAATCATACATGCACCCTGTTACCTACAAACTCTTCATGTTGAAGTTGTTGATCTAGCCTTCTCCTTGCTTTCCTTTGCTTTTCCTCTTCCTTCCTTTGCTTGCTTGTCCAAGAGCTTGGTCTCTTTCCTTTTCTACACCTGCTCCAAAGATGGGAAAAAGTTGTCAATTGATCCTAAGGTGCCTTTTTATCATTGATGTCTCTATTTTCTTCATTTTCCTTCATTTTTCCTCTAACTTACTTAGCATGCAAATATGTGTCTCTTCACCTTCCTTTTTTCCTTTTTCCCTTTATTTCTCATAATTAAATGTCATTTATTGCCTCTTTGCCTTTGCCAATTTCCATAGCCATAAATAAACCACAAGTGACCCCCAATGTCATGTTTTCCCTAACATTCATCTTGGAATATGTGTCCCATGATCTTGGTATTATTTTTATTTATATAGGAACTTAACCCAGGGTTGTTACATCAAATTCCTGGGATAAGGTGGCAGTGGGGCATGTTGTCCAAAAGACAAATCAAGGACGACCCTCCAATTTGCATATAATTGGAAATTCATGAATGGTTGGGCTCAAATGGTACATGGGTGTTGTTGGGAAAAGTATCCAATACGGAATGACCCTATCCCACTCTAAGGGTGATAGTACCTCAGCAACAACTGAATGCAAAGCTATTCAAGATTACTTCTTTATGAGATGAGAGAGAGAAGAGAAAAGGGATCCACTAACCGTTATCTTCCGCTAATGGTTGATCCAATCTTCCCTCTTGCTGCTTGCTCCTAGCTCCTTGCTCTTTCACCGGCCCAGCTACACAAAGATCCTGTAAAAGCACAAAGAAAGGAAACTACAAGAAGCATACATCCATAACTGATTCAAGGATTAGAATAAATCAAATATACAAGCATCAATTCACCATAGAGACACATGCATATAGAAGAACCTCAAATACTTTATTAATAGAAGAAGTAAAGTTCTGAGAGTGTTACAACCATAATAGGCCCAATCCAGCAACACCTCCCAGCAGAAAGAAATCTCCTCGTCACCTCCTTCAAAGCAATCACCCAATAGTTCTATGCACAAACCAACAGCACTTCCTTACATTCACAAGATTCCAGCCTCCCTAGACCTCATGAGAGAGCTCTATATATAGGAGTTTTGGAGAAAGGATGAGTCAGCTTGAGGCTGGCATGAAGCTGACTAGTGTCCTCTCCCACTTCAGTTATACTTCAGTTCTTGAGTCCACTTGGAGTTTCTTGCTCCCACTTGGAGATCTAGATCCTCTTACTCATCACAAGGCGAATTCCCTAATCCAAGTGTCATTTTGGAAGCTTCCTGGGCATTTGACACCTTGCAGAATGACTGTGCCACTTGGCCAATCTCGCCCAGCGCAGGTAGCCTTCATTGCTTTTGACATTCAGCGCAGGTATAGAGTGGAGCAGTTGACATTCAGCGCAGATGCTCAGTGGAGCAGCTGACATGATCCAGAAATAGCTTGTTTTTGAGTGTTTTCAGGTGGAGAACTGATTTTCAGTGCTGTGGTTTGCTGACCTTGTTCCTCTAGGGGTAGGAACAACATGTTTAGGGACTTTGGATCCCTCAGATTATCGGCATTTCATGCTTCATGCTGTAAGGCACAAAAATGTCTATAACAGTTGCCCCCTAAAGTATGAGGTCGTTTATCGGGTGAAATGCTTTATCAGGAGGATCCGAAGTTCATTCAATTGCTGAGAGGTGCCCTGTAATAAAATACAATACAATACATTATTTTTTCATTCTGCTTTCATGATCTAGCTGAGGCGGGCATTCCCATGCTCAGCTTTATAAATTCATTTTGGTACATAGAACAGATGATCGTCTGATGGTAGACTGATAATTCTCTGCTGAAATTATCATCCTTTGAGTAGGATGATCATCTGTTGCAATGATGTACATAACAAATGTCTTTATATCCTGAATATATATATCGCAGCCCGGATGGATGAAACTAGATCCGGGGTCTTCAAACTCGTTCGATCTTCACTCTAAGTACAAGTCGATCCATGTGAGAATTGATCTGAAGTCGAACATGGAAAGACATCGCTTGATTACCGGTCAATAATGTAAACCGTTAACAAGCGCGAGAGGAATCACCAATAATGACAATGACCCTCAAGGTACTGCAGTACAATTCACGTGGTGTGAATAAAGGACTTGGCGTCGAACACCACGCAAAATCTTCTGGTCGAAGGTCATTGATGTATACCTGTCGCCGGAAGTGAGAAACTTGCCATTGAGGCATGCAAGCTTCAAAGTACTGGGGGGGTTTGTTCCTAGATCAACTTCTTGGATAATGAGCTGAAGTCGACAAGAAGCGATCCGTCAAAGGAGGGCCTTAATGAATCCCACATCAATGACACGAAACGGAGCTAATGATTTTAGTGGAGGCGAAAACAATCTGTGAAATATGATTCAGGGTGGCGATCATGGGTGGATGAAGGATAATGTATGGCAGTGGACGGGACACGGTTGACTCTTTCTGAACAACATCTCTTGAACATATAACGACACTGATGTGATGGATCAGTAGCATTACCCCAAATGTGGATGGTTTGGCGAGGACCATGGTGATGAGACCGGTGAATGAAACAACCCAACCCGATGTGATACGGAGGACAAAGTGTCATGTTCAAGAGTGACTTGCTACCATTAAAGCTTTGAGGTTCTCCCAATTTTTCCCCAGTCATTTCTGACCAGTACCTCTTTATTTTTGTCAAGCTTGAGGAGGATAACATATGCTTGTTCTATAACCTGCCCTTCGGGCAAGCCCATCGCTATGTTTTAACGAGCTTAGCGATAGGGAAACTCGTTCTCGTCTAAAGACAAGTTTGTCACTATTTAATCATTTTAACGAGTCTAACGACAAGGAAAACTCGGTCCTTTTCATTTTTAGAGAGTCTGAAAAGGTACAGAAAGTTAACTCCAAAATTCCTTTTTCGTCATCTAATCCCTTAAGTCCGAAAAAGTATAAAACAATACAGAAGGGATGAGTTTTCGTTAACTTTAACGAGCCGAATAAAACAAGCGCTCGACCTTTTTGTGCAATAATCCCTCAGGTCCAAAAAGATTAAAATCTAGAGGAGGGATAGCTCTTCCGGTCACTTTAACGAGCTGGAAGGCCAAAACTCGGCAAACTTTTCATATTTTACGAGTCAGGAGAAAAGAGCTCAAAGAAGACTCGTCTTTTGAGGAACGAGTGATAAACAGGGATAGCAGCGGATTCCAGGTACAGGTTGGAATTTTCCAATCACGGCAGTGTCACAAGGATGGCTAAGTGAAATCACTCTTCGCAGCTGTTCCTCAAAATGGGTAAACAATCATATGGAGGTGAACGATTGGCCAAATGAAATGGAGGTGGCGGGTGCAAACACGACCAAGGCTTTTATGGCTAATAAATTTACGATCACAATGGTTATTTACCGGTACTGGGTTCATTTTTTAAAGAGCTTGAACGCGCCAAAACACTGCTCAAAAGCTTATGTTTATTTTTTAACGAGCATGAACTATGACGCTAAAACTGCTCGGATCTCGCTTTTCTATTTTTTAACGAGCATAAATTCCGCGGTAAAACTGCTCGATATACCAGTCATAAGATAAGAAATGTCTCCTGTGAGATAGCTATTTTTTATGGAGCTTTATCTCACGAAGCTATGCTCCTCATTTGGCAAATTTTGACCTTTTCCCCACATCCTTTCTTTATGCAAGTTCGGAAACGACTAATCCAAAAAACAGATAAATAACCGCTCTTTGCTTGCACTCCAAAAGGTTCGCATGCCCCCAGGTATAAAGTACAATTTCAAGGTTGCCCCTACTTATCCTTCAAAACATTTGTTTTGATGGGTGAGGCTTGCCTCTTTCAGGTTATCCAAAAAATGGTTTTATTTGCTGCCGCAAATGAAACTCTTTCTTCGGCGATGTCTATCATTAGGTTACTCAAAGATGGTTACAATTTGTTGCAGCAAAGGAATCTCTTTCTTTGGAGGCTTCCCCTACTTATCCTTCAAAACATTTGTTTTAATGGGTGAGGCTTGCCTTTTTACCCAAAGATGGTTACAATTTGCTGCCGCAAAGGAATCTCTTTCTTTGGTATTGCCTACCTATTTAGACAAAGGTGAATGACTAGAAATCATCAAACACATAACTTTGACAAAAGAATCTTATTCTAGAACAACCCTCTCTTCCTTTTTTCGGACGGGGTACGGACTAGTCATATTCTTTCGCGGAAATTCTACCTTATACCCAGGGTTTCCTCTGCCCAAAGCAGACCAGGATGCATGCCCCCTGGGTTCCAGTCCCATCTTTCTGAATTACTCGCATTCATCGGGAAGGAGGACTGGGGGTGGAGACATTTCTTGGGTGAATAGACCATTCAGGGTTGGTATTTGACTATTTGCGATGCGTGATCCCGGAAATGAAAGTTGGTCTACGAGCTTGACCATTCTTCGTTCGTGTGGAAAACACATTACTCTAAAGAGTGAGGAGACTATAGCTCCCATGCAATATATATAGTCTCGTCCAAGGAGTAGGTTATAATCCAAGGGTCCTTGAACGACCATCACGTTCATTTGAATGGTCTTCCCTTTCAATGTAACAGGTACATTGGGGAGGATCCCTAACGGTCGACTGGTTCCTTTATCAAAACCCGAGAGATTTCTTATCTCAGGTAAAAGCTCTGGGGAACCCAGTGCTTTCCAAGAAATAGAGGAAAGGATACTCACAGATGCCCCTTCATCAATGATAGTTCCAGCCATTACCATTCTGTAGATTTGGACTATGATTCTGAATGGTATACTGGCTGGTAACCGGGGTCTGCCTAGTTGGTTCCAATCAAAAGACACAACCAGGTTGCTTGGTGGTGGGACCGAATACACGGCCGGATACGATCCTGACGATGTTCCTTCCTGCGATAAAGGAATGGGCGCATTGCCCTGATGCTCATCAGAGTCGGTGTTGACGAAAAGAATCTGGATGGTGTCATCCTTATTCTCTTCAGTGAGGGTGTCATTTGAAGATGAATCTTCAGTGACGGTGTCATTTGAGGATGAAACCTCTGAAGGAAGAACCGGGTCAACTGCCATATCGACCTTTAGACTTTCGTCTGGTCTGGATTCAGTAGGTTCATTTTCAATGACTGAAGCTTCAGCTGACCACTTGAGCGGGCCAGCTGTATTTTCAACCAACGAAGGACTTGGCACGAGTTTTTTGTATCCAGGAGGAAGCCCCAACGGTGAAACCGGGCGATCTTCCAAAACTCTCTTCGCTTCGTCTAAGAAGGGACAACGGTGGATGGCGTGATCGCCTTCACACAGTCTGCAGGGGGATCTTGCTCCCCCTCTTTGTCTTGAACCTTCACTTTCGCTGGTTGACAGTAAGCACTCAACCTGGCTATCAGAGGTTGATGCTCCCGAATTGTGCAACCGAGGGGACCAGTCCCTTAGTATCCGAGGAATACAGGGACAATCTCTATGGAAGTGGTCTCCTATACATATGACACATGGCGATTTAGGCCCGGTCTGTGCTGTGTGTGGATTTTTGTCAGATGTCTTTTGCTTGCCCCCAGTCGCCTTAGGCTCCTTCTTCTTCTTCTCCTTCTTCTTCTTCTCCTTCTTCTCCATGGGAGCTTGGCTTTTGCCGGCCCTACCCTGCGAAGATGAAGGATTGGAGGAAGAGTTATAAGAAGTGGAAGGCTGGTGGGCAACTCTAGACTGATCTAACTGTTGACTCGACTGTTCAGGAACCATGGTGGTCTGAACTACATTAGTTGAGAAAAGCCAAATAGGCAGGCCAATTGTCAGTCCTGGAAGCGACAATGTGGCCATGTGGGGCGCACCAACTTCTCCCCAAGAGGAGAATGGACTAGGATTTCCATCATGTGGAGTTCCTTGGTTGGGGCGTTCCATGTCCTCAACTTAAGATCAACGCGGGAATAGGAGGTGATTATGTTCCGTTTAAAATAAATTTTATAACGACGCTTAGACACAACTTGCTTTTTCACTTTTTAAGAGTCGATAAAAAGCTAAAGATGACTCTAGTCTCCTTCGATGTTTTAACGAGCCCGAAGTGACAAATGCTCGGATGGACTTTTTCAGTTATAGAGTTTGAAAAAGGCCAAAAGAAACTGCTCTGGAGTTCTAGGCAGAGGGTGTGCCAAACTTTTCGCAAAACCACAGAATACGTTTTACGGTATGGTCGATCTTCGTGAATGCTGTGTTCACTGCATTGCGATCAATAGAGCGGCCGACACGGTTTCCTATTGGATAAAGGCTTTATTCCTATAGGGGTCCCCCAATATATACGCGACGGTACGTGGAAGCACAAGTCCGTATTGATACTTATCGCTTCACCGTGGAGGAATCACCCAACCACTCAACGCTAAGATATCACGTTTAACGACGCTGGAACACGTCTCTAGCTTAGACCTCTATGTGTTTGCGTTATGTTTCAATGCGTTGTTATGTAAATTCAATTTATTTTAAGGTTGATCTTGTTTAGCAGTTTGCCTTTATGGATCACCACGAGATGTATGATAACACTCCTAAATGCAGTCTAAGATGATAAGCAAGCTTTTCAATCTTTCAACTTTGAAAACCTTAACTACTGGGGGAAAAGAAAGATAACACCTTTTCACACAGATCATAGAGCACACACTAATGCATTTTTCCCTAAATCAACATGCAGACTGTCATAATGTATATGCACAATGCAAGTATTTCTTTTCTCTTTCTTAATGTTGGTGTAATGCAAAAAGAAAGCTGTTGTATAATTTTGAATTCAATTTCAAGTGAAAGCAAACAAGCTTGTCCAAAATCAAAAGACACCTTAAGATTTACTTGTTTCGACACTAGAAATATATAAACTCAAACCAAATGACGAAAGCAAAAACCCAATCAGCTATGAACAGCAAACAAACTAACTCTTAAGATCAATACGACACTTTATAACAGGTCTAGATCTAAGAGGTCACAGCAAGACTAGTTCACTTTCGTTATGGGAAACTGTAAATGTACAAGAAATACACAAAGAACAAACACAGTTTCTTTATACAACCGAGGCGGAATAGTGACAAGGAAAGTTGGTTTCAGATAGGCCCACTGACTGGTAACAAACAGCAAAAACAAGAGTGAAAACAGGGCAAGAAACAGCAGGAAACCCCAACAGCACAAGGCAGGACTGGTCCAGCGCAGGTGGAACACTGCCTGTTTGACCTTCAGCGCAGGTAGCCCCTTCAGGAACTGCGCTGAAATGCAAACAGCCTTTGTACAGCCTGCACTGAAGAACGAAACTTTCGTTTCTGGTGGTTTCCGGGTCACAGATTGCTCAAAAATTCACAGCTTTTGCTCAAATCAGAAGCTATCAGTCAAGGACACACTAAGGGATGACAAGGAGGATGAAAAGCTATCACTAAGAGCTTATTAGAGTCCTTGTGGATCAGCTCTTCAAATCATAAACTTGCCCAGAAACTGAGCTAGAGTAGCTGCCCTCTACTTTGTATTTGAATGATTCAAACACAGTTCGATTCGGTACTCCCTTTGTTTATGAAATGAATAGCAAAAACACAAACAACCAACAAGATACGATCCCCAGTGGAGTCGCCAATTTGTTGTTGGGAAAAGTATCCAATACGGAATGACCCTATCCCACTCTAAGGGTGATAGTACCTCAGCAACAACTGAATGCAAAGCTATTCAAGATTACTTCTTTATGAGATGAGAGAGAGAAGAGAAAAGGGATCCACTAACCGTTATCTTCTGCTAATGGTTGATCCAATCTTCCCTCTTGCTGCTTGCTCCTAGCTCCTTGCTCTTTCACCGGCCCAGCTACACAAAGATCCTGTAAAAGCACAAAGAAAGGAAACTACAAGAAGCATACATCCATAACTGATTCAAGGATTAGAATAAATCAAATATACAAGCATCAATTCACCATAGAGACACATGCATATAGAAGAACCTCAAATACTTTATTAATAGAAGAAGTAAAGTTCTGAGAGTGTTACAACCATAATAGACCCAATCCAGCAACACCTCCCAGCAGAAAGAAATCTCCTCTTCACCTCCTTCAAAGTAATCACCCAATAGTTCTATGCACAAACCAACAGCACTTCCTTACATTCACAAGATTCCAGCCTCCCTAGACCTCATGAGAGAGCTCTATATATAGGAGTTTTGGAGAAAGGATGAGTCAGCTTGAGGCTGGCATGAAGCTGACTAGTGTCCTCTCCCACTTCAGTTATACTTCAGTTCTTGAGTCCACTTGGAGTTTCTTGCTCCCACTTGGAGATCTAGATCCTCTTACTCATCACAAGGCGAATTCCCTGATCCAAGTGTCATTTTGGAAGCTTCCTGGGCATTTGACACCTTGCAGAATGACTGTGCCACTTGGCCAATCTCGCCCAGCGCAGGTAGCCTTCATTGCTTTTGACATTCAGCGCAGGTACAGAGTGGAGCAGTTGACATTCAGCGCAGATGCTCAGTGGAGCAGCTGACATGATCCAGAAATAGCTTGTTTTTTAGTGTTTTCAGGTGGAGAACTGATTTTCAGTGCTGTGGTTTGCTGACCTTGTTCCTCTAGGGGTAGGAACAACATGTTTAGGGACTTTGGATCCCTCAGATTATCGACATTTCATGCTTCATGCTGTAAGGCACAAAAATGTCTATAACAATGGGACCCCATCTACATAGGCACAGTAATGAAGGATGATGCCACCCTAGACCCCGAAATATTTGGATGCGGGCTTGGTAGAATGCCCGGGATTTAAGTCCTGAGGTGACCTTTCATCAGGGAACCATCGATGCGGACAAGTGCCACATGGAAATGATGAAATTTCTTGTTGGTCAAAATGAATTTGCACTATGAGGCAAAAAGTGCAATGGCACGTAAGCCTAGTTGTCACCAAAGGTTTCAGTGGGGAGAAATGTCAAGACCGGCTGGGAGGGTAATGTGGCCATGGAGGGCCAGCACCTATGCCCATTTGAATAAATAGTATACATGTGTGTGTGTGTGTGGTGGGTTGTTGGGGGGGGGGTGTCGAGGTTGGTCCATGTGGACCATAGAAAGGGGATTAATGCGTGACCCCAGTATGAATAGGTTGGCAGTTGTGTGGATTTACCACTTGGGTGGTGACATGGTGGATGACTAGGGTAGCCACGTGGCATATTAAATGATGTGGCATAGTTTTATAAGTTAGCTTTAAACAACCATATTTTTTTTATTTAGATGTTGGATTAGAGAAAACCTTATATCATTGGAAAAGTATCGACGAGATAGACACAATGGAATTATCCATTTTAAATTTTGAGAAAGTCAAAAAAGGTTGAAAAGTTTAGAACCCATTTCCATAGTTGGACCTTGAAGATTGGGTCAGCATAGTAACTGCCTTCTTCTGACCTTAGTGAGTATTAGGGTTAGTAGAGGGTACGTTACAAAGTGGTATCATAGCTTTCAGGTTCAACACTTGGACTGGATGGGCTCTATCGCAAAAGAAATGTAGAAGATGCTTTCAATCCTAAACCTTTTGGGATAAATTGTTGTCTGTTACAAACTTAATAGAGTAGTAGATCTAATGCTCAGACCTTTGTGGCTAGGGTGAAGCTCTAGCTCTGAGTATTGTAGTTGAATTTGGATAAGATTGTGTGCTAATTACAGCAGTTAAATGTGATTGGCATGATAATTGCAAGGATGTTCTGGTATTATTATTTAAGTGGTGTGCTCCTACACACTTGGGAAGAATGGGAAGGTGAATGGTCCTATCATATGAGGGATTTTGGGAAGTCTTTGTGTTTCTTGTGTTGCATGGTATTGATGTTTATATGTGTGTGTGTGTGTGTGTGTGTGTGTGTGTGTGTGTGTGTGTGTGTGTGTGTGTGTGTGTGTGTGTGTGCGCGCGCGTGCGCGTGTGTGTGTTGATTGGATGAGAGAATCCCATGGTTTGTATGATGTATGACGAAGACCCTTGATGGGATGAAGGCATAGTGTTTGTGACTCTATTAGAGATTCAAGTGGATGATAATTGATTATTGTAGGTTTCGATAATATCACTATGACCATGGCTTGTATATTGGTCATATTCATGAGCAAGGTGATTGTTGGTGTAATAGTGTAATGAATGGTTATGTGCTAGCTTAGGATTGGATATAGGTCATGTAGTGCATTTTGTAAATGTGAAAAATTATAAATATGATAGATGCATGTGGTCTCCCAACTTCCCCCCTTGAGGTTGAAGATACCATGATGGTTGGACTTGGAAAATAGGTTGAACTTAATGGCTATTGTTGGCCTTAGCAAGAGGTCTTATTTTTTTTTTTATTATTGGAAATTGTTGTCTTGGTAAAGAGACTGTTTTTTTGAATATGTGATGACAAACTGATATATATACATCTATGTGGTAGTGTACTTAGTCTAGATTGGAAATGGGATAGTTGGTATATTATTTACTATATTTAAGTAATTGTTGGAAATACTAAAAGGGGGGTGAATTGGTATTTCTTTTCAATTGTTATTTTTACCAATTAGATTCTTCACAGATTAATCAGAGAAATTATAATAATGATTTTATTAAGTATAAAAAATATTGAATGCAATAAATGATGAATGTATTCCAAGCACCAACTTGGACTTGATGAGGCTCCGACCTCTAGAGCTTCGACCCTATCTTATCCAAGGCTCCAACCTTGCGTTTAGGAGCACCAACTCCAAGGACACCAATCCTGTTGTCTTGTCTTCTTTTAATTGAAAATGAAAAATGTACTTACTTGACTGACATCAATGAGATCACCTTACTATGTTTTTTATTTCAATATTCAAGGTCAACTTCACCTGTCCACTTATATTACTTCATTTAATCCATCATTACTTGTGCCACTGCTTGTTGCTTACTTTGGTGGAGGAATCTTCATTTCACTTAATCCATCAATGTGATGTCCAACAATTATTCCATTTTCTATGTCCATTGTTCACTGTTTATGTCCACTATCCACCTAAGGCATTATTCCATTGCCCACTGTCTAGGAAGGAATATGAGATATAGCAGTTTGAGCTAGAAACCAAGTCCTTTTATCACATAAGTAATTCTATGGTCCACAGTTCTATAGTAATTGTTTAAAGGTTTATCATCAAACTACTACATAGTCCGAGAAATAGAAGTGTCCAGGTTAAGCCACAGTCACCGAGCCAAAGATCTAAGGTATACAGGGGCCACAATCACCGTATCTTCAGGTCTTCGAGTCTGAGCACTATTTTGAAGATGATCAAGCTATGCAGTAAAGGATTCACACAATTGTTTAGTGAATTCAAAGCCACAATTTAATGCCTTCTCAATCTGAGATTTTTTCTAGGTGTAGGACCTTGTTCAGTTCAATTCTTTGAGGCCCGAGATGTAAAAGAATAGCCATATCTGATATATATATCTCAATGCTCTTTTAACCCTTAATAATTATTGTTCACAAGATGTGAACCTCCTTCACCTGTTATGTGATTGTGTGATCAAATTGATGATTGAATAATGAATACGAATGCCTAATATATAGTGTTCATGATGAACAAAGAGACATGTCTCTATAAATAGGCCGACATGAGTAGGCCAATATAGTTCGGCTCATTGTCTAGAATAACATCCTTAACTTAAAAAAATTATATCTCCTAAATTATTTGGAATTTAGGGTCAAGTAAGAGCTGAGTCATTGAAAAGGCAAAATTATGCTCTAAAATATGGTATAGGTATCATATTGAGAGGTTTTCCCTAAGGTAGTGAAAAACATTTTTTAATGTGACTAGTCATCAATTAGTGCAGAATTGGAAGTAGAACAGAATGGCTTCATGGATAGTAAGGCCATTTGGAAATGTAAGGCTTCATGGTGACATTTACTAGGAGATCTCAACAATATATATTTCATCAATGACAATTATTGACCAACAATCTCCCCCTTTGTCATTGATGGAAATATTTCTCCATTCTCTCCCCCTTTGACATCAATGGAAAATGGGGTGCCCAAGTACTCTCCATATCAAACTATTTCCTTTGTCATGTTGCTCCCCCTGACATGCCTCTCCTACTCTTGTGAAGATGATTTTTTAATGTGATGCAAGATTTATAACCCCAATCTTTTAGCAAAGGTGTTCAAATGCTTCCCGTGGAAGAGGTTTTGTAAAGAAATCTGCAATTTTCTCTTTTGTATTGATGTATTCCAACTTGATTTTTTGTTTAGAAACTGTTCACGGAGAAAATGATATTTGATTGGAATATGTTTGGTCTTTGAGTGCATTACTGGATTCTTTGAGAGACTAATGGCACTAGTGTTGTCACAATAGATTGGTTGTTTAGTTTATATGTTGACATACTTCAAATATTCCTTCATCCATAGTATCTGTGTATAACAATCTATAGTAACTATATATTCAGCTTCAACTATGGAAATAGATATAGATGATTGCTTTTTGTTGAGCCAAGATACTAGATAATCTCCCATGAAGAATGCATTTCCACTAGTACTTTTTCAATCATCCACGCTTCAAACCCAATCAGAATCGGTGTAATCTGTCACTATAAGAATTTTTCTTTTGGGATACCAAAGACCAAAGTCAAGAGTTCCTTTCAAGTATCTAAGAATTCTTTTCACAACCAAAAAATGGGATTTCTTAGGAGTTGATTGAAATCTTCCCAACATTTGCACTACTTGCATAACGTCGAGTCTTGTAGTAGTTACGTATAGGAGAGCTCCAATTATTGACCTATAAAGAGTTTCATCTACCGAGGGGGGATTCATAATCTTTACTCAATTTGTAGTTTTTGGTCATCGGTGTGCTCATAGGTGCACATTCTTCCATCCCATATCTTTTAAGCATGTCTTTAAGATATTTTGCTTGAGATATGAACATGATTGTTGTGGTTTGAGATACTTGTAGTCCAAGGAAGTAAGATAACTCACCAATCATCAACATTTCAAACTCTTTTGACATTTTTGAGCAAACCCATGGCTCATCTCATCATCATTGCTATCAAAAATCAGATCATCAACATATATAGGAGTGACTAGTAATTTATCCTTGTCCATCTTCATGTAGAGATTACTTCCTACCACTGCCTTTCTGAAGCCTTGTTGTTGTAGATAGTGATCCAATCTTGCGTACCAAGCTCTAGGAGATTGTTTCAACCCATATAATGCCTTTTTCTACTTACATACAAAGTCTTTTCCTTTTGCTAGATCAAACCCTTCTGGTTGCTCCACGTAGACTTCTTCCTTGAGTTCCCCATTCAAAAATATTGATTTTACGTAAATTTGATAGAATTTGAATCCTTTTGAGCAAGAAAATTCCAAAAACATCCTTATAGCTTCAATACGAGCTACCGATGCAATTGTTTCTTCAAAGTCGATTCCTTCAATTGTGAATAACCTTTACAAACAAGCCTTGCCTTATTTATGATGATTTGTCCATATTCATTCATTTTGTTTTTGAACACCCACTTGTTTCCGATTATATTTTTATCTTTTGGATGAGGTACCAGCTCCCATGTCTCATTCTTCTCGATTTGAGACATTTCTTCTTCCATGGCTTTCACCCAATGAGGATCCTTATTTGCTTGAGTAAAATTTTCTGGTTCTATCATAAATAAGAGGGCAACATCATCTTTCCTTGGTGTACTTGTCATCCTTCTTTGGGTTTGTATTCCCTCTTCTACATTGCTAATAATCTGCATTTTCGGATGATGTTTTTAGAGGAATTTCAATTTTGAAGGAGTTTGAGATGGTTCTTTTTGTTTTTCTTGATCTTTTTCCTCTTTTGTTGACTCTTCTTCTTCAAATTCTTCAAGGATAGGATCTTCTTCATGGAATTTAATTTCTTTTTCTGGAAGGGCTTCGTCAATTTTTACATCAATGCTTTCTACTACTTTTCATAGTCAATTATTGTAGTATTCGTAAGATTTTATTCTTGTAGAATATCCGAGGAGTATTCCTTCATCGACTCAAGAATCAAATTTTCTTGGTGAGTCATCATTGATCTACATAAGACATTTGCTTCCAAATATTCTAAAGTACTTTACCAAAGCAGGTCTCCCTTTCCATAGTTTGTATGGTGTCTTTTCGTTATTTGGTCTTAGTTGAGTTCGATTCAAGGTATAAACTGTTGTCCTGACTGCTTCTTTCCAAAACTTGGGCTGCAAATCAGCTGCTAGTAGAATTGTTCTTGCCATCTCTTGTACAGTTTGGTTTCTTCTTTATACTACTTCATTTTGTTTGGGAGTTATATAAATAGAGAGCTCTCTCGTGATTCCATGCACTTTAAAAAATTCATCAAATTCTTTTGAAGTAAACTTTCCTCCTCTCTCTATTCTAAGGCATGTAATCTTTGATTCTTTCTCATTTTTTACTAGAGCTTTAAAATTTTGAAACATTCAAAAGCTTCGGATTTGAATTTTATAAAGTATACCCACATCATTCTAGTATAGTCATCAAAAAATAAAGCAAAATACCTTTCGCCTTGTAGGGTTCGAGTTCTGGTCTGTCCACATAAATCTGCATGTATGATCTCCAAAGGTTTTGATGTAAAGAACTCCTTAGTCTTGAAACTGATTCTTGTTTGTTTTCCATGTTGACATGGTCCACAGACAACTTGATCCGACTGATGATATTTGGAATGTCCTTTACTGCATTTTTTTGTTGATATTTATCAAGTTATCAAAGCTTATATGTCCCAATCGTTTGTGCCATAGCCAACTTTCATCTGCTTGACTTACATAACATTTATTTTCTTGAAATTTTTTCAAAATGTATACATTATCTGGTGTTCTTATTCCTTTAGTTATAAGTTCACATGAGGAGGAGCTCCTTATCTCATTATATTTCGTACTACATACAAACTTGTGTCCTTGATAACAAAGCTGGCTCACACTCAAAATATTGTGTTTGAGTCCTTCCACCAACAATGCATTTTGGGCTTTTCCTTTTCCATTGATGAGAGAAACAGCTACTTTTCCGGCTATCTTGGCAGATCCACTTCTAAAAGACACATTTCCATCTTTCTTGATTAACGAGGTGAATTTATTTCGGTCACCTGACATGTGTCTTGAACATCCACTGTCTACGAACCATTGATTTTCATCACTATGACCACATAAGTCTAGGCCACATTTATCAATAGCGGGTTCATCCTTTTGTAGATATTCCCTTTTGAATGGAAAATTTTGTTCATCATGACCATAATCATTAAAATGAGCAACTTGGATCATACTTATCCAAAGGATCAAAAGAGTTGTAAGTATTGATTTGTCCTTGTTCTTTGCGGCCAAGTGGCTTGCTACGTTGATTCTTATTTCTTGAAGTATTGTCCTTACGAGCCTTGCAATGCTTGGCTTGATGACCAAAGTTTTTACAATAAAAACAATAACCAAGAAATATTGTTTGGTCCCTGTTAGAATAGCCTTGACTTGAGGTAGTATTCTTCCTTGGAGTTGTCCTTCCTTCATTCCTTGGTTTGATGAAGGTGAACATTTGTTCTTGGTGAGATGACTTCTCTTATTTTGGATGACTACAAGGAATGTAAACATAGCTTCTTTAGATTTCCTTATTCACATTCTCCTTTGTACTTTATGATTCTCCTTTGAAGAAAATCCCATATTTGTCATATTGAGGTCTTTGAGCATTGAAGATGTTATCAAATAATTATTTTTAATAAATTAATATAATAATTTAAATATTATTGAATTTGATTTTTTTATTCTTGTTAGTTGTATTTTTCAATTATTTCCCATTAATAGAATTTTTAATAATATTTGATTTTAATAAATTAATTTATATTATTTTTCAAAAACTAACCATTTAATATAGCCATTACTTAATAATATTTGTTAATATCATAATTTAAATATTATTTCTCAAAAATAGTCATTACTTGAAATTGTGGTCTCTACATTTCTCTCTTTAAGTCGTTGCCATGGTCTGGCTCTTCATCTGGTCTAGATGATGAACCACACTTGTTGGTTCGAAATGCGTCTAACAAAAAAAAAAATTTATGCGATTGCTACTAAAATACTTTTCGTAATTCATTATGGATCACAGAAGCCTGAATTCATAAACTCCTTTTAACTTGATCCAATTCTTTTCTTAGCAAAACAATTTCAGTTTCACGTTTTCACAAATCTCTTCTTTCTCTTTTAGTTTATTGTTCAGGAAGTCTTCCCTCCTTCTTGCTTCCTCCTTTCCAACTTTCATAATTTCAAATTTTTTCTTCAATGGCACTCATTAGTAACTCATCCACATTTCCTTCGCCTTCTTGTTCGGAGTCATCATCATTTCTAAATTCCATGAATAATACTTCTTTGCTTCCAGTGTAGTCATTTTCCTCATCTGACTCATCATCATTTCTTTTGTGAAAAGTGATATTTTTAGTTGATTTCTTCTTGGTGATCACGAACTCATCTTCATCAGAATCATCTTGTTTTGAGAAGAAGTTCTTCTTGTTAAAAATTTTATTTTTGAACATCCCCTTTTTATATTCCTCCTCATTATCACTATCATATTTATGAGGACAATTTGCAGCATAGTGACCTATCCTTGTGATGAGCCCCAAAAATGGATAATTATGTGGGCTCATTCAACCTCCTAATTCGACTTAATCCACCATTCTCATTAGTTTATTGCATGTTTTTTATTATATTTATGCTAATAGAGTGAATTGGGTTAGTCATTATGCCAACAAGTCTAATGTGTGCTTTGTGTAGTCTTTTTTGTCAATTTGGAGACAAAATCAAAGGTTTTAATGAGCACTTGGCAACCAAATTCGTGGGAGAACAAGGGAGAGGATTTGTAGGAAGGTGTCCCCTTCATTTATGGGCCCTTACCTCGAATTCTCCGCCATCAGCTCGGAGTTCAAGGGCCACCAAATCAATTATCACAAGGGCAGCCAAGCAAGTGCTAGTAAAAGTGATGTTAACTACAAGTTTTGGCAGCCGAGTTCCTAAAGTTTAGGAGGGTTGTTGGGGTCCTCAATTTGTATAAATAAGAGGGCTTAGGGCCTCATTTCAGTTAGTCACTTTGTAGGCAGAAGTTAGCTAGTTTGTAGTTCGATTTCAGTCAGTAGATTAGCTTTGCATTTCAGCACATTTTCAAGCTTTCCCTTGTGGACAGTTTTTGATGTAACTCTTCTTTTCTTGCTCAATAAAGATGAATCCAGCTTTGCACCAGCTCTAAATCTCTCTTAGGAGGTTGTAGCTCTTGGGTTTGGGCCCATCTCAAGTGACCAGTACCTCCTTTGTTTACTTTCATGTGTCTTTGCTGCGTTCTTAGAATAAAATCTGTTGTTTAGATTTAAATCTTGCTTTGTTATTTAGATTGATTTTGATGATTAAAAAAAGCTTTTCATGTTCAGATTTAGTTGATAGGTTAATAACAGGGAAGATCTTCAAAAAAAGGGCCATCAAACACCTCTGATTTCACCTCTCCCTCAGTGGGATCAGGAGTTGGGATCAAGGTGACCTTGCTGCCACCAAAAACACTATCTTTGCTTCGCCATGCAACCATTAGTGTTCGATTCTTATTTGCAGAAGTTGGTTACTTGTTCAGATTCTTGATTGCTTCATTGCATAAGTTATTTCACATGGTTTCATTGCAAATAGACTTCTGTTCCATTTCTTTGTTGTTACATAGGTCAGATTAGGTCAAAGTAATTAGCTTCTTGATTTTCCAAGTCTTCATTTGTCTAATTCGAAAAACGAATTGCAGAGCACCTGCACCACTCCTCTATCTACCCATACTCCATCAAACCCATCTGCTCCATCCCTCAACTCAGCTTCTTGCCTTATGTTTTCCATTTTCTCACATAACCCTAGTTTTTATGCATCATTGCTTCAGTCCTCCTTGAACAAATCCAGCCATCTACATCTATCCTCAACTCCATCCGCCAGGTCCTAAACCCCTTAACATCATTATCCAACCTCCATTTCCACTTTCCCACCATTTTTCCTCCATCAACCCTCCAAAATCCACTTTTCGGAACATCCTGTAGAAAATTACAGAACATCCTGTAGAAATTCCAGAACATCCTGTAGAACCCCTGCAGACTTCCTATAGAAGCTCACGAATGAGGTTTCTTGGTAGCCAAACTCTGTGAAACTCTCTGGAAGGGTGTTAGGGACCCCTTATCCCTCTCTGAACCTTCCCGACCTCATCCAAGCATTTCCCCTCGCCAATCCACCTCTGCACAGTCAAAACAGTCAAATTGCATGCATGATAATTCTGGCAACGTATTCAAAAATACAAAAAGATGTCTTTTCTAGATGTTACTGTAGAAGTAACTTAGATACATGAATTTACCTTCCTAGAAGTCAATGGCAGTTCTTTCAGTAGCCTGCATCCTCTTCCTTGCATCAGTAGGGTTAGCTGGTAGAATTAGGGTTTGCTAGGATTTACGTTTCCTTTTAGCTTTCCAGTTTCTTTCTGCAAGTAGATCAGCCTTCTTTAAGTTAGCTTTCGTCCATCAGTCAAAAATCTTCTTCTCAGAGCTCATAGAAGTTGGCTTAAGCCCCTAGCAGACTTGTGCCAGCTGACCAAGTGACAGCTGCGACAAGAGCTAGTACTTGTGCATACAGCATCGTCGCTTCCAATTTTGTTACGAACTACCGGGTTGATAAAAGTAAAGAAGGGAGTCCCAGGAGTTGTAGCATTATTGCTGCAATACTGGGGCCCACCACCTATTTTTGGCGCCGTTTCCGGGGAAGCGTCAGAGTATTGGTGATTACTGCTTTTCTTCTATTTTCCACTACAACCTTCTGCTAAGTAGTTTATTTCATTTCCATTATGCAATTTCGTTTATGCAAAAGTAGATTAGCATTTCCCGCTTTCATAGATTAGCATTTCAATTCCGCAATTTCATTTATGCAAGCGTGGATTAGCATTTCAATTCCACAAGCGTAGCCTAGCATTTCATTCCTACAATTTCATTTGAGAAAAATAGATTAGTCCTTTCCTGCTTTCATTTCAATTCCGCATTCTCATTTCAGCAAGATAGTTAGTTGCAGTTCAATCTATTTTAGTTTTTGTAGGTACAAGCAGAAAAAAAGAAACAAAAATCAACCAAAAAGATTTCATTTCATGCCTTGTAGGAGTAGAGATAATTCAGAAAAATGATTGCACAACACCCCCACTGCTTCACACAGCGAACCTTCTCTCTTCTTCGATGGCTGTGAGTAAAGAACCCTTAGGTAAACAGCAAGACATATTTGAAGAACCTCAAGGGAAGAAGAAGAAGAAAACATTCCTCTGGAGCAAATGGCTACAAGCAAAAATGTTGGGAGCAGTACCTTATCCAAAATCAGATGGAAGATTTCAAGAGCGAGATGAGGTAGTTTCTTGCCATGCAACTGGATACCCTGCAGATCCAAAGGAAGCAAGAGGAAGCCGAGAGGGCTTTGGTCATCTTTTGTCCTAGGTGCACTAGAAAGCATCCTAGGAACGAATGTCCAATGCACTCCTTAGAAGTGTGTTTCGTCTGTGAAGGATACCATCCTACGAATCAGTGGCCTTCCTTGCCTGGAATCAAAGCTGCATATCAAAGGGCAAAAGGATCCACTGAACCACTCTATTATCTGAACCAAAGGAGGCCACATGGATCCATACCTTACCAGCAGGGAATGCAAGGGACATTCCAGACCTATTACAACCCCTATCAAGCCACTTCCATGCCTTCTTGGGGTCCCCCTGCTCATCCTTCCTAGTCCAAACCCCCTCCTTGGTCGTATCCTCCTCAATACCATGCTTCTCCAGTTGCTCATTCGTTTCACTCTTATGCTCAGCCACAGCCTCAGTGGAATGCACCTCATCAGGGGTGGAGGCCCCAGTACAACTCTCCTCCCGTTCATTTGCCTCCACCACCTGCCCAACCACAACCCCATCCACATCCATCTCAAATATACACCCCCACTCAACTACCCGTACCACCATTCCCAAACCAGCCCATTAGAGCAGCTCAACACAATTGCAATGCTGAGGCACAACATGTCCAAATGACTCCTCTTGAGCTCAATGATCTTCACCATAGCTCAGGAAGAGTGTTGCAAAACAGAGATTATATTGACAACATTGAAGGACCAAAAGCAAAAGAAGATTCCAAAGAGGAGATCAAAGCACCATGGGCTGCACTTGATGAAGATCAGAAGCAGAAATCAAGAAATCTCCCTCATGGTTACCATCAAACCTCCATGTAGTCAAGAGAAAAATCGGCACAAAGAGGAAGATGTGAATGTCATGATAGAAGAATATATGGAGAATGATCCAGATCAGCAAAAGGACCAAGGATATCAAAGCTATATTAAGACATGGTTCCAGACGGTCACTAAGTTGCAGCAGTACTCTCTTCTTCAGCTACGTTTGATCCCTTCAAAGTCAAATCATTTGGTCTCTGAAATCCGGATAGTTGTCAAAGCATGCATTTCAAGCCTCCACATCATCTTGTCTCTAATCTCGATGTGCACATGGCTCCATTGGAAGTATTCTTATACTTAAAAAGAATTTTGTTTCTCAATTAGGGTAGGGTAGAGAAAAAAAAATAGAAAAAAGAAAAATGGAAAAATGGAAACAAGAGGAGAAATCTAAGGTGAAAAACTCCTCGGAGGCGCCTTAGATTGGCTCATTGATTGAAAATCTCCATGAGGCGGTCAATGGGTTGGAAAAAGAAAAAAGAAAAAAGAGAATAAGATCCCTAGGTGAAAACCTCCCTTGGAGGCGCCCAGGGCAGGCAATTAGGGTGAAAACCTCCATGAGGCGCCCTAGTTGTTTTCAAAAAAAAGAAAAAAGAAAAAAGAGAAAAAAAAAAAAGAAAGCAGGACTAATCTATGTGAAAAATTGCCGGTTGCAGTGAATACTTTGCAAGAAAAGAGGGGCGCGCAAAACGAGGAAAGAAGTCTGTACCAGGCTCCAGGACATTCCTTCGGACACTCCCTCCATGGCCACTCACCTCTCCTAGGATTTGGTCACATTCAGGTCAAGATTAGGCTTTCTACAGGAAGTTCTGGGCTTTCTACAGGAAGTTCCAGGCGTTTCTACAGGAAGTTTTGAATTTTTATAGGAAACATCCTGTAGAACCTTCGGACGAGCCAAATTTAATTTTGAAAGGGAATCTGATGGTTGGGATCAGTTTGTTAAGCCTACATCCACACCTTTATGCAATCCAACACCATGTGGCGCCCTGTTCCATCTCTTTCCACCTCCATTGCACCCACCTGGTTATGTGTTCCTGCACAGTCATACAAGAAACCATGTTTGCCTCAGATTGACAGCAAGAATTCTTAAGTGACAAGTCAAGCAACAAAGTCTCGCATGCTCTACCTGTCCAAGCTCCATCTAGACTCTGCATCAATGAATTCCAAGTCTGCATTATAGTCTGCGCTCATTTTTCTTACCATGCAACAAAACGGTAAAATGCCTTGAAGCAAAAATACCTAGTGCTGAAATTTGTTTTTTCCCTAGCTTGAAAACCGTGCATCCATTTGCAAAACCATTTCACAGGGAGTTGTACAGGGATGATGGCAACATGCCCGAGCAATTTCAGCCCATTCCGGTGCACGGTTTCCAAGAAACCAGCCTCCATCACCTTCAGCCATTTTTGCATTTTCTCCATATCCGTGCATCCATTTCAAAACCTATTTCATGGGGAGATGCACATGGGTGATAGTAGCCTACCCAAGAAGTTTCAGCCGATTCCGATGCACGGTTTCTGAGAAATTGATCTCTGTAATCTTCAGCCATTTTCCGTTTTTCTCGAAATCTATGCATCCATTGATCGCGATTTTGCTATGGGAGGTGCATCATGATGATAGGAACATTCTTAGCAAGTTTCAGATCGATCTTATCTATCGTTCGGGAGCAATGGCGAAAACAAGTTTCTGTCCTGTGAAAATTCAACATCAGCAGCTTGAGGGTGCAGATCTGAACATGAAGCCAGCGCCTGCAGTGTGGATCCGGCCAGAGGATACCTGCACAAGAAAAAATAGCCATGAATAAACAACCCAGCACCCATGCAACCACAGAAACCAATGCATGCAGTAAATGAAAGGCCACAGCACCTCATAACAACCATTCGACTTCTAGGTACGTGACTAAAACTCATTCCTCTATTGCATGAATCTAATCTAAGCACTGCATGAACAAATGAGATGGTGGGATTCAGCCAGAAAGCTATCCAAATTCGATTGCACTCATCCAGGGATCACCAGCGCACGTGTATAATCATTCACGGGAGATTTAAAAAAATAAACAAACAGTGGTAGAGATTTTAACTCCAGTGCAACTGATTAACGAGAAGAGGACATGCAGCTCATCACAGCACTGTAGTCTGCATGTGGCCACGTACACCTGGCCACTTCACTCCCTCACCACAAATCACCACAAATCATAAACTGTTGTTCAGTTGCACTTGCCACATCCTCAACTGAAGTATGCACCAAATGCTTAACTAGTCGTCCTCCACCAGGGTTTTCTACCTGTTTCAAAATCTTCCCGCGTCCCAGGCTCGTTCAGAAGCCGGCAAAGCATTCTACAGGAAGACGTTCTATAGGAAAGTACAGCAAAGCCTTCCAGAGTAGAAAAGCCTGGATTTTTCTTCGACAAATTGGGAGTCCTGAGAGAGGTAGGCTCGAAAAACGCCATACCCGTGCATGAAATTTCAAAAGGTTGTAAATTAAACTGTTTGGAGTAGGGAAAGTTAAAACAAGTTTGCCTGTGGGTCAAGAATTTTCATTTGTCTGGGTGATACATGGAGTTTTTTTCAGTTGGTTCAATGTTACATTCACCTCCACGGTGCCTGTTAACAAATCCCTCCTGTAGAGACGATAAACCTCTGTAAGGACTGATCTATGCATAAAAAAATGTGACTTTTATGTGGTTGGGGATAAAAATCAAGCTCTGCACTCTGTCTGTGAGAGCCTAATTCCCTTTTGACAGTCGAGTTTTGGGCAGCAACAACATTCTAACCAGGAATTTGGTGCAAATTGAAATATAAAGACCTGAGGGATACTGTCTTCCAAGTTCTGGGGAGGAAACCATACACACAATTCCCCTTCTGATCAGAGCACAAGCCCAAAACAAAGCATTTTCATCATGCCAAGAGGGTTTATCAGAAAGGAACCCTCAGATTCCAGGAAATTGCGGGAAACCTAGGACAGACCACCACAGAGAGAACAGGAAAGGCAAGAGGAAAAGCAAGAAAAAGGACAAGCAGCTGAGGCCAAAGTTGTGAGTGGAGTAAACACACAAATGCTAAGGGGGAAGTGGTTGCAAACCCGGGCAGAGAGGACTGAAAAAGTACAAACAAGTAAAGGCACACCCAAGGCAACCACAACACAATTCAAAGAGAAGGCACCCCCAGCCAAGCAAGCCAAATTAGGGAAAACTGGTTCTACAGGAAGTCGGCAGACTGTTTCTACAGGAAGCCAGCAGACTGTTTCTACAGGAAGCAAGAAAACTGCTTCTACAGGAAGCCAGAAAACGGCCACTACAGGACTTTCTACAGGAAGTCTGGGGAAAGGGCAGCAGAAGGAGAAATCGGCTGAGATTTTAGCTAGGGAGGTAGCAGCTGTGCTGGCCACCCTAAGCACATCCCCCAAGCAGAAGGAAAAGCGAAAGAGGGAGCCTCCCCTGTACTTTAAGGCAAGAAGAAGTGTAAGAATTAAAACCGGCAGACCCCAACCACCGTCCAAAGAACCAATCACCATTGTCGACACCCCTACCACACCAAGGAAGAGGTCCCCATCAAAGGCATCCATCACCTATGAACGGGGACGCCCGAAGACATCCACCTGGAGAGAAAGAATGAAAATGTTGGACACAAAGGCCTCTCTACAGGATGCTGAGACAGTTCTACAGGAAGCTGAGAATTCTCTAGGAAAAGGAGCACAAGCAGTGGGAAGAAGCAGAGAGAAAAGCATGGTTTCATGACCGAGAAGAGGACATCACTTCAGAAGCTTGGCATGATAGGGAGGACACCAGGGCCATCAAAGATGAGGAGATAGATTATTTGCTCAGAGGATGAGCAACACTTTCAGTAGGGGGGTGATGATGAGCCCCAAAAATGGATAATTATGTGGGCTCATTCAACCTCCTAATTCGACTTAATCCACCATTCTCATTAGTTTATTGCATGTTTTTTATTATATTTCTGCTAATAGAGTGAATTGGGTTAGTCATTATGCCAACAAGTCTAATGTGTGCTTTGTGTAGTCTTTTTGGTCAATTTGGAGACAAAATCAAAGGTTTTAATGAGCACTTGGCAGCCAAATTCGTGGGAGAACAAGGGAGAGGATTTGTAGGAAGGTGTCCCCTTCATTTATGGGCCCTTACCTCGAATTCTCCACCACCAACTCAGAGTTCAAGGGCCACCAAATCAATTATCACAAGGGCAGCCAAGCAAGTGCTAGTAAAAGTGTTGTTAACTACAGGTTTTGGCAGCCGAGTTCCTAAAGTTTAGGAGGGCTGTTGGGGTCCTCAATTTGTATAAATAAGAGGGCTTAGGGCCTCATTTCAATTAGTCACTTTGTAGGCAGAAGTTAGCTAGTTTGTATTTCGATTTCAGTCAGTAGATTAGCTTTGCATTTCAGCGCATTTTCAAGCTTTCCCTTGTGGACAGTTTTTGATGTAACTCTTCTTTTCTTGCTCAATAAAGATGAATCCAGCTTTGCACCAGCTCTAAATCTCTCTTAGGAGGCTTTAGCTCTTGGGGTTGGGCCCATCTCAAGTGCCCAGTACCTCCTTTGTTTACTTTCATGTGTCTTTGCTGCGTTCTTAGAATAAAATATGCTATTTAGATTTAAATCTTGTTTTGTTATTTAGATAGATTTTGATGATTAATAAAGGCTTTTTATGTTCAGATTTAGTTTATAGGTTAATAACAGGGAAGATCTTCAAAAAAAGGGCCATCAAACGCCTCTGATTTCACCTCTCCCTCAGTGGGATTAGGAGCTGGGATCAAGGTGACCTTGCTGCCACCAAAAACATTATCTTTGCTTCGCCATGCAACCATTAGTGTTCGATTCTTATTTGCAGAAGTTGGTTACTTGTTCAGATTCTTTATTGCTTCATTGCATAAGTTATTTCATATGGTTTCATTGCAAATAGACTTATGTTCCATTTCTCTGTTGTTAAATAGGTCAAATTAGGTCAAAGTAATTAGCTTCTTGGTTTTCCAAGTCTTCATTTGTCTAATTCGAAAAACGACTTGCAGAGCACCTGCACCACTCCTCTATCTACCCATACTCCATCAAACCCATCTTCTCCATCCCTCAACTCAGCTTCTTGCCTTATGTTTTCCATTTGCTCACATAACCCTAGTTTTTGTGCATCATTGCTTCAGTCCTACTTGAACAAATCCAACCATCTACATCTGTCCTCAACTCCATCCACCAGGTCCTAAACCCCTTAACATCATTATCCAACCTCCATTTCCACTTTCCCACCATTTTTCCTCCATCAACCCTCCAAAATCCACTTTCCCACCATTTTTCCTCCATCAACCCTCTAAAATCCACTTTTCGGAACATCCTGTAGAAAATTACAGAACATCTTGTAGAAATTCCAAAACATCCTGTAGAACCCCTGCAGACTTCCTGTAGAAGCTCACGAATGAGATTTCTTGGTAGCCAAACTCTGTGAAACTCTTTGGAAGGGTGTTAGGGACCCCTTAGCCCTCTCTGAACCTTCCCGACCTCATCCAAGCATTTCCCCTCGCCAATCCACCTCTGCACAGTCAAAACAGTCAAATTGCATGCATGATAATTCTGGCAACGTATTCAAAAATACAAAAAGATGTCTTTTCTAGATGTTACTGTAGAAGTAGGTTAGATACATGAATTTACCTTCCTAGAAGTCAATGGAAGTTCTTTCAGTAGCTTGCATCCTCCTCCTTGCATCAGTAGGGTTAGCTGGTAGAATTAGGGTTTGCTAGGATTTACGTTTCCTTTTAGCTTTCCAGTTTGTTTCTGCAAATAGATCAACCTTCTTTAAGTTAGCTTTCGTCCATCAGTTAAAAAACTTCTTCTCAAAGCTCATAGAAGTTGGCTTAAGCCCCTAGCGGACTTGTGCCATCTGACCAAGTGACAACTGCGGCAATAGCTAGTACTTGTGCATACAGCACCGTCGCTTCCAAGTTTGTTACGAACTACCAGGTTGATAAAAGTAAAGAAGGGAGTCCCAGGAGTTGCAGCATTATTGCAACAATACTGGGGCCCACCACCTTGCACATTTAAAACAAATGAGAGGATACTTACCTTTTAGCTTGGATCCTTTTCTTAGGTTTCGTACAAATTGTGCAAGTTCAAATTCAGTATCGGATTCATCGTTGCTGGTATTCCAATTATTCCCCTTCTTTTTTTATTTTGAAGCTTTGAATGTTTCTCCCTTGGAATTTGGGATCCCTTTTCTCATTACATAAGCAATAATAATTCCATGAAGTTCATCCATTTTTAAAGTATCCAAATCCTTCATTTCATCTATGGAACTTACCTTGGAATCAAATCTATTTGGGAGAGATCTCAGGATCTTTTGAACAATTGTGTTTTCTTCAATATTTTCTTCTAAGCCTTTAAGTGAGTTGACAACTTCAACTACTCAGAGAAAGAATGATGCAATATTTTCTTCGTCATCCATTTTAATACTCTCAAATTGCCTTCTATGAGTTTGGAGCTTTGCCTTCTTAAATTTGAAGTCCCTGTCATATAAAGCGATGAGCTTGTCCCACATTTGTTTTGTAGAATCACAACCCATGACTTTTGTGAATTCAGAGTCAGTGATTCCACTAGTAATGGAATTTAATGCTTTGGCATTTGCAATGTAAGATTTCCTTCCATCTTGATCAATCAGAAGAGTAGGAGGAGATTTGTATTCATCCAAAACCTATTTCCTTACTTCAGGTCTAAGGGAAATTAAATAGTAGGACATCCTTTTCTTCCAAAAACCAAAGTTTGTACCTTCAAACATGGAATTTTTCTTGTCATTTCTTGATTCTTCATTATGACCTGTGAATCCTTCTTCCAACTATTAGGCTGATAATGAAGAAGTTGGCTCTGATACCAATTGTTGGAAATACTGAGAGGGGGGTGAATCAGTATTTCTTTTTCAATTTTTATTTTTACTAGTTAGATTATTCACAATTTAATCAAAGAAATGTATAATAATTATTTTATTAAGTATAGAAAAGATTGAATACAATAAATGATGAATGTTTTCCAAGCACCAACTTGGACTTGATGATGATTCGACCTCTAGGGCTTCAACCTTATCTTATCCAAGGCTCCAACCTTGCATTTAGGAGCACCAACTCCAAGGACACCAATCTTGTTGTCTTGTCTTCTTTTAATTGAAAATGAAAAATGTACTTACTTGATTCACATCAATGAGATCACCTTACTATGTTGTTGATTTCAATTGTCAAGTTCAACTTCACTTGTCCACTAACTTTACTTCAATTAATCCATCATTTCTTGTGCCACTTCTTGATGCTTACTGTGGTGGAGAAATCTTCATTTCGCTTGATCCATCAATGTGTTTTCCATCAATTATTCCATTGTCTATGTCCATTGTTCACTGTTTATGTCCACTGTCCAGCTAAGGCATTGTTCCACTATCCACTGTCTAGGAGGAATCTAAGATATAGCAGTCCGAGATAGAAACCAAGTTCTTTTATCACAAAAGTAAGTTGATGGTCCATAGTCTAGAGTTATGTTTCTTAATACGGGCCACGCCACAGTCAAGAATCCACAGTTTTGTAGTACTTGTTCAAAGTTTTATCATCAAACTACTGCATAGTCCAAGGTACAAAAGTGTCTAGGTTAATCCACAGTCACCAAGCCAAATATCTGAGTTATAAAGGAACCACAGACACCGTAATATTTAGGTATTCGATTATGAGCATTGTTTTGAAGGTGATCAAGCTACACAATAAAGGATACGCATCATTGTTTAGTGAATTCAAAGCCACGGTTCAATGCCTCCTCAATCTGAGATTTTGTCCAAGTGTAGGACCCTATTCATTTCAGTTCTTTGAGGTTTGAGGTGAAGAAGAATAGCCCTGAATGATGTATATATTTCAGTGCTCTTTTAACCCTTAATAATTAGTTTTCACGAGATGTGGACCTCCTTCACCTTTTCTGTGATTGTGTGATCGAATTGATGATTGAATAATGAATATGTATGCCTAATATATAATGTTCATGATGAACGAAGAGACATGTCTCTACAAATAGGCTGACATGAGTAGGCTAGAATAGGTCGGCTCATTGTCCAGAATAATATCCTTAACTTAAAAAAAAATTATATCTCCCAAACTATTTGGAGTTTCAAGCCAAGTAAGAGCTCATTGTAAAGGAAAATTTATTCTATTAAAGATGGTATAGGTATCATATTGAGAGCTTGTCTCTAAGTTAGTGAAAAACATTTTTTAATGTGATTGTTCATCAATTAGTGCAGAATTGGAGGTAGGGCAGAATGGCTTCATGGAGAGTAATTCCATTTGGAAATGTAATGTTTCATGGTGACATTTACTAGAAGATCTCAACAATATATATTTCATCAATGACAATTATTGACCAATAATAATCCACTAATAGTCAAGTGTGTGTGGCAACACATAGCAAGATTCACATTAGAGAAATTTTGAGGTCTAAAATGGGCCTCAAAACAAAAATGTACAACCAAAATCAATTTTATTAGAACCAGTAGGATTCAAGATGATGATGATATCAACCATGGGAAACGAATCACCATTTTTGGAGTAAAAAGGTAAAAAGATTTAAAAACAAACTACATTTTTAACTCGTAAATTCTACTCATCTCCCTACAGTTTTACTCAAATTTTGAGTGTGAGCACTCATTGGATGCAAAATTAAATTCTTCATCCAAGGAGTAACCATGTTGTATACTTTCAATGGAACACATTTTTCATGTATTTCTAATTTTTTGTGTAGCAAGCTCCATTGAAAGTATGTAACATGGGTACTCCTTGGATGGGGAAATTAATTTTTCATCCAATGAGTGCTACCGCTCAAAACTTGAGTAAAACCATAGGGATATAAGTTGAAAATATAAATGAAAACGTAGTATTTTTTTTTCTCCTCTAAAATTTGATGATGTAATCTAAGTTTATTTTATTATTTCCATTATTACTTTATAATATTCCTTAGAAGGCCCATTTTAGACCTCAAAATTTCTCTAATGGTGGCAGCAAAAAGAAACATGTATCGTAGTATGGTGCAGTAGGGTATGGATCAAAACCATCAAGAATGAGAAATATGTAAAGGGACCTTCACGAATTTGGAGATTAAGCTTAGGGACTTAGAAGATGAGCTAAAGATTTGCAAGGCATAGATTAAGAAGCTCGCCAAGAAATAGAAAGAATTGGACGAGTGGAACTATGAACTGCGAAACCATTTGCAGGAACTAACATCTCAAACTAAAATATCAAAAATGGAAAATCACATTGGCAGGAAGAGGCCTTGTGAGCCTGAGAAGGAAAAGAAGATGATATTTTCCTATTGCAATTGTAGAGAAAAGCATCTAAGAAAGGATTGTCCCCGTGGGCTTAAAAAGAAAGAAAATGGCCCCTACAATTCACAAGGACATTAATCAGTGATGCAGGATGTCAAGAAGGAGGGGGAATTCACTCAATAGCCTTGATATATACATATATGTGTTGAAAATATCCCCTGTGAACTATTAAGGTATGTGATACTTTAAGTCCTCCATAAACCATGGAATGTCTTTAGGCTATTTTTTTTATATGTATATGTGTGTGTGTGTGTGTCCATTTGTATATGGTGATGAAGGATATATTTAACGTTAGACTCACAGACTTGAGTTGTTATGGGATATGCTGGGGGCTTGAGGAAACTTGTTGGGTGTGGCAACAAATCCACAGAGCTGTGGTAAGAAATATGAGTGGAACCTAGTAGAGAATGTGACTTGAGAGAGAGGCCTTCACATGAAGGAAAATGAGAAAGGTTGGGAATGGGAAGTGCATAAGTTAGCATGGAAAAAATATGTTAATGTTGGGAAGATGAGGCAAAATAGACCATTGTTGAAATGCCTGGGAGCATTACTCCTGAATGTGATAACTGACATAAATGAAGAAATATGCATGGCTAGAATTTAACTGTGCAAACATTGCTAGAAAAAATAATGACTGGAAGCATTGACACTAACAGCAAGGTAAAAAGGTAAAGGGAGGAATTTAGCCAAAGGAATTTCCTGGCCACGCTAGCAATTGTTGTTGAAAATACCATACACACTATACATGACTAAAGGGAGTTCACTAAATGCATGGACAATAATATGATAGCCATGAAAATACCACAAAATAGGTTCTCTTAGCCTTGACTCGTTTAATGTAACCACCCCTCCCGTATCTACCCAGTTTCACCAGCCTACCAGGGTAAACATGAGATGGAGAGCTACTATGACATGACCCAACCTCCTAGGTCCCATTACGTAAGTGGGGCTGACATCTGACGACAAAATCACCTTCCAAAACATTCTACAAGTGCCACAGGACATTCGTGAGCTGAAAAACCATCCCAGATGTCCAAACCCTAAGTTGAACGCCCTTTTCTCTAACTTGGGTCCCAAACCTCTCCCACAACAATCCCTCCATGCAGTTGGAAACCTCCAACCACATGCACAAGCCTACATCCATGATGTTGCAACCTAAAATGACAATTTCAAATCATGTGGTCGGGGATTTTGAGCCTAAATTCCAGGTCAACCTCCAGACCACTGCTCAAAACTCAGTGAGACTTTCCATAATCAATAATGACATTAGGACAAAGATATTCATACAAAACTTAATCAAAGACTTGACCTAACCATGACAGTCATTTTTTCAAACATATGGAAAACATGTAATGTATAGGTCATGAATGCATATTTAAACATAAGGGTTTGATACTTATCTGAGAATCATCAAGAAGGTATAATGTACTCTCATAATAGCTTCAACAACATTTGTTAGCTTATGCATTCATCAATTAATCAAGCATGTAAAGAGCCATATTTAGAACTTGTTATGAAACCAGCCTTATAACCAACATATAACCATGATAGAACTGTCTTCAAAGCTACATAATAACAAGTACAAGTACCCATGAAATACAAGAGTAAAGGAGCTCTTATTAACATATGAAAAATCAAAGCAAGTCAGGGATTTCCACGTACCACCTAGCCATAGGTTGAATTGTAACAAATATTTCTTTTAGCCATCACCCCCATGCCATATTCCAAGCATGAATGTGGGACTCAAGAAAAAACCAACTAGGTATTCCCAGAGATTAAACCACATCCACCCTCAGTATTTACCGCAATCCTGCCAAAACTGTTCAAGGGATTCCTAGGCCCATAAGAAGCACCTAAACAACATAGCTTTATCACAATCTTGCCAATACAAGTCAAGGGATCACTAGGCCCAAAAAGAGAACATAAACCATCAAGATTTACCACAATCCCAACAAACTGATCGAGGGATCACTAGGCCCAAAGCAAGCTTGGATGCCTCAGAACTTCTTCACCAATACCTTGAGGAATTTACCCGTCTCCACCCTCAATCTTTACCAGAAAACCTCCAGAACTAGTTAAGGGGTTCCTAGGTCCTTGGTAATTTTCCTGAGACCACCTCACCTAGTTCAAAAACCATCCGGAAATCCAAATCTCAACTAAATGAAAGAACCCCATCACACCATGGCTATCTGTAAATGGAAAGAAAAATTTGAAACCACTAACATACCTGGAAAAACCCATGTCAACGATAGCAAGAGAACCAAATACACATATGCATGTACCATGCATTCACAACCCAACTATCACACATGCAACCTGTTACCTGCAAGTATTCTTGTTGAAGTGCTTGATCCAAATTTGCCTTGCTTATCCTTTGTTTTCCTTTGTCTTCCTTTTCTTTCTTTCATCAATGCTAGAGTGCTCCAAGAATTCTCTAACTATGCAATAGTATGAGAGAATAGAGACAGCTCCAAAACTGAATTGAATAAAAACTAAACCAGCAAAAGTTATGAACTGATCTTTAGAAGCCTTTTTATTATTGAGGCCTCTATTTTCTTCAATTTCCTCTATTTTTCCTTCAATTTCCTCCTCATGAAAACATTTGACCTTTCACCTTCCTTTTGTCTTATTTTCCTTTATTTCCATAAATAAAATACCATTTAATGCCTCTTTTCCTTTTCAAATCCTTCATCAATGCCTTTAGCCTTTGTTAATTTCCTTAGTCGTTATAACCCAAAATGAACACCCACTAGGATGTTTTTCCCAACATTCAGATTGGAATATGTGTCCCATGACCTTGGTCTTATTTTTTCCTTTGTTAACTTTATTAAATGAACTTTTAACCCAGGGTTGTTACAAACCCCTCCCCCTTAGGGGAACACTGTCATCAGTGTTCTATGACACCTATGACCAGCAAACCATTGAAAACCAAAAAATATTCTCCATGGAGATTTATAACTTAGCTCGATGCAATATTTACAATGAACAACCTGCTAAAAAGAAAGACCAACATGGCATCCATACCGCTTATTGGAGCTTTATAACACATCTCATTGCAGTATTTACAACAACAACCAAAATATATACATATACCAAAAATCCTTTGTCTTAACCGAAAAACAATGAAGGATGCATTGCCTGGTTCTGATCAGCCATCTCCCATGTAGCTTCATTGGGCCTAAAGTGCTTCCACTGCACTTTAACTTGCTCGATTTCCCTATTCTAGAGCATGAGTTGTTTCCATTTCAAAATGCAGTGAGGTTCTAGTTAGAATTCTCCTTCTGGCTCCACATGATTATAGACCAATAAATCACATGATCAACATCTTTCACATATCGTTTAAGAAATGAAACATTGAAAACTTCATATAATTTCAATGTGGGAGGAAGTGCAAGTTTGTAGGCCACTGGTCCAATCCTCTCAAGGATCTCGAAAGGCTCGCAATACAGAGGCTCCAACTTGGCACGTGATCCAATCTTAGAGGATCTCCTCTAAGGATTGATGTGAAAATACACATGTTCCCCAAATTGAAACTTATTAAACACCTTGTGTTGATCTGCATGACTTTTTTTCCTGTCATATGCTGCCTTCAAATTCTTATTGATAACCTACATTTCTTGTTCCATTTCTGCCAACATGTCCATTCCTATAAGTACCTTGTTCACTAGATCACTCTAGGTGATAGGATTACTACAACTTTTCCCATAAAGTGCCTCAAACGGACTCATACTCAGTGACTCCTAATACCCGTTTTTGTAAGAAAACTCAGCCAGTGGAAGATACTCCTCCCACCTCCTCTGCTGGTGCATAACATACATTCTCAGCTTGTCCTCCAGAATCCTGTTGACCCTCTCTGTCTGTCCATATTTCTGTGGAAGATAAGTTGTACTGAAGTCCAACTCTGTACCCAAACCTGCAAATAACTCCTTCCAAAACCTAGAAGTGAACTTTGCATCTCTTTCGGATACAAACTTCTTAGGAATACCATGTAATCTCACTATCTCCCTAATGAAGACTTGTGTTGCCTCACTAGCTGAATAAGTAGATATAACTGGAATAAAATGAGCTACCTTAGTCGACTTTTCAACCAAAACAATGATGGAATCATGTTGTCTATATGTTCTCGGTAAAACTATAATTAAATCCATAGAAATGACCTCCCATTTCCATTATAGAATCAGAATCGGCTGTAATAACCCACCTATATGCTTACACTCAGATTTTACCAATTAACAATCCAAACACCTTACAACGAACTCAGCTACTTCTTTCTTCAGATTCAGCCAATAGTAGAATTTTTCATAGTTGTTAATGTCTTCTAATATCTCGGGTGACCTAAATATGGCTTAACATTAAATTCCCTCAAGATAAGCTTCTTGATCTCACTATTTCCTGGTACATAGATCATGTCCCTAAATCTCACCAAACCATCTGCTGCGAGATGATAGTCCACATCATGTTCACTTGTACCCTGCTGTTGTAACTTGTGTCTAAGCTCCTTGTACCTATCATCCTACTGTCCTTCCTGTAATATTTGATCCTATAAATCTGTCCCATACGAACTCATAGTTTCTATGTGATTTACTTGTACTCTTCTGCTAAGAGCATCTACAACCTTGTTCTCCTTACCCTTAATGTACCTAATCTCGAAGTCAAACTCAATGTGTGTATCCAACCATCTATCTTTCCTGCATTCATATTAGGTTGGTCAAACAAATATCTCAGCCCACTGTGATCGCTCATCAATACAAACCTCCTGCCAAGAAGATAGTGTCTCCACATATTTAAAGCATGGATGATCGTTACCAATTCAAGGTCACATGTCACATAGTTTTGCTCGTGTTCATTTAATTTCCTTGACTCATAGCATACCACCTACCCCTCTTGCATCAGGACTCCCCCAAGTCCTCTCTTGCAAGCATTTGTACACACCACGAACTCTTTATCTGGATCAGCAATCTTTAGAACTGGAGAATTTGTAAGAAACTGCTTAAACCACCCAAAATTGCAATGATGTAATAGGATAGAAAATCCATTATAAATTCCTAATGAACCTCCTATAATAACTTGCTAACCCCATGAATGATCTAAACTCATCCACATTCCTAAGAGTTTTCCATTCCATGATAGCTCTGATCTTTTCCGGATCTACGGCTATGTCTTCCTTAGAAACCAAATGCCCCAAGTAATGTAAATTTAACTAAAAGAAACTACATTTACTAAGATTTGCATATATTTTATGCTCTCTCAATAACCTTAACATTGTTTCTAAGTGTTCGTCATGCTCTTCCTCATTCTTCAAATATATGAATATATCATTAATGAATACTATCACAAACTTGTCCAGAGAAGCACGCAACACGCTATTCATCAAACACATGAAAGTAGTTGGAGCATTATTCAAACCAAATGTAACTACAACAAACCCATAATACCCATACCTGGTCTGGAATGCAATCTTGTAGATGTCCTCTTCTTTGATGTGTAGTTGATGATTTCCTAATCTCATATCAATATTTGGGAACATTGTTGCTCCCTTCAACTAATCAAACAAGTCATCAATCCTCAACAATGGATACATGTTCTTGATGGTTACCTTGTCCAACTATTTTTAATCAATGAACAACCTGGAGTACCATCCTTCTCCTTCACAAACAATATTGGTGCACTCCAAGGCGACACATGTGGCCTAATGTATCCCTTGTTAATCATTTCCTTCAACTGTAAACTTAATTCCACTAACTATGGAGTGCTCATTCTGAAAGGTTCCTTTGATGCTCGTGCTAGTCCTGGTACCATGTCAATAGAAAATTCCACTTCCATGTGAGGTGACAATTCTGAAATATCTGCTCAAAATACATCCTAAAGGTGCTGCAGAATTGGATACCTCTTCAAGACTTCTGTATCTTCAACATCCATACCTTTATCATTGGAAATATGAACTAAAAACAAGACACACCCTTTCCTGCTACTGTGCTTTTCCTGCATAGTTGTAACCATTGTAACTGATGTCGCCTTCTTCTTACCCTACAAGATTCTTTGTTTTCCATTGTGTTGAGAAATTTAAAGGGAAATAGTTAAGATGATTTCTCTTTTTATGATAACTTCTTGTGATGACTTTTTACTTTTTCTTACTTATTAGCTTCTTCAATTATTATTGTGTTCAAATATCATCAAACAACTACCAAAACAACAGTACACAAGACCAAAGCATATCAGTTACAAACCATGGCCAAAACCTCTCCACTTGAGAGGAAAACCCGCAAAATATCTTCTCTTCTTATAGATTCTTCAATTGACAAATTCCAAGACCTCTAGACCAAGACCAATAACCTTTAATACCAAGTCCAGCCTTTTTGAATGATGTGCTTCCCTTTTCCAAGTCAAACCCATTAAAATCTATTCCAGCAACACAACTTCGACCCCCATCTTCAAAATTTCGGCCTCCACTACAGGTCTGAAATTTTCAGACCCCTGCAACTACTATTACATCCACACATGTGAGTGAAATTAGCCTTCCAAGGCCTCCCAGCAAGTTCACTTACCTTGCTTCCTTGTCTAGGGCTAGTAGGTGACCTAGTAGAGCCTTCTTCCAACAAATTTGATCCTCTTCTAGCAGATAGATAATTTCGACCTTGAAGTTGCGAACCCTAACTTCTCTTCTTCACATGTGTGAGAGTGAATTAGCCCAAAAATAATTTTTCTTCGTCCTCTTCCTTCTATGATCATCTTCTTTCTATTCTTCTCTTTTTTAATGACTAAGTGATGGATGTGTCTCAAGGAGGTTGATTTTCCCCCTTTATATAGGCTTATCAAGGTGGACGTGGCTCCTCAAAAGAGGTCGACTTCCCGCTGACAGACCAACTTGGTCTTGAAGAGTATTTTGACATTTTTAATGACAAAAATAATTTTCTTTACAAGTTACAATATTCTTGATGGGGTCTTCAACATATGAAAATGACTCTTTTGACTTCTTGACCTAGGACAAACCCTAGAATCACTCAATGGTTGCTTAACCTATAAAATAAAATACTTTGAGCATGAAACCCATGTTCCAATAATAATAATAAATTTTTTTCATTTTACAATATACAAGAATCAAAAGTACATTTCCTATTTATGAATACTGAACCTAGTTACACACTCCTTCTTAATTTGGGAGGTATTCATAAATGGTACATGGACATTCTCAATCTAAAGAGATCTCATAAGAATATTCGGGTTGGTAACCCATCTATTTAGCATCATATCAACTAGAATTGTCATATAGAAAGGCCTTGACTAACATCTCTATCTCTCCACAAGATAAAAGCACAATGCTGGCGAGACCAATGATTTAAAGACACCATCATCATTGTCTCTCAAGATACATACCCCACCCAGGTGTTCACAGAGTATGACCTTCCTTGGACTATTATTATCTTGGATAGCTAGTCCTCAAAGAATATCGATCTAAAACTACTCTTACCTTGGATTCCCTACCTCGTAATCAAAGAGTATCAAATGCCAGATGCTTACCCAATCCTCCACTTTTCCTTTCCCAAGGGAAGACAAGAATGATGTGCCTATGTCTCCCTCTCAACCAGGGAGGATACATCAACCAAACCAAGCTTGTCTCTCAAATACAAAACCTTCTTATTCAAAAGATATTTTTTCAATATGTTAGCTACCTACTCATCGGTGAAGATGTATTGTAGCTACAACACACCATCTTGTACTAGCTTCCAGATGTAGTGATACTTGTTGTTGATATGATTTGTCTTTCCATGGAATATTGGGTCTTCAGACAATATTATACAATTGGTGTTATCACAATGTATCATTGTAGGGTCCATTGGTTCTTCAAATAGGTTGGATAGCAGCTTCCTTAACTAAAAAGCTTCTCTTCTTACTTCACAGGTTGTAATATACTCAGCTTCAGCACACTCAAAGAGATTTTTTCTTGATTTCCACTCATCCATGAGATCATGGAGGATCCCAACCTAAAACATCCTCTTGTAATGCACCTTCCATCCTGCTCACTGCCTCCCCATTTGGAATTTTTATATACAATCAAGTGGACATCATTCCTTCTATCATATTTTAGGAAGTAGTATATGGTTCCTTCCAGATATCTGAGTATGTGTTTTGTTTTTATCCAATTATCATGCCTCAGCTCCACTTGGAATTGACTGAGAACCTTTATTACAAAACATATTTCTGGTCGAGTATTCACAAAGTACATTAGTGAGCCAATCAATTGTATATACTTTAAAGGATCCACATGGCTTGATTTGGAACTCCTTAGTATTTTTAATTTTTTGATCATCAGGGTTGTCATTGGTTTGCAATCCATCATGTAAAACCTCTTCAACATCTTGAGCACACACTTTCCTTAACCTAGATAGATCTCATCAGGTCTTTTCTAGACTTCTAGTCCCAAATAGTAGTGCATCAGCCCCAAATCCTTCATGTCAAATTTTGTTGCTAATTTCTTCTTACATTCTTCAATTCAACCTTCCACACTTGTCAAGAGAAGATCATCCACATACAGAATAATGATTATCGTCTCTCCCTTCACAGCCTTAATATAGAGGTTCGAATCAGAAGAACTTTTTGTGAATCCTAATCTCTATAGGTATGCATCCATCCTAGCATACCATGCCCTTGGTGCTTGCTTAAGGCCATATAATGCCTTCTTCAATCTGCAGACATATGGATTTCTATCTTTAACTTCAAATCACAAGGGTTTTTCTATATATACTTCCTCATTAATTGTGCCATTCAGGAATGTAGTCTTGACATCCATTTGGTGGATGTTCCATCCCATCAATGTTTCCAAAGAGACCAATGAACGAATAGTTGTATACCTTGTTGTTGGAGAAAATATCTCTTCATAGTTGATGCCTTCCTGTTGAAAGAAACCCCTAACCACAAATCTTGCCTTATATTATCAATACTTCCATTTGCTGCATGTTTGATCTTGTAAATCCATTTGGAAGTTACCACAGATTTGTCTTCAGGCCTAGGTATAATATCCCAAACTCCATTCTTCGTTATATATTGATATTCTTCACTCATGACATCCTATTCTTGGTGATTGGCATCTTCTTCAAAAGTAGATGGTTTTGCTTCTATTATTTTTGTCATGTAGGTTGCATACAGAAAATATCGTTTGGGCTTCTTGATTTCCCTGAATGTACCTTGAGCTACTCCATGACCTTCTGCATCTAGAACTGTAGATTTCAACCAGTTATGTCTTTTTCTAGTTTTGGGGATTACCATAGGTTGTATAGGCTCACAGGGACATTAATCTTCATGGTTTGATTCTTCTTACCTAGTAAATTCTTCTTCAAATACCAGAATTTCATCATCATCAGAGTCCATAGGTAGATCCTTTGATTTCTTGAATGGAATACTTTCATCAAATATCATACCTTGACTAACTTCTATTCGGTTTCCCTCCTTTGTGTAGATCATATAGGCCTTAGAAGAGTTACTATAGCCCACAAACATTCCCTTAATGTCAAATGGATCCGACTTCTTCCTTTTGTCCTTAGATATATGGATATAGATAGGACAACCAAAAATTTGGACATGATCTATGGTTGGTTTCTATCCAGTGAACACTTCTTCGAGATTCTTGTTATCTAGTAACCTATGGGGAATTCGATTTTATATGTATATAGTTGTCTTTGTAGCTTCACCCCGCAGAAATTCTGGTAAATCTTGATAATGTAGCATTGCTTTTACACTTTCTTCAATGGATCGATTCTTTTGTTCTGCAACTCCATTTTTTTCTGGATTTCCCTCTTAATCCCAGAATCCTTACAAAAATCTATGATTTCCTTACATGTATATTCTCCTCCATTATGATATCTTAATATATTGATTCTTCTTTTTGTAAGGTTCTCTACTTCAACTTTGAATTCTTGAAATTTGGTAAATACTTCATCCTTGGATTTCATTAGGTAAACCCAAGTTTTCCTTGAATGATAATCTATAAATGTGACATAATATCGATGACCTCCAATTGATTTAGGAGTCATATGACCACAAACATCAGAAAGAATAAGATCCAAGATTTATTTTAACCGTTAAGCACTACTTCCAAATGGTCTCTTGGTGTTCTTACCCAGTGCACATCCCTTGCATTTTCCTTCGTGGTCTTCTTTCAGTTCAAGGATTCCATCTACTATTGAATTTGGAGTTGGAAGATTTTGAAATGGGGATGACTGAACCTTCTATGTCCAAGTTCATATGGGCTGATTTCAATGTGAACTAGAGCTTGAGCAAGAGGAGATATCAACCTGTAAAGTATTCCTTCACGAATCCCAATCACTCTAGCATTTTCTATGCTTGAGTTCTTACCCCATACTACAACTTTTCCATCAATTAAAGCCAATCTATCACCTTTACCTTTTAGACTTGAAATGGAGAGTAAGTTCTTATAAAAATCTAGAACAAATAGGATGTTGTTGAGATGAATATTGCCTCCATTCTCTAACTCTATTAAGGTTGATCCAATTCATCTCACAGGATAGCTCTTATTATCACCAAGCTCTACGGAGTAAGAAGACTCTCCTTTTGACAATGCTTTTAGTTGCTTGTGATTACCAGTCATATGTCTTGATGCTCCACTATCAATCACCCAAATGCTCTCATCTTGAAATGTGTTAGTGAGTGCTGAGAAGAACCTTCATCAATTGCCTTGATCACTTCCTTCTTTGGAGTAAATAGGAGATTCCATAATTATTTGATGCCTTTCTTGAGATGACTTGCCACCTTTGAACACTTATTTAGAAACTTCTTCTATGTAGTAGATATTTTCATAATGCCCTCTACCAACCTTAGCTCTGATACCATATTGAGAAATATAGAGGGAAATAGTTAAGATGATTTCTTTTTTATGATAACTATTTGTGATGAATTTTTATTTTTTCTTACTTATTAGCTTCTTCACTTATTATTATGTAGGTTGCAAGGCAGGAACAAAACCTCTCCACAACTATATCATCAAACAACTACCAAAATAATAGTACACAAGAACTCAGAATGTAGGTTCCAAGCCAAGACCAAAACCTCTTCACTTGAGAGGAAAATCCACAGAATATATTCTCTTCTAATAGATTCTTCAATTGATGAATTCCAAGACCTCTAAACCAAGACTAATACCCTCCAAGATCAAGTTCAGCATTTATGAATGATGTGCTACCCTTGTCCAAGTCAAACCAGTCAACTCTCTTCTAGCAACACAAATTTAACCCCCAACTTCAAAATTTCGGCCTCCATTGCACGTCTGAAATTTTCGGACCCTTGCAACTACCACTGCATCCACACAAGTGAGCAAACATTATCCTTCCAAGGCCTCCGAGCAACTTCGGTTGCCTTGCTTCCTTTTCTAGGGCTAGTAGGTTAACTAGTAGACCCTTCTTCCAATAGATAGAGAATTTTGACCTTGAAGCTGCAAACCATAGCTTCTCTTCTTCGCATGTGTAAGAGAGAATTAGCCCAAAAACAATCTTGCTTCTTCCTCTTCCTTCTTCACTTTCCTTGTTCCTCTTCTTCTTTGTACGAATGAGTAAGTGATGGATGTGTCTCAAGGAGGTCAAGTTTCTTCCTTTATATAGGTTTCTCAAGGTGGACTTGGCTCCTCAAAATAGGACGACTTCCCAGTTGTTAGGAAAACTTGGTCTTGAAAGGCATTTTGACATTTTTAATCAAAAAAATAATTTTCTTTACAAGTTACAATGTTCTCGATTGGGTCTTCAACTTATGACAATGACTCTTTTGACTTCTTGACCTATGAAAAACCTTAGAAGCACTCAATGGGTGCTTGACCTATAAAATAAAAGACCCTTGAGCTTGAAACCCATTCTCCAAAAATAATAATAATAATTTTCTTTCATTTTACAATATACAAGAATAAAAAGTACATTTCATATTTATGAAGACCAAACCTAGTTACACATTTTTCAACACATTGTCATCCAAGCACTCAATATCCTTCTCATAACAATCCAACTTAGTCCTGTGAAGGTACAACCAATCCATAACCATAAGCATATTTTATGATCCCAAAAGAAGCACATTCAGATGTGTTGATCTAGGCATATGATTCAACTCAAATGCGCAATCTCTTACCCAATGATGAACACTTTTCTTAGTACCTATAGCCAACTGCACTAACCAAGACTCTGCATGCACTTCTTTTCTCAAACCATAGTTATCCACGAGGTCGGGGTTAGCATAACTAAATTAGATAGAGGGTCAATAAAAATATAAACAAATTGATCACAGAGATTACTTTCCATCTCAATAATGGATGCCTAGTGATCCGCCTACCTATTATCCTATCACAGCCTTGGTTAAAAATCCATGTAAAAAAAATATAAGACCAAGGTCATGGGACGCATATTTCAAGTTGAATATTGGGAAAAACATCCAAGTGGGTGTTCATTTCGGTTATTATGGCTAAAGGAAATTGGCAAAGGCAATGGAAAAGGATTTGGAAAGGCATGAGGCATTAATCGGCATTTTATTTATGAAAATAATGGAAATTAGGAGAAAATGAAGGTGAAAGGTTAGAGGTTGCATGTGAGGAGGAAAATGAAGGAAAATGAAGGAAAATAATGGAAATTGAAGAAAATAGAGGCCTCATTGATAAAAAGGCTTCTGAGGATCAGTTAGTAGCTTTTGTTGGTTCAACCTTTTGTCAATTCAGTTTTGGAGCTCTCTCTTTATTCTCTCTCTCTCCCTTTTGGACACTCAGATTTTTCTTGGAGCACTCTATAATTGGATCAAGAAAGCAAAGGAAGGACCAAGAAGGAAAAATATAAAGCAATGAAGAGCAGAATCAGGCAGCTACAGCAGGATTGTTTGCAGGTATCAAGTTGCATGTGTGATTTCCTTGCTAGATTTGGCATGCATGTGTGTTTTTGGTTCTCTTGTTGTCATTGGCATGGGTTTTTCCAAGTGTGACAGTGCTTTTCATCCTTGCCTTGTCATTTCTGGATAGCCATGGTGTGATGGGGTTCTCATGTTTTGGTTGAGCTAGATTATCGAATGGATTCAAAATTAAGTGAAGTGGTCTCTAAAAGAAAGAACATGTGGCATAGTGATCCCTGAATCTGACTATGGATTGTGGTAAAGCCTTGGCCTAGTAACCCCTGAACTAGATTGTTGGTTGCGGTAAAGGCATGTTTTGTATTACCTTGATGGACCTAAGAATCGTCAACCAGTGAATGGCGGGATATATGGTAAATCCTAGAGGTGGCTGCCCTTGATCAAGCCTAGGAATCCTTTGTCGATGAATGGTAGGATATATGGTAAATCCTAGAGGGTGGAATCTCGATTAGGCTTAGGGATCCTCGACCATTGTATGGTGGGATGTACAATAAATCGTAGAGACTAGAAGACACAAAAATTCCTCACGGTGTAAGTGGAGAAATCTGGTGCCATCCATGCTTTTTTAAGGCCTAGTGATCCAATGGGGATTGTGGTAAATCTTGGTTCTATTGATGAGGGGGAGGTGGTTTATTTTCTAGAATCCCTAGTTGATTTTGGTTAAGAGTCCCACATTCATGCTTGGAATATGGAATGGGGGTGATTGGTTGAAAGAAATATTTTGTTCAGCCAATCTACGGTTGGGTGGTACATGGAAGTCCCAAACCTGGTTAGCTTTTGCATTCATTAATAAAAGTTCCTTCTCCTTGGTATTTTATGTGCAGATGTATTGGTTTATATGTGGATTTTATGGTTGTTTTATCCTTGTCATTTATGTTGTTTATATGTTGATTATGAGCCTATTTTATGATAGTGATGATGTATGTCTCTCATCATGTTTTGATTTGTAAATGAATGAATAATGAATATATGACCTAATATATGATAATGCAGCTAATGTGATAAGGCAACAATGCTTCTTAGTGATTCTAGGATAAGTATGATACCCCTATTGTAACACCCTCCTCCCACATTTACCCAAGTTAATTGGTCTGCTAGGGTAAACATGTGACGAGAGTCTACTATGATCTGATTCAACTCCCCATTTACAATTAAGGAAGTGGAACCGACAAAACACAACCAACTTGACCTTCTACACATGCTACAGAACCTCCATGAGTTAATCTACCACTCCAGGTGACCAACACCTGAGGTAACCCAACATCTCACTAACATAGAGCCTCAGTCACTCCCATGACATGGGAATGCATGCGAATAGGGCCCTCTAGAAGCTCTCACAGCAAGGACATGTAAGTGACTGGGGTCTTTTTCAGCTAGTCCAAATCCTGCGACCCTGGATTTTGTGCCACTTTTTGAGGGCCCGATCTCAGGCCACTGCCCAAAACTTCATGAAACTTCCAGAAATGAAAAGAAACATTGAAATAAAAATCCAAATACTTGAACAAATAATTGGTTGGACCCCTACTATCCATGATAGGCATCTCACCAAACATTTCACAAATATGCAATCTACAGGTCATAACAACATATCTGAGCATAGGGGTCTCATACTTATTCGATAATCACTAAGAAGCATTGATGACTTATCCCATTAGTTGCTTTATCATCTATTAGGTCACATATTCATTGTTCACTCATTTACAAATTGAAACATGATGAGAGTCATACATCATCACTGTCATAAAACATGCTCATAACTAGCATATAAACAACATAAATAACAAGGTTATAATAGCCATAAAAACCACATATGAACCGATATATTTACATATAAAATACAAAGGATAAGGATCTCGTATTAATGAATGCATAGGCCGACTAGGTATGGGACTTCCATCAACCACCCGACCATAGACTAGGTTTAACAAAATCTCTCTTTTAGCTAGTCACCCATGTGCCATATTCCAAGCATGAATGTGGGATCTCATGGAACACATCCAACAAAACCAAACCAGAGCTTCTAGAGGCCAACCACCTTAACCCTCAACTAATGATTCCACCTCACAGTCAGACATAACTAACCATCACCAGATTGGTCTCTACCCAAGTTGTTCAGGGCTCCAGAGCATTTGTTCCAACCAAGGCTCCAAGAGTAGTAACTCAACACACAATTGTTTTCTGTATCCAGAGCATTTGTCCAACTGAGGCTCTAGGACTAGTAACTCAACCCACCAAGGGCTCCAAATAATTTGTCCAACCAAGGCTCCAGGACTAGTAACTCAACCCAACTTATTACAAGGCTCTAGAGCATTTGTCCAACCAAGGCTCCAAGAACAAGTAACTCAGCCCACAACCAAAGGAACACGAGAAACAACTAGAAAACAAAAGTAAAACCCACAACACCATGGCTATCCAGGAACTGGAAAGGCTAAGCAAATCCACCATCAATCCAAGCATTCCTCCATAACAATGACAGATCATAATCAAGGAACTACATGCATATTCCATGCATGCAAAAACTAGCAAGGAAATCATACATACAACTCGGTGCCTACAAAAAAAATCCGTTGTAGTGATTGATCTTGATGTCCTCTTACACTTTCCTACTCTTACTTTTCCTTCTTTCTCCAAATCCCAAGTATGACACACTCCTCCAAGAGTGCTTCAAGAAAACTTTAAGTGTCCAAGATTATGAGAGAGAGAGAGAATAGAGAGAGAGCTCCAAATTTGAACTGACAAAAGTCTGCCAACTCATCTTCATAAGCCTTTTTATTAATGAGGCCTCTATTTTCTTCAATTTTCCTTCATTTTCCTCCTCACATGCAACCTGTGACCTTTCACCTTCCTTCTCTCCTAATTGCCATTATTTTCATAAATAAAATCCCAATTAATGCCTCATGCCTTTCCAAAGCCTTTTCCATTGCCTTTGTCAATTTCCTTATTCATTAATTAATCACAATTGATCCCCATCACTATGTTTTTGCCCAAAATTCATCTTGGAATATGTGTCCCATCACCATGGTCATTATTTTGCCTTTATTAACTTTATTACATGGAACTTTCACCAGGGTTGTTACAAAACCCTCCCCCTTGGGGCAACACAGTCCTCAGTTTTCAACAACACCTACAACCAACAAAACTTTGTAAGCAAAACATACTGCCCATGGAGCTTTACAACTTAACTCGTTGCAATATTTACAATGATCAATCTACTGGGAAACAAACAACATAACAACATGACAACTATAATGACATTATAACCATACCACTTATTCGAGCTTTATAACACAGCTTATGGTGGTATTTACATCCATATACATATGTACATATAACCACAACATATACCAAAAATTATACCAAAAACATTCACTCAACCACCAAATAGAGAAGGATACATAGCCCGCTTCTGATCTGCCATCTCCCATGTAGCTTCATCGAGTCCAAAGTGCTTCCTTTGCACTTTAACTTGCTCAATTTCTCGGTTCCGGAGCATGAGAATATTTATCTGCAAAATGCATTGAGGTTCCGACTCGAATTATCTTTTTTGCTCCATCTGCAATACAGATCACTCAATCACATGATCATCATATTTAACATAGTTCTTAAGAAATGACACATGGAATACATCATGGAATTTCATTGTTGGAGCCAATGCAAGTTGATAGGTTACTAGTCCAATCCTTTCAATAATCTTGAAAGGTCCACAAAATAGAAGTTCCAGCTTGGCACATGATCCAATCCTCAAGGAGCTCTTCTTAGAATTGATACGTAAATACACTTGTTCCCCAACCTAAAACTCCTTAAACAACTTGTTCTAATCTGCATAATTTTTTTGTTTATCTTGTGTTGTCTTCATATTCTTCTTGATTACCTGCGTTCCATGTTCCATCTCTGCCAACATATCCAGTCCTTTCAGTACCTTGTTAACTAGATCACTCCAACTGATGGGAGTGTTATAACTTCGCCCATACAATGCCTCAAATGGACTCATCCTCAAAGATTCTTGATACCCATTGTTGTAAGCGAACTCAACCAATGGAAGATACTCTTCCCACTTTTGATTTTGATGCATCACATACATCCTCAACATATCCTCCAATATCCTGTTGACCCTCTTTGTCTGTCCATATGTCTGTGGATGATAAGTTGTGCTAAAGGCCAACTTTGTACCCAAACCTACAAATAACTCTTTCCAAAACCTAGAAGTGAACTTGGCATCCTTGTCTGACACAATATTCTTCGGTACACCATGCAACCTCACTACATCTCTAATGAATACCTATGCTACATCATTAGTTGAATATGTATACTTCACTGGAATGAAGTGTGCTACCTTTGTCAACCTGTCCACCACAACCATGATGGAATCATGTTTTCTATATGTCCTCGGAAAACATGTGATGAAATCCATGGAAATGACCTCCAAATTCCACTCTGGAATCACAATCACTTGTAGCGGTCCACCTAGATTCTTACACTTTTCCTTTACCTGCTAACAATCCAAGCATCTGGCCACAAATTCTACCACGTCCTTCTTCAAATTTGGCCAATAATAAAACTTCTTCAGTGTTGTCAATTTCTTCTGATATCCTGGGTAACTTCAATACGACATTTGACCCACAAATCCTTCATCATAGCTTCGCCTGATACATTCAACAACATTGAATCAGGGATAGACGACCGTATTGTGCTCTTTGCCTTTCGATCCAGCTTTTTCCAGTCTTTTGCTGACATTGTCATTGGTTTAATACCCATATCGACCATGATCAACTGACCTTTATCCACCAGCAGATCCTCCATCTTGAGTTTCCACAACTCAAAACTCTGACAATTAAATTTCTTGATCTATATCTTTCCACTACTCGACATCTTCTTTCATTGCAAAAATCGATCCCTCAAATCTCCCCCTGAACAGGGTCTACCACAGGCCCGATAAAAACCCCTTAGCAACAAAGGCGTCCCCTTAAAGCTGAAACAACTCTCATACCAAATGTACGCTTTAACCCTATACAAAAATTACCTGCAGACGAATTCTAAAAATAGAAAATAAACAATGATGAAAATATAAAACAAATACACAAAGATTTTCCCCTAGATCCCAAAATCGGGACTACTAGATTGATTTTTCATTATGTTCCTTTCAACGACACAACACATGTATATACATGTCGAAGCATTCATAAACCTCAATCCATTATCCCTGGATTAGAACATAAACATAGTTCCCTTTACCATATCTACAAAATACCATGGGAAGAAAACCAACATGCCCAAAACCATGTGTGAAACCCATGCACAAAACCATAGGTAGGTCTGCCCACTTAATATAGGGTCCAAAAAAAAAATCTCGAGGCACTTCCCCAAACCCCGTACAAGGGGGCTACCGCCCGCTGTTTTGGGAAGTTTAGTGTCTATGGATAAATGCCTAAACCCCTAGACTAGTAGCTAAGTCTAGAACAACAATGCAAAGCATTCTCTACTTTTTCTATAACCAATGGATTAAATAAGGCAGTAAATAAGCCTACCTGAAGATTTCACTTACTCTTTATCTCCTTTGACCAATTCTGACGCTTCTTTCCGTACTTAATTCGCTTGAAAAGTACCTACACACATGTAGAAGACCAAAACCGATCAAAGCATATCATAATAATCTATTGATTAAACATAAAATGGAATCAAGTGCATAATACACATGAAAGAATCAATAAACAATACAAACATATGGAAAAAGATTTGAACACTTTATTAGTAAAAGGAAGAGTTACAACCCAATTTGCTTGATTCAGTTCCACTCCTCCAGTTCAATCCCATCCTCTCCTCATAACAAGCAAGACATTTTAACATCATTACAATACTTGAAACCAACTCAAGCCTCATACTAACAGCATCTCCCTATAATTCAATGATCTCTAGCCCCTAATCACTTAGATGAGTGGTCTTTTTATAGGTGAATGAAGGAAGTTATGCCATAAATGGTGACAATGAATGCCCTCCCAAACTTAGGATTTAGTTCCATGGAGGAAGGGATAAAGGGATTGATGTTCCTTAACTTCCTCCCTCATCCAATTTCGAGCCCAAAGGAGTGGATAGCCTTGGGAAACTTCTAGAAGCATCTTATGGATAAGAATATTCCAAACCCCAATGCATATTTCACTCAAATTCACCCAGCGTAGGCCAAAGAGGGCTCAAGTGCGCTACAATGCACCCTGGTAGTGTACTGGGCTGCACTGCAGTGCACCCTGATAAAGGCTTGCCTGCGCTGATCTTCTTAGAGGTAGTTTTTGGATGATTTCAGTCATGGAATCTCTTGGGAAGGAGGCATTCTGATGGTTGACTTCATTAGGGCATGTAACAACTAAATTAGGGGTTGATGGACCCTAATAGTACTGATATGTAAGTCAGGTTGATGTTCCCGAATGGATCTGTAAAACCCCCTGAAACCCCCCCGTGAAACCCCCACCCCTCACCCCCACGCTTCAAACTAGCCGTGAAAAGAATATAACACACACCCAATATGCAATGCTATGTACATATGGTCTTGTGTGCATGTTGGATATGCAGTGATGTGTACATATGGTCTTATGCACATATTTGAAATGTGGTGCTATGTACAGATAGTGTTGTGCACATATTGGATATGCGGTGATGTGTACATATGGTGCTATGTACATGTTGTATATGTAGTGCTATGTACATATGGTTTTGTATGCATGTTGTACATGTGGTGCTATGTACATATGGTGTTATGTGTAATATTGTACATGTGGTTTTGTGTACATGTTGCACATTTGGTGTTGTGTAGGTGGTGTTGTGTACATGTCATGTATGTGGTGTTGTGAACCTGTGGTGTCGTGGACATGTTATACATGTGGTGTTGTGTACCTGTGGTGTCATGTACATGTAGTGCATGCAGTGTTGTGTACATGTGGTGTTGTGTACACGTTGTACAGGTGGTGCAATGTAGATGTGGCACTGTGTACATGTTGTGTAGATGGTGTCGTGTACAATTGATGTTGTGTACACATTGTGCAGGTGGTATTGTGTATATTTGGTACTTTGTACATGTTGTACAAATGGTACTAGTGTACATGTGGTATTGTGTACATGTCGTACATGTTGTGTTGTGGGAATGTGGTACTACGTATGTGCATTGCGTAGTTGTGGTATCATGACATGTATATTCGTTGTGTTGTACTCCGTGTATGTATATGTATATTTTTGTACACCGAGTGTAGGTGTATGTATTGTGTTTTATCGTAAATTGGTGTAGGTGTATGTGTTGTGTCGTACATCAGGTGCAGACGTATGTGTTATGTTTTATGTCAAGTGTAGGTGCATGTATTGTATGGTGTTGGATGTTGGATGTTGGTTGTGGTTGTATGTGTGTGATGCACACTATGTGTGTGTGTATGTGATTGAAGAGAAGCAATTGGGTGTTTTTCGGGTGTGGCAACTGATCAGTGTGCATACGGAAAGGATAGAGGTAGAATCTAAGGATTAATTAAAGGATAAGTATCAGTATTTTATTTCAGTGATATATGATTATGATTTGTGATGGTCACATGTGATCTATGGTTCTGGTTTATGGTGATTGCATGTGATTCATGATTTTGATCTATGATGGTTTTGTTTTGAAATAATTGAATGTGATATGTTTATACATGATGATTTGATCAAACAACTAGTTTGACTTGTGATAAGAACTTAATAGAATTGCAAGTGTACCTTATTAACGAGCCATCGATGAGGTATGATAAAAGTTTTATTTCAATTTATTATGGATATAATGGAAATTATGTGCTTGGTACAGGAAAGCATGGTTGGAAATGCCTAGTTTGGGTGATTGGAAACTGATTGCAAGCATTAGCAGCAAAGAAAGGAATTGGAATAGGCAGTGGTATGATGGTAAAATACTTCAGGAGCAGGACCATTATGGGACACTACTACTTAATAGTTCCATTGATTTCTATGAGCATGTTATGACCGGTAGGATGGTTTTGAGTCAGATATATGCCTTGGTTGTTTGACCTTCCGATGAAAGGAAGCCTTGCCAAGGGATAGATTTTCTGGAATACGGGATGCAGAGGAACTTGGAAGGTGAGTGATTACATAGAAGGGGATGACCAGATTTCACAAGGAACTGTGTAGAAAAGAAGGGCAGTTCGGGGATGGATTTTTTTTGTCATTAGCATTTCCAGATGGAATCAGATACACATTGAGAGTGTTCCCCCGAACAATGAGACAGTAACTGTTCACTGAGAGGACAAGTGGTGCATAATTGTAGCGCTGGACTTTGGATGCAACTTTGACTTTGGCAATGTATTATGGACTTCCTAGGAAAGAGGTGAATCTTGGTACTACTTTTGAGGGTGGAGGTGTAAGCCTCTAGATTCCACCATCGTATCCTTTTATATGTTGATTGAGAAAATGTGCATGTGTATATGTATATATGTGTATATTATTGTAAATATTGTATTGAGTTGGATTTATAAAACTCTATAAACAGTATGATTATTTGTTGGTTGAAGAAAATGTGCGTAAGTATATGTGGTTATTGTAAATACCATAATGAGTTATGTTATAAAGATCCAATAAACGATATGTTTGTCATGTTTCAGCAGTGGTAGTTGTAAATACTACAATGAGTTGTGTTATAAACCTCCATGGGAAGTATGTTTTGCTTTTTAGCAGTCTTTTTGGTTATAGCCCTGGTTAAATCCACACACACACACACACATATATATATATACAAGGTCATGGGACACATATTCCAAGCTGAATGTTGGGAAAAACATCCTAGTGGGTGTTCATTTTGGTTATTATGGCTAAAGGAAATTGGCAAAGGAAATGAAAAAGGATTTGGAAAGGCATAAGGCATTAATTGACATTTTATTTATGAAAATAATGGAAATTGGGAGAAAATGAAGGTGAAATGTCACAAGTTGCATGTGAGGAGGAAAATGAAGGAAAATAATGGGAAATGAAGAAAATAGAGGTCTCATTAATAAAAATGATTCTTAGGATCAATTCATGGTTTTTATTAGTTTAGTTTTGGAGATTTATATCTATTCTCTCTCTCACACACACTTGGATACTTAAAGTTTTCTTGGAGCATGCTAGCATTGGATCAAGAAAGAAAAGGAAGGACCAAGAAGGAAAACGATCAAGCAAGGAAGAGCGGGAACAAGCGGCTACAATGGCATTGTTTGCAGGTAACGAGTTGAATGTGTGATTTCCTTGTTAGATTTGGCATGCATAATACATGCATGTGTGTATTTGGTTCTCTTGATTTCATTGGCATGGGTTTTTCCAGGTGTGATAGTGCGTTTCAGCCTTGCCTTGGCATTTCTGGATCGCTATGGTGTGATGGGGTTTTCATGTTATGGTCGAGTTGGATTTCCAGATGGATTCATAATTGAGTGAGGTGGTCTCTGAAAGAAAGAACATATGGCCTCATGATCCCTGAATCACACTGTGGATTACAGTAAAGCCTTGGCCTAGTAACCCCTAAACCGAACTGTGGGTTGTGATAAAGCTAGATTTTGTATTAGCTCGGTGGGCCTAGGAATCCTCGATTAGTGAATGGCAAGATATACGGTAAAGCATAGAGGTGGGTGCCCTCTATCAGGCCTAGGAGTCCTTGGTCAGTGAATGGAAGAACACACGGTAAATCTCGGAGGGTGGATTCTCGATTAGGCCTAAGGATCCTCGACTGTTGTATGGCGGGATGTATGGTAAATCCTAGAGACTAGGAGACAGAAAAATTTCTCACGGTGTAGGTGGAGAAATTTGGTGGTATCCATGCTTGTTTAGGGCCCAGTGGTGATTGCGGTAAATCCTAGTTCTATATGTGAGAGCAAGGTGGTTTAGCCTTGGGAAGCCCTGGTTGATTTTGGTTATGAGTCTCGCATTCATGCTTTGAATATGGTACGAGGGTGATTGGCTGAAAGAAATATTTGGTTCAGCCAATCTATGGTCGGGTGGTACATGGAATTCCCAAACCTGGTTGGCTTTTGCATTCATTAATAAGAGTTCTTTCTCCTTGGTGTTTTATGTGCAAATGTACTAGTTTATATGTGGATTTTATGGTTGTTGTATCCTTGTCATATTTGTTGTTTATATGTTGGTTATGAGTATGTTTTATGAGAGTGATGATGTATCGCTCTCATAATGTTTTGATTTGTAAATGAAATAATAATGAATATATGACATAATAGATGATAATTCAACTAATGCGATAAGGCATCAACGCTTCTTAGCGATTCTCATATAAGTATGATACCCCTATGCTCAAATATGTTGTTATGACCTGTAGAATGCATATTTGTGACATGTTCGGTGAAATGTATGTCATGGCTAATAGGGGTCAGATCGAGTATTTTTTCAAGTATTTTCATTAGTATCATTTTTTTGATGTTATTTTTCATTTCTGGAAATTTCATGAAGTTTTGGGCAGTGGCTTGAGACATAGCCCTGAAAAAGTGGCACATAATCTGTGGTTACAAGCTCAGGACTAGCTGAAAAAGTCCCAATTCGTTGGCATGCCCTTGTTGTGGAGAGACTGGAGGGTCCTAGTCACATGCATGCCCATGTCATGGGAGCAACTGAGGCTCTAGGTCGATAAAATTTCAAGTTACCTCATGGGTTTGTCACCTGGAAGGATTGGTTGGCTCATGAAGGTTCTGTAACATGTGTAGAAGGTCAGATTGGCTGTGTTCTATCAGTTCCACTTCCTTATCTATACATGGGGAATTGAATAAGATCATAGTAGCCTCTCATCACATGTTTACCCTAGCGCACTGGTTAAATTAGGTAAATTTGGGAGGACAATGTTACATATCCAATGTTGCATAGATCCGAGGAATGCTCTGTCCAAAATCACCAACTGTTTGCGCCTCCTGAGCATTATATATTTGAGGCCTACCACCTTGATACAATGGACAATCCTTGTTGAGATGTTAATTTCCACATATCCAACACTTCAATGGTCTCCTACCATAACCTCCATTATGCTGCTCTCTAGACTGAGATCCATGTCCCTTCTCAACTACATTAAACTTCTTATAAGGAGAAAAATTCTCTTTCTCACCTGCATCTTGAGGTCTTGTTCGCTTTGGTGCTCATAACAGTGTTTCAACTTTCCAATGACTTTTTTCAGAGATTGAGGCTCATCATACTCAATCTGATCCTTAAATGCTAATGGTAATCCATTGGTAAATCTGGGCGTTAGTTTTATCATCCTTAAGATATGCCACATGTTAGCACCATGTAATTGACCTCTAGGCTAAAAAAAAAGGATCACAAGGGTAACCACAAACCTCTTGTAGGCTAAGGTCCATCCCCCCTAGCCTTATATAGGGCTCTTTCATTGTCCCATGCTATCAATCACCTAGGGGACTGATAGGATTTGGGTTTTGCACTGGCTATGATGATCAAGAAATGCTTTTTTGGTTTGATTTTTGGAAGGTGGGTGCAGAGGGCAAGAATTACTTTGGACCAAAGTTACAAATTTAAATGAATAAGGGACATAATGAAATTTGCAATAGGGGAAATATAGGCAGACTTATTGATGATTAATCAAATTTTGTTGTAGTGGAAGGATGAGTGGGGTAGGAGGAAAAGTGACAAAATGGGCATCAAGCCACAAATGAATTCATATTTTCCATGGAAGAAATGTAACAGATATGTTCAACTGAAATTAAATAGAGAAAATACATGAATTTTGAGATAATACTTCTTTCAAGTTGAGCATGAAGAACTTATACAATATGACACTATATTTTAGAAACATATCTGAAAATAAAATACATATGATTCACAAAGGGAAAACAAACCAATAAGAATGACACAAGTATCCATGTCCAAATAACATTCACCTTCTGCTATTCATTTGGAAAAAAATTACATGCATACAAAATAGCCTTAGCCTCTCACACTTTAGACCCAACAGAACCCTTTTTCATGTCTTTTCCTCCTTAAATACAATAAGGAATTCGAAATTACCACTGGGTGGTCAAATTCACTGCATGGAAACTAAAAAGATTAGATACAATGTATCTGCAAAGAAGATCGAGACTATCCCAACTTAGAAACATCATGATTTAAAACTTTAAAGAGAAATTTAGTAACATCATGTCTAGAAAATCATAATCTAGCTTATCGACACCTATCCGATCACTAACAACACATATTTCAACAACTCTAGGAACTTAGTCATGTACTCCTCATCTATCATCGATCCCATCTTCAACCTGTAGAACTCCTTGGTTTTTTCGTCATAGTATCTCTCTGACAAGTACTTCTTCCTAAAAAGTCTTTTGAATTCATGCCAACTCAAATCCTCTGTCCTAATGTATCTGATATGTTTCACATCTTCCCACCATATGTTTGTTTTCCCTTTGAGACTGAAAATAGATATTATGGCCTTCATGTTCTCTATGTAGTCACGCAGCTCAAAGAACTTCTTCATCCCAAGTAACCATGTCTCTGCATATTTTGACTTCTTTAACTCTCCATCAAATGTAAGTGGCTTAACTTTATTGAACTCATTCAGCAATTATCCCCTATCACTCCTCCTGTATGGATGACAACGATGATGACCATGATACCTGTCTAAACCAGAACTAGAGTAAAACCCATTTCCATTGTCTCTCCTATCATGTGTATACAAGAACCTTCCATCTCTGACCATATCATCTTTGTCCAACATGTGCCCACCATGAGACCTACTAACATATGCCCCTTTAGTCCCGTCCTCTTGTCCATCACTAATTCGTGGTTGTCCATGTCTCCACAAGTCTGACAAAATTTGAAGGATGATTGCAATGACCTTTGCTTGCTTTTCCTGTGCCCTGGAAAGTCTCTATTGTGACTGAATGATCCTGTCATTATCTCCTTTGCAACTTCTGATCTCTATCTTCAAAACTCTCAATGTATTCTACTATGTCCGGAGAGTACTCGTCTCTTGGTTGCTCATCTAATCTATAAGGGGAGACTCGTGACCTATTCATACAAAACTTAATTAAATACTTGACCTAACTAGGCCTAACCATGACATTCATTTCATCAAACATATGGCAAACATGTAATCTACAGGTCATGAATGCATATTTAAACATAGTGATCTAATATTTATCTGAGACTCACCAAGAAGGTATAATTCCCTATCATAATAGTTGCAATAACATTTGTTAGCTTATGCATTCATCAATTAATCAAACATGTCAAGACCCCTAACTAGAACCTGTTATGAAACCATGCTTATAACCAAAATAATAACCATGATAGAACAACCATCAATACCACATAATAACAAGTACAAGTACTCATGAAATATATGAGGTAAAAAACTTTTATTAACATATGAAAATCCAACCAATTCAGGGACTTCCACATACCACCCGACCATAGATTGCGCTGAACCAAATCTTTCTTTCAGCCAATCACCCTCATGTCATATTCCAAGCATGAAGATGGGACTCAAGACAAAAACAACCAGGGATTTCTAGAGATTAAACAACCTCCACCCTCAAGGTTTACCGCAATCTTGCCAAAACTAGTCAAGAGATTCGTAGACCCAAATCAAGCACCTACACAATCAGTGTTTACCGCAATCCCGCCAAAACAGGTCAAGGGATCACTAAACCCAAAACAAGAACATAAACCACCAGGGATCACCGCAATCCTGCCAAACCGATCAAGGGATCACTAGGCCCAAAGCAAGCTTGGATGCCTTAGAATTTCTTCACCAATACCTTGAGGAATTTTTCTATCTTCACCCTCAAGATTTACCGCAATCCCGCCAAAACCGGTCAAGGGATTCCTAGGCCCTTGAGAATTTTCATGAGACCACCTCACCCAGTTTCAAAACCATCCGGCAATCCAAAGTTCAACCAAATGAGAAAACTCCATCACACCATGGCTATCTGGAAACGGAAAGGCAACGCTGAAACCACTATCACACCTGACAAAACCCATGTCAATGTCAGTAAGAGAACCAAATACACACATGCATGTACTATGCATTCACAAACCAACTAAGAAATCACACATGCAACTTGTCACCTGTAAGTATTCTTGCTTAAGTTGCTTGATCCAACTTTCCTTTGCTTTCATTTTTATTCCTTTGCTTTCTTTCCTCAATGCTAGAGTGCTCCAAAAATGCCTTAAGTGTGCAATAGTATGAAAGAATGGAGAGAGCTCCAAAATTTCACTCACAAAAATCTAAACCAGCAAAAGCTATGAACTGGGCCTTAGAATCCTTTTTATTATTGAGGCCTCTATTGCCTTCAATTTCCTCCTCATTCAAACCAATGACCTTTCACCTTCATTTTCTCTTATTTTCCTTTATTTTCATAAATAAAATACCAATTAATGCACCTTTGCCTTTCCAAAGCCTTTGTCAGTGCCTTTAACTTTGCAAATGTCTTTAGCTTTTATCAATTTCTTAGTCATTATAAACCAAAATGAATACCCACTTGGATGTTTTGCCCAACATTCATCTTGGAATATGTGTCCCATGACCTTGGTCTTATTTTTGTCTTTATTAGCTTTATTACATGAACTTTTAACCTGAAGTTATTACATTTAACATGTAAATTTGTGATATGTTAATGATCATGTCTATGGTTATATACATATATGAATGCCATTGTGACTCACAGGTTTTGTCAGAAGTCATTCTGACAAAAAATGACTATTTCAATTTATTTAAAGCAGATATGAATGGCACAAAAATGTTCTTGGTTTTATGAGGAATTAATTAGGCAAAGGTAGCCTTGACTGTTCTATTATTTTAATATCATGTGAATATGATTCTTATATTATTTCTATGTTATATTATGAACAAATAATGTTGAGGAATATATCAACAAAATGAAAGTAGTGTGATCTGCAGCATGCTGGGAAAAGCATGGATAATTGAAGAAACCATAGGCCCCAGATTTGGATTATGAATGCATGCGGTAAAGCGTGGGAAATACACTAGAGGAATTATGCCAAGTGTCTGTGGATAGAGACAGTGTGGTCTCTATATTTTAAACATTATTGTCTACATGTCGTTCTATGCCATGTGCATTGTATATGTGTTGTGTTGTACCTGTGTATTTGTTGTGGTGTATCATGTGTATATGTGTATGTGTTGTGTTGTGCATTGTGCATGTGTTGTGTAATGTTTTGGATTGTTTGGGCCCTTTTGTTGTGTAATGTTTTTATGACAAGCAGGTATGGGACTTTCTGCGTCTGCGTTGACTAGGACAAGTAGACTAATCGAAATAGGGGTTTTCGGGGCCTATGAAGGTGTGTAATAGACCTATATTTTTGTTGACAAAAGACTAGTGGAATTGGTAGTGCCCACATTTGCGAGGTAGCGATTTGGCTTATTTATATTTATATGTTACTAAGTGCTCGCCCTGGGCCGATAAACCACTTAGTAAATTTGAAATCGAAGAGAAGAGAAGAGAAGGCATTGGGTATTGACTGGGTTTGGAAATCGATCTAATTTATGTATGAGAAGAAAAATGCCACTGGATGCTTGCTGAGTTGGGTAACCGATCCAGTGTGTATAATGTAAGCAGCAAGAGAAAATCATGATGAGTATTAATATTTCAACCAGTTTCAAATTTTCTAAATTATGAATGTAATTTAATGCTCTAACTTATGATTGGTTGGTTTATGATTTAACTTGGTTTTGTTGTGATAGGAATCAAAGTAAAATTACAAGTTCACCTCATGAATAAGCTACCTATGAGGTATGATCCAAATTTATTACAATTCCTTATGATGAGTCTAACAGAAATTTATGTGCTATGATGTAGGAAAGCATGGAATTTCCTAGTTTGGGTGGTTGGGATCGTTGCAAGATGAATAGTCGTAGCACTAAAAGGAATTAGAGCATGCAGCAATACGCTAGTAAAATATCTCAAGAATAGGGTCATTGTGGGATGTTGGTACCCAATAGTGTCCATTGATTTCCATGAAGCATGTTATGAATGGTATAAATATGTTGAGGTAGGGACTTTCCTTGGTTACGAGACTCTTTCAATGCAAGGAAAACTTGCGAAAGAATGGATCTCTGGAGGGACTGGGAATCAGATAAGGGAATCCCTAAACTTGGAAAGTGTGTGACTGCATAGAAGGGGGTGACCAGATTACCCAAAGCATTGGGAAGAAGAGAAGGGAAAGTCGGGAAAAATAAATTGTTTTTAAAGGGTCATGTGTATGGTTCGTTGGAATTAGAATCACAATGGGGATATGCCCAGAAACAGTGAGTTGGAAATTGTTTGTTGAAGGAACAAGAAGCGCAAGGATAGCATTGTTAGACATTAGACGCTGAGAACACTCCAGAGAAAAGGAACGAATCCAAGTTGGATTGGGCACATCAGAAGCACCAAAGATTGCAAAAGAGTCATTAGGAGATGGATGAATTAATGAATTAATGTCTACGGAGTGCCTAGGTAAACCACTATGCATATAAAATGTGTTGTAAAAGTTGAAACAAGTTGTGTATATAAAGCTCCATAATCAACAATGCTTGGTCTAAAACATGTTTTGTTTTATATGGTTATTGAACATCGAGGATGGTGTTCCCTCAAGGGGGAGGTGACTGTGACATCCCTTGGTTAATATTCCTTCATTGCAAATAAATTGTAATTAATTAAAGGGCTAAGAAAAAGGGACACAGATTTTCAGTTGCTTGAGGAGGGAGATTACTTAAGGGAATTTTTTTTTTAAATAACAATCATGGTTGGCTAAGATGTTTAATGGGTTGACTATGCAATAAATTTAACTGGAGAAATGAGGAAAGGCCTAGGTGTCCTTTAGCACCCACCATAAGCAAGGAAAAGAACAAAATATTAAAGGCAACATGGGTTGTGATGTCCTGGAGGGTTGACTACCATGGAGTTGGGATGAGAACAAATGGTTAGTCTATTTGGGGGCAAGAATTTCCACATGAGCATGCATATACAGATATGCGGAGGCGAATAGATGCTCTCGTGCTCTCATGCGTGAAGACATTTGGTATGGGGGCAGGCACAAAAACACACCTGTGTTGTGGGGAGAAGAGAACTCACACATACACAGAGTAAGGGAGTTAACAGAATAATGATCAACACACATAGGGATTGAGCTCTAGAGAAGGTGAGCCAGCAGAAGAACCTTCAAAGAGGATTGTTGTGTGAAAAAACATTGTGGAGTGCAGTGGCATACCTCAAGGTTGAAGAACCACTGGAAGCCTCTAGATTGATAAACCACTAGCTATGAGAGAAGCATCTAAGTACTTGGGGAGCTGAGAAACCACCAAGTGTTGACAACACTAGGGCATGCTCTCAATAATGAATTATATGATAAAAATGACTTCTATGCTCCTACAATAATTTATGCACTAAGAATCTTCCTTAATTTGGACTCTCTTCTCCTGAATGTGAGTGAAAAAACCTGTGCACTATGATATCATGTCATGGATGTGATTATGCCTAAAAACACTGCATGATAACGTGTAGCTGGTGGATGAAAGTAGTGTGGTTGTGTGGTGTCATGCTTTTGTTGTTTTGTTGATTGAGATTTGTCAGAAACACTCCACCTCAAGCACTAGAATCTGGCTCACGGGTGATAGCTACAAGTCAATGTGCCTATAGTTTGTCTATGGTTCAGGTAAGAGTTACAGTCCCACTCTCAGTTGCCAAGCCTCTCATAAGATAAGTTCATTCTTATGTTTTGTGTCTGAGTTTTTTATTATGTCTTTGTTATTTGCATGGAAATAGTGGTATGCTAATGTTGTGAAGTGTTGTTCTTGCATAAATGAAGGATGTAAATGATTGTGTAAAGATCCTTTAATATGGTCCATTACTCACGGATGTGCAAATCTTGAAATAACTTAAGCATGTCTGCACAGAAAGGGACCAAAATATTTGTAAATGGGTAATTTATTTGTGTAGATCTATTAGTATGTTTCATCTCTATGATATTGACTAACACATGTTGATAATAAGGAAAGTGATTTCCTGTGCAAAAGTGTTCCATGAACATTTTTTAGGATTTATTTAATTTATTTAATTATCTGAGTCTGCAAATTGGTCTAAATGGCTTGTGTACTGAGAGATGGGTAGATCTCTGTAATATTTATCGTTTTGTTGAAGGAATGGTTCAAATATTGTGTTTATTCTGAGTTCGAATCTAATCTAATTATATAAGCATGGAGGACATATAAAATCATTGTTGTTGAAATGTTTTCTTTGTTTTAGTGATTAACATAATTGGCCTGCATATTTGACCAGTGTTTATTTATAAGCTCGCAAAGGATCACGTTAATTATATGATTAATGTATATAAAGATGTGTTGAATGGGTTGGGTCGAGCCCTATTGAAAGCTCAAGATTGATAGCGCACATTTTGTCTTAGCCTCTATATATGTGTGTGTGTGTGTGTGTGTGTGTGTGTGTGTGTGTGCGTGTGAGGTAGAGCCCCTTAAAACCACTAGAGTCAAGCCATTGTTTGTCACGATCATGCATGGCTAAGAGGTAGATCCCTTGGCGGAATGGGGCTTAACCTTCACAATATACAAGTCGAAGGGTGCCCGAGCCAGAGAACTTTTGAGCATGCGTAAATCGATGTTGGACATTCGTTGGCGAGTGTACGATGGAGATCCAAAAGCGGGCCCCCCTCCTTTTCGTACCAAAGGAGGACGGGTCTCGAGAAATCGTTGATTGGGCAAAAATGAGACAAGGTCATTGGATTGAAATGATGGAACGGGTCACAGAACTATGAACATGGATCCCCCCTTTCGTTCTCCATACCAAATGAGGTCGAGCCCGCACATAATGTAGATCTAGTGAGTGTAATAAGAATCGTTGGATCAACATGTTTGATATCACCCCGAATTCCACTCCCCTGAGTTTTTGGATGGAGCACCCGCTAGAACCCTCCAGGGTTAAGGTCCCAAGATAACATGGCATGTGGAGTCGTTTAGTGGGACAAGTGTCGTGTGGTGTGTGTTTGCGAATGGGAAAAGTGGGGAGGCAAGCTTCAATGCGAAGAGTGTAACACCACGTCCTTGAACCTTAGTCCTCGGAGGATCTGAGGGGAGCACCAAGGGAAACTCCCAGGATCAAATTATGAGGATGAGATGGCAGTTGGGCCTGTTTCCCAATGCATAAAGCACAAACAACCCACCAACTTGCATATCGTTGGAAAGCCATGAATGGTTGGGCTCAAAGGTTATATGGGACCCTATCTATGTGGGCAGAGTGATGAAGTATGACGCCACCTCGGACCCTGGACCCCAAAAGATTTGGATGCAGGGCTTGGTAGAACGCCCGGGATTTAAGACCCAGGGTAACCTATTGTGAAGGACCAATTGGTGAGGACAAGTGCCACATGGCATGGTCGAGTTCACTTGACGATCAAAAGGGAGTTGCGCTATGAGGCGAAAGTGTAATGCCATGTGACCCCAAAAGATTGCCCTAGAGGTTTCAACAGGGAGCAATGTCGAGACCCTCTAGGATTTAATCTCCACGGGGGATGTGGCCACGAAGGTCCCGCCCCTGCCCCCATTTGAATAAATAATATGTGTGTTTGTGTGTGTGTGTGTGTGGTTTGGTACATGTGGACCATAGAAAGGGGATTAACATGTGACCACAATATGAACAGGTTGATAGTTGTGTGGATTTACCACTTGGATGGTGACATCGCAGACAACTAGGGTAGCCATGTGGCAAATTAGATGACTTGGCATTATTTGATAGATTAGTTTTAGACGAACATATCTTTTGATCTGAATGTTGAATCAAGCCAAACCTTATATCATTGGGAAGGTCTTGACGAGATGAACGCAATGGCATTATCCATTTTAAGTTTTGAGGAAGTAAAAAAAGGTCAAAAATATAGACCCCGTCATTTCCATAGCTAGACCTTGAAGATTGGGTAAACATAGTAACTACCTCCTTCTGATCTTAGTGAGGATTGGGGTTAGTAGGGGTTATGTTACACCTCCACATAACCCCAAAGTTATTTAACACCCCATATGAGTTGGAAAGTGGAGGATTAAGCAAAGGAGGCAAGCATTGCACTCTTCAACCTTGCCATTGAGAAGAAGACACCAATGTAGGGTAAGCAATGACTCAACATCGATTGGTGCTATAGATTGATTATGTTTGGAGCCACCTATCTTGAGGGCTTTGGCAACAAGTTCCTTCGAGACAACAATTGACTTGGTGTTGTGAGCATTCTTACATTCCACTTGAATCCAACACCATAGTTGTCATCACTCTTTACAGGCCCATTCTAAGTTTGAGTTTTAGGAGGAGCAATTATCGTCACCAGAGCATGCTAAACTATTAAAGCACCATGAGAAGTTTTATGGTCTAAACTTCGGCAACAAGAGCATGTATCTAGCAACTTTATATAGCTAACTAGTTGCTTCATCATCTCTAGCCCCAACCTGAATAAAGACAAAACCCTTGAGACCTTTTGCAAGGCTGACACATATAAAAATGTTTTCCTAAGGTTTGGCATTTAGAAAACTTGTGGGCTCATGGTAGATCAAATCACTAAATTGTGCAAAAATATGCTCTAAGAATGGCCAAATTTGCACTAGAAGGCCAAGAAACTCAAGCTAAATTGGGCAAGAAAGTTGGGATTTTGCCAAAAAAAAAACTTCTTCCCATAGGAAGAGGATGTCATAGACATAGGCTTTCTCAGGAATATGCATATATAACCTTTAACCCATATTATGATTAATAAATTCAATCATGTTTGAAATTTCTCACATTTACATTAAAAAATAAAAAATTTGAGCTTGTTCTACTAGTGAAAATGGGAAGTTGTAAAAGTTCCCACTATTATTCTAGTCTTCTTAGTGACATTCTTGTTGTCAATACGGTAGCACTACTAAAAGTAGCACAAGCAAGTGGAAAGATGTTCAAGTCTCCCTAGTGGCATTCTTGTTGTCAATAAGATAGCACTACCAAAGCTAGGACGAGCAAGTGGAATGTTTGAGCCAGCTTTGGTAGTGCTACCATATTGACTATATATATATATATATATAGATAGAGAGAGAGAGAGAGAGAGAGACCCTATTATGGAGCAAGAACATATGGATTTCTAGACAAAATGATGATAACCATCTGAAATTACTAGAACACTTGAACATTTTTTACTTATTTGTCTTGAAAAGAGTCTAGAAAGAACTAAAGTTACTAGATATTAAAAACAAAAGCTTGAGGCAGGTTCAACTCACAAAAATTTACTCAAGGTACATAGATAGCAAGCAATTATAGATAGACACATTAGTTTTAACCTTTGGCCTACACTTGTTTGGCTAAATCCTCAATCAAATTAGTAGCATATACGAAGTGTCTTTCCCTACGAAGCCTGAAATTTGTCAATGTGTAAAGCCATGTAAAGCCTTCCTTTTAGTGCGGTACATTGTTTATATAACTCCTTTGGGTAACTCCTCGATCTTGGCCTATGAAGATTGAAAATTGTCAATGTGTAAAGCCTTATTTTTACTGCAATGCATTGTCTATATGTGTAAAGCCTTCTTTTTACCGCAATACATTGTCTATATAACTCCTTTAGATAAGTCTTCGGTCAAATTAGTAGCATAGACAAAGTACAAAGTGTCTTGTCCTCTGAAGCTTGAAGTTTGTTTAACGTGTAAAGCATGCTTCGCACTGCCTATATAGCTCCCTTGGCCTTGGAAATTGTTCTAAATGTTGGATTTTATTAACAATAGTTCAAAGAATGACATAATGTCATTGAGTAGTTTCCCAAGCTAATATACTTCAACGAATTAACAACATAAATCCCAGTAGAGGTAACTTGGAGAAATTCAATTTTGAAGTCGCTCCTGTCCACGCGAGAACCTGTTGATTATCATGCCATTTCTTAAACTTTGTTGTGACTTCAACCCAATTTGCAGATATTTATGCTCCTCGTACATTAAAATTGAAAACGATCTTAATAATATGAAAGCGATCTTGAAATCTTTGGCCAGGGGTGGAGGACTAGAGACTAACAAGGTTATGAGCAATAATGTGAACTTAATAAGCATCATAACAATATTTTGCCCATCTTTGCAACACTATGATCACCTTTCCTTGGGAAACATTTAATGATTATCATTTTGTAGTCATCATCTTTCCTTGGTAAATATATTCAGAAGCCAGTCTGAGGAAATTATCAACACTAATGATGGTTCATTCTTAGTATTATATGTCGAAGGAAAATGTAAATTTTACACCCTTTACAATTGCACAAAATTGTCATGAACACAATCTCAACACCCTAAAGTGCCAGCAATACTCTGCAAACGGGAGCCTGCAGCAGTCATTCTTTACTCATCTGATTTCTAATACAACGTAATCTCAACAACTTCCCTATAAAAAAAATGGTGTAGAGCTGCAAGGATGTTTGCAACATTTGCAAAAAATCAAGCATTACACATTGCACACCGCCTGAGAACTATACACAATATTATAAATATTAAATTCTCATACAGTCCCCTAAGTTCCTCACTATTGAATATATTATACCTGTAGGCAGAACTATGGATTTCAAAGAGTCGAAAAGCCATAAAAGGATACACTTTAATCCGTGTTCTGATGTATGGAGGAAATTCACAACTCAAAAAAATGCAGTGATTTCTGCATCTGACATAGAACACAATAACAATAAATACAAGTAGGACTTGCATTGTTAAATAGTCCAGTCATGGACATGCTTACACCTTTGATGACTTTGAATGGGGAACCAAATGTTTGTTCCTTCCTATCTGTAAGAGGAGGACTAACGTTTAAAACAGGCAAAGACCTGAAGGACCCAATTCATAATTGTTTGATGCTACACATCTCTGTTTCCTGTGCCTGTGTATGCTGTACATAATTTACAGAACCAAACAATCCCGACCCAACCCAATGCTAGTTTTGAATAACTCCTATCAAAAAAATTGTAGTATTACTACTAAAAGAATATGCAATTAATTTTTGGCTATAGGAGGTATTATGGAGTCTCTCAAGGATGAAATTTTAGACACTATGAGATGCTTTATCTCTCAATTTCCTTGTTTTGATCGATTTTCTAATTTGATATCCTGGAATATTTGCAATAATTCATCGAAGGGAGGAGTTCGTAACTGCTCTATAGAAGCCATGGTTGGTAGACTGATAGGCCTTCTCCTTGGTGTTGTACAAGAAGGCGCATCTTCCTGGTTATCAAAAATCCAGATTTCAAGAGTCAAGTAAGGCACATGAAATTTCACTTTCACTACCAACTTAGATTGATGTTTGGAAAGGAAAAGGTGTGCTCTCACCATGTATTCCTCTTGTAGATATTTTTCTGCTTGGTTGGTTGTCTCTACCACCTTGCCATAGTGACTCCTTTGTAGCTCTATAAATTCATTGGTGCAAGGGGTTATTATGGAGTGTATATTTATGCAGACATCATGATCGAGTTTCAGTGAACCTGCAACATGAGTATGATAATTTAGATGTGCGTCAATATATAGGTAGTGCTGAATTAAATCAATTTGAATCTGAGGTGTAAGAAGTTACTGTCAATGGATGACAACAAGCTGTCATTTCCAGTCTTAACAGCTTCATTGGTGGAAGCTGCAGCCTGCGTAAAGCTAGCCAGAAGAAGCTGATTTGCCTCAGTGCCACTCCTGCACAAAAAAAGATAAGTCAAACTACTGATGTGTAAAAACCCTGTGCGGATGTGATACTTGAGGGATAAATATATTGCATACTTGATGATAGAACCAATAGCTTCAACATTGCTCCTCTCAAGTTTCTGTAGTGAATCTTGTGTACCTCTCCACTGTACTCCAGCAGCAGTCGCTTTCATCATACTGTATGAGAAAGTAGTAATTGAGATAAAAATGCAAAGAACGATAGCTAAAATTCACTTTGAGTATAAGTTAGATGATGAATCAATGGCTTTCACAAGCAAGTCCTTACCATTCCTGAAGAATTTCTTCCATACAACTGTGCCCTGTTGCCAATGATGTTGTATCCTCCACATAGAGATTTTCAGCTTGCTTCATGTATAACTTCCACTGGTTTTGAATATCAGATGCATCATGCCGCATACTCAACATCCCATGTTGCAACTCATGTGTTTTATTGACAGCATTTTCACGCAGATTTTGCACTGCAGACTGTACCTGAAGAAAAAATAAACCATATACAACACAATCAAACCAAAAATTAACAATATTGTCAAGTCTAATTAAACACTGTGAAATGGGGCCAACACTACAATTTTGTTATAGTAATAAATGATAATATTATTGTGTATTTAAAATACAATGTCATATGTTTTGAAGATGATGTGTGGCATGCTGAGCTTTTCCAGAATCCCTTGCAGAGATTCAAAATTTCTGAGAAGTTATTCAATAACAAAGGATGATAAAGGGAAGAATTTGAACAGGTAAAGAGTTAAAACAACAGAAAAAATAGAAACTATTAAGGGACCAACGTTTAGATGTGGCACCATTTCTTAGAATTGAAACAAGGTCATACCAAGCTTCTTGTGTTCAGTAACGAGTCAGTTACACAAATTTTGCAGCCACAATAGCAGAAGCGACATTGAAAACCCAATTTGAGACAGATGTTTGTTGCGTTAAGCAATGAGTCAGTTTTACAAATTTTAAAGCCCTAATAGCAAAAGTGACAATGAAAATTCAATGTGTGTGTGAGAGAGAGAGAGCGCGCCAAAACTCATTCTAAATGTTGTAAAAATATAAAAATATAAACAAAAATGCTCGTTCACTGCTTAAGCAAGACCAAGTTAGCTTTCTAAAAGTGACAAAATCATATGAAAAGTAACATTGATGTTGTAAGAAGTGTTTTTCGTGGCATCGATGAGAGACACTGATCACATTGTAAATATCTCCTCTTAGTTGGCATGTAAAATAAATAGTTCCCATGCCCAGTTCTGTGGCAATTTGCATGTGTCCTCTTGTATTTCTGTTCATACCTACAAATGAAAAGTGTACAAAGTGAGTTAATAGTGGCATATTGTCGTCCTTGTAATCTACATTTCAGTCTGCTACTTCTCCCAGCCTCATCTCAGTTTGCTAATCATAGTGATTCAGTCAGGGACAAATACTTGCACTTGTATGCTAGCATCATTCAGTACTCAGCAGTTTGGGAGGACACCCCCCTGGGTGACCTTAATGTCCACACGAGCTCTCTACATTCCTCTCCATGACTAATCAGATGATGTGTTCAGCATTCAGGAGATAGATCCAGATTTAATGGGACTTCAGTGTTCACTAGATGTCTAACAATGCTTGGAGCCCATTATAGCTTATGGTAAAGCACCTACTAGAGCTTGGTAAATCTCATGAGCTACTAATCCTGAATGGCCTCCCCTGGTTTCCAGACTCTCACTTCTTCATTTGCCTACCTCGTGGTGGAGGTGCAAGTGTAGCTGATTATGTCATATCTAGCCACAACTTACGCCCCAGTATTCATCATTTCTCAGTAAATCCAATCCCCTTAGCTGCCCATGCTCATCTCTCCTTCTCCCTTTGAGTCAATCCCTCCCTTCGCCAACCCCTCTATCACCCCAAGCCCACCTCAGACTAGTATCTTTTTTTATGAGGGGGACCCTAGGTCATTCACTTCCCACCTCCACCAAATGCTTCCTTCCGAGTCCTAGTTCCCTTCACTTTAGTCTGCCTCTATCAAGTACAATAGCCTCTCATCTATCATTTGGAAAGCCACCCTCCATAACCCCACTCCACCCAATTAACCTCCCCTTCCTCAAAACCCATTTCTTGCACCATGAACTAATGGTATGACAAGGAATGTAAGGCTTTCCACAACTCTCCCGTCCTACCCCGACCTTAAGAAGTCCTGTTGTCACCTCCTCTACAACAAGAAATGGCTCTTCATTCCATAGAGGAGACAAGCATTAGGTGCTTCCCTCATCCCTTTTGCCTAAAACTTTTGGTGCAGCATCTCCCCCTGCCATTTTCCTCTCCTCCTTGATCTTGATCCAAGATCCATGTTCTCACATCCCCCCACTATCTATGAGGTCCCTAAGCAATCCTTAAATCACGTTACCTCTCTCCCCCTACCTGCAATTTATTTTCATATCAATACATCCAAGAGGAAATTTGGGTGATGAATACCAACAAAGCCATGGATGAGGAGGGTTTCCAAGTGGAGTTCTTCAAACATGACCTTCAAGCTCTGGATAATCAGTTGGTTGATCTATTCAACCATGTTGTCCATACATATTTCCCATACTTGGTCACATCACACTATCAACTCAATACACAAATCGGGTTCTATTACTAATCCCAATATTTACCAAATGATCTTAGTTGGCCAAACATTTTCAAAGCTCTATGCTACAACCCTTCATATGAAGCTTCCTAAAGAGCTTGAGTGGAGACATCTTAGAACAAGAGGACAGGCAAGATTCCAACGGTCAACCTGCACACCAAACCATTGAACAAATTTTACACTCCAAGCCAACTCAAGAAGTGCGACATCACATTTCGAAAGTCTATTGCTGCTTTGTAGATTTCCTTAAAGCTTTTAACCATGTCCCCAATGAGGCTCTATGCTAGAGGCTCAAAGACATTAGCATTTGCAAGACCCTATTGACCACCATTATGCACATATACAAGTCAGTCCTCAGTCGTCTCTGCATATCCCATAGGGTGTCAAATTTTATTTGTACTACCATTGGGGTCAAGCAAGGATGCCCATATCCACAACCTTGTTTAGGATCTACATTGATGAGTTGGAATCCTCCTTACATGTGCATATCTAAGATGGTGATGGGTGCCTTCTCCACCAGTTTTTGATATCTATCCTACTTTTCATTGAATATGTGATCGTCTTAGCTTCATCTCTAGATGGATTACACAGAAAGATAGATGTTTCAACCTTTTTCTATGACCTTTTCAAGTTAATTGTCGACTTGGGTAAAACCAATGTTATGATCTTCAATGGGATGTAGAAGGTCCTCTCATATGATCATTTTTTTCGAAGGGGAGGAGATTGAGATCAAAAACACCTACACCTACGTGGGGGTGAAATTCTCATTAGCAAACTTTAGTCTAAGACATGCCCTTTAACCCCATGTCAATAGGGTTATGGATCCTTATCCCTTCTCGAACAATGTTGTTGACGGCATTTTAAAGAAATATTGTCCAAGATGGCTCTCATGAACACCCTTATTTGACCCACAGTTCTATACGGTTCAAAGGCTTAGGGGCCTTATTTACTAGAGTTTGATTGGGCCTTAGTCGAGAGAGTGCAAACTTTTCTCCTTCATTGCATCATTAGATGCAAACAAATAGCCCCTCAAGACATCATCCATGTAGAATTTGGGGCCCATCATCCTACTCCGACTCTTCCTCCTTGTAGCGCAGCCTTGAATTTTAGACAAGTTAGATCCAATGAACCATGATATGCTTGTATTGTTATTATTTTTTGTATTTTCATCCTAGGTCCATCCATATTGTACACCTTTCTCCCAAACTAACTTCCCATTCATAGAGCTTAGTTTTTCAAGGTTTAGATTGTATCCATACTTTGTTTTCTATCTCTTGCCTTTTATAGGAGTTGTTTTAACACTCCCACTTTGTATTAACATCATTCTACTCAACGATCCCATTGACCTACTTTAATGATCATCTATTAAACATTAAAAAAATTATTCTTATCTGATTACCTCTCCATTCTCTACTCTACTCATATCAAATTGGTAATAGAGCCTAACAAGCGCTTTTCTTGGGCATGTATTCCTTGTGTTTAGTCCCTAGTACACCCTACTACATGAGCTCTCTCATGTGGCACAAGTATTTTTTCCTTCTTTCCTATGCACACCCTACAACCTCAACCTCACCAATGCACTAGCCACCTTTATGCGGCTTACTAATTGTTGATTTTTGTGTAGCTTGGGAGGTATTCCAAGCCCTAGGGTTCAGGGATTGGAGGGAAAAGCACCACAAGTAGGCTTGTGGGCTTGGAACCCAAGCATGGAGTTTTGCACCCATCGGAATTTGGGCCAAAACTATGATGAATTTGAGCATGAGAAAATGTGAGGTGATAGAGATTGGCGTGTTGATTCCAACGCTTTGAAAATCACCCAAATCGGAGCTCTAGAACTTGAGTCATGAATTTTTCAAGTCAATGTTGGGTTTTGCACATGATGGTCTAGGTAGGTTTGATGATAATAAGCCTTAAGACAGTTGTACAAAGCCCTAGATGACGTTTTGATAAAGCCCCTTCTATGTGTATATATAGGAGGTGAGAGGAGGTTATTTCCTCATCGATTTGGAGAAGACATAAGAAGGAGAACTCGCATTTTGGAGAGGAGATCCTTTGTTCAAGCCGCAGGTTAGTAGGCACCTCAGCGAAGGAGAAAAGGCTAGGTCTGTAGCCTTTTCGTAACTGTTTTGAGGGCTAGACAACCATGCAGGAGGGCCGAGTTGTGTAAGGGAGATATGGGCTACTTGTGACGAGTTTGAGGGCTGTCTTCTTGTGATCTAGGGCAACAGCTGCTACAGCAAGAGACCGAGGCCTGTTCTGAAGTAATCAGAGGGCTGGTTGGAGAGTTTTGGGGCTAGGAATTGGCCTTAAGGACAGCATGTTGGAGCAGCAGGCTTAGAAGGAAAGGCCACAGCTGTAGGAGGCCTTAGGAGCTGATTGCAGGGGCCTAACAAGGACTGTTAGGAATCCCTAACCAGTTAGCCAAGGTGACAGCAGTCACATCAGTCCAAAAGTGAAGAAAGGAGGAGAAATACATTGTTGAAGGCCACAGCAAGAAGGATAGGCCAGTGAAGGCGTCGAGGACAGTTTGAGGTCAAACTCAGGTAACCTAGAGCTGGAAGATACCTTGCTGGAGGGCCACATTGATGAGGGACTGTTCTGGGCAAGGGACGCAACAAATTCATCCTAAAACAGGCTGAGAAGGAGACCTCCTGTGATGACTAGGCTGCAGGCCTGTAGGTGGTGTTTTGAGGGTTAAAACAGCCCTAACAAGGAGCTGTAGTTGCCTCCTCACACAGCAAGGTCGCCTAGCATGTAAAGGAGTGGAGACTGTATCAATTGAAGTGTCTTTTGGGCAAGAAGGTTGGGCTGCTGTAGGTTACCAAAACACTGCCCATGAACAACAGAACAAAGGTATGTATTTTCTCCATTGATGCCTTGTATTGGGTCATAGTTTGTGATCACTATTGGATTGGTTATGGTGCAGCCTGTGGAAGCCAAGAAGGGAGGGCTGACATGGAGGTCAGCAGCCCTAACCAGTGGACCCTTTCCACAGTCAAGATTGGTGCCTAGATTTGTGCAATAGCTCCTCTATTGCAGAGCAAAGGGCAGATATGGAGAAGTCTGTGGACAGTCGTGTTTAAGGGTTTCCTAGGTGTGAGGATGCCCTAACTAGGTGCAGATGCTACAGCGTGGACTTGGTCACTCGTGGACTGTTGGAGGGCAGCGTGAGAGTGGACCAAGTGTGGACGTGATTGGGCACTTATGGTCTGCTGGAGGACAGTGTGATAGTGTCCAAGTTGGATCCCGGTGAGCAACACCTTGATGGACAAAGGTAGTTACGAGAGAGGTAGTTGTTGAGCTCAAGGGTTGACGAACCAGAGGAACAGTTTGGGGAGCCCAAGACTTGTGTGTGGAGAAGGACTTCTATAGTAGATGATGGGCAGTCCTCCTAGCCCATGTTCATTGTGGGAGATGGACATCTTGCAGTGATAGGTGGCAGCCCTTAGTGCCCTATTTTAGGTTTTCATCAGAGCAGCGTAGGAAGACCATAGTGGGCTTAAGTCCCTGAGTAGCTGAGGAGCAACAGTGGGCAGATTGAGAGTTGTTCACAAGTGGATCTGTGAACAACTTGATAGGAGTCTCAATGTGTTGTGGCCTTGATGGATAGCCGAGATTCAATGGTCAGATGGACTTGGAGCATTGATAGAGGGAGGAGCTACAGATTGGGAGCCGAAGGGTTGGGCAAGTATAGGGTACAACCGAGAGGAGCTGAAAGAGCGCGCTACATTAGCCAGATGGTCAGAGTATCTTGTTGAGGGCAGATTGGTTGTCGATGTACTGACACAAAGCCCCCGTTTTGTATCTTGTACTAGTGGATGTATGAGGGCCATTATCCCTGGTATGGGACTTTTGTATTATATGTTGTTTAATATAACGAAGTTGGGTTGAAAAATGTAAAAGTTGTCTATATTCTGTGCATGTGTGCTTTACTGTTGTTTATATTCCGTTGTGCAAAGTAGTATTGTTGAGATTCTTGGTTTGGTAGCGCCAAAGATTTTAAGATTCTATCCTAGACCCAAGATCATGGAAATTCAACATGGTATCAAAGCGTATCTGAGCTACTTTGAGGGATAGTGATTCAAAGTGTGCACAGCAAAGCAACTCAAAGGGAGTTGTTCGTGCCTAGATCATGGAGCAGAGGGTTCAGCTGAAGACATGGAGATGTGGTCTTGACTAGCTTGGTAGCGAGATTGGCTGGGAGTTCTGGTGGATTGCGGTAGGCCTAGTGAACAATAATGTGTTGTAGGGCAAATTGTTGATCATGGACTTTCGTTGACTTGTCATGGATGGTTGGGACAGCTCTAGGGTTTCTTTGGCATGCACGAGATCAGGTTGATCGAGATGGATTCATGTGATGGACTGGACATTGGCAAGCCTATAGGTGGTGTTTTGAGAATTAAAACAACCCTAAAAAGGAGTTGTAGGTGGCTCCTCACGTAGCAAGGTCACCTAGCATGTAAAGGAGTGGAGACTACATCAATTTAAGTGTGTTTTGCGCAAGAAGGTTGGGTTGTTGTAGGTTACAGTGGGTGCCTTAAGCAGTGACCAAAACACTGCCCATGAACAACAGAATAGAGGTATGTATTTTCTCCATTGATGCCTTGTATTGGGTCATAGTTTGTGATCAGTATTGGATCGGTTAGAGTGCAGCCTGTGGAAGCCAAGAAGGGAGGGTTGACATGGAGGTTAGAAGCCCTAACCAGTGGGCAGTTTCCACAGTGAATATTGGTGCCTAGATTTGTGCAATAGCTCTTATATTGCAGAGCAAAGGGCAGATATGGAGAAGTTTGTGGGAAACCGTGTGTAAGGGTCTCCTAGGTGTGAGGATGCCCTAACTAGGTGCAGATGCTACAGCGTGGACTTAGTCACTCGTGGACTATTTGAGGGCAGCGTGAGAGTGGACCAAGTGTGGACGTGATTAAGCACTTATGGTCTATTGGAGGACAGTGTGACAGTGTCCAAGATGGAGCCCAGTGAGCAACACCTTGATGGACAAAGGTAGTTGCGAGAGAGGCAGTTGTTGAGCTCAAGGGTTGACAAACCAGAGGAGCAATTTGGGGAGCCTGAGACTTGTGTGTGGAGAAGGACTTCTACAGCAGATGATGGGCAGTGCTCCTAGCCCGTGTTCATTGTGGGAAATGGACATCTTGCAGTGATAGGGGATAGCCCTCCATGCCCTATGTTGGTCTCCATCGGAGCAACGCAAGGAGACCATAGTGGGTTGAAGTCCCTGAGTAGCTAAGGAGCAGCACTGGCAAATTGAGAGTTGTTCACAAGTGGATCTGTGAACAACTTGACATGAGTCTCAATGTGTTGTGGCCTTGATGGACTAAGGCACAACTAGAGAGAAGATTGGATAGCCAAGATTAAGTGGCCAGATGGACTTGGAGCATTAATAGAGGCAGAAGTTGTAGATCGGGAACCGAAGGACCAGACAGGTACAGGGTACGACCGAGTGGACTGAGAGAGCGCACTACATCAGCGAGATGGCCAGAGTATCTTGTTGAGGGCAGATTGGTTGTCGATGTACTGACACCAAGCCCCAGTTTTGTATCTTATACTAGTGGATGTATGAGGGCCATTATCCCTGGTACGGGAGCTCTAGACAATTGTATTATATTTTGTTTAACATAACGAAGTTGGGTTAAAAAATGTAAAATGTGCTGATTTCTATTAGCATCGGATGTGCTCTAGGCTCAAGATTTTGCAAGGAAGTTAGGGCACATGCATTCCACAATACCCAGGAATCGTTTTGGGAAATTCCACCCGAAGAAGGTTTAATTAGAATTATTAATTATTTTTAATGGATGCCTAAGTCTAAACTTAGGAAATTAAAAAAATTAAAGTGTATTAATTAAAATTGGGTGTGAATCTTCTAGATAAAGATGAGGATCAAGTCAAGGTGATCTGAGCCATTGATTTGAATCTAATATGGGTCGTTGATTGATCAACAAGAAGATTATAAGAAGAGGCTTGATGGGCATTTGGAAACACACATCGAGTAAGATCAAGAGATCGATTTCTCAAGAGAGCAACGCAGCAATTGCGAGAGAAGTCATCGAGGAGATTTCTTGCAGTGAGAGGCAGGGATAGTTTTCGGGTTGGAGAGTTTCCTAATCAGGGATACATTTCAGAGGAGGTAGAGAGAGATCCAGAAAAGGCAACGTCGTTGGGCAGTGTAAAGCCACCCTGAGGCAGCGCAGAGGACTTGAGGGGATTCGTAAATTTGTTGAGCAGCAGATCAGATGCAGTGTTAGGCACTGGGGTGTGAAACCAAACGGCCAGAGGATAGAGCATCCAGCCAACAGATAGGATCAACCAGAGGGAGTGACGCAGCCCCTATCAGCTGTGACGCGGAGCAACGCAATGACTACACAGAGATTGCGCAGAGGCAGCTTGGGGCTAGCCATTCAGTGGTTGGATCAATGTCGAATAGCCAGTGATAGTGTGAGGTATTTCTCACTAATTTCTCTGCCAATCAAATTCTCTGTATCAAATAGCCAATAAGGCATCCAAATATTATATTCAGAAACTACTGCATAATAATTAAAACCGCAATTGCTACACCGGTTGAGGTATTTCTCGCTAATTTCTCTGCCAATCAAATTCTCTGTATCAGATAGCCAATAAGGCATCCAAATATTATATTCAGAAACTACTGCATAATAATTAAAACCGCAATTGCTACACCGGTTTTCCAACATTGGGTTTTTTCGGGGACATTGTCCAAAAACAACGGTGTCAATTATGTGTGTTATTTCCTTCTTGCTCAATACTTTTTTCTGCAGTATTTTATGTTGTCACGGCTGCAGTAGATTTTATTTCGATGTTTACTGTGTAACACTGTAAATAACTTGATTCAGAAATTAACAAGTAGGAGAAATATAATCAATTGATGCAATAGGGAATCGGGTAATCAATTATAAACATTGTATCAGAGCATAGGTGAAGCAGGAAAGCAAAGCCAAAAGAGCCCAACGCTGAGTTGAAGAGGGAGATCGAAGCGCTGCGTAGGCAGCAGATCGAATCCCCAGAAAAATTGCGCAGTCCAATGCCAAGAGGGCAAGATTCTCAAGGAAAAATCTCCCTCTGAGTGAGTTGACAGAGAGAGATTTTCCAGATAGGGATTTGTCAACAACAGAGGGAGCCAGCAACAGCTTCAAAGAAGCGTAGCCTTCAAGTGGGGAAAGAAGAAGACACACTGAGGGAATTTCCTTCTCAGAGGACTTCTAGCCAAGAAGTCCGAATTTTCCAAGCAGAGAAGCAGTAGTTGTGTGCGGGATTTCTCACTCCATAAGGGAGTGTGAATAGCTAGGCAACAGCTATGCCGAGGAGAAGAGGGAGCAGTTCAAATTTTTTAGGAGAAATGGTAGCAACAGGATTGAGAGATCAAGATCGGTTGGATGGAGCCTCCAACTATGTAATCTGGAAGGCTAAGATCTCTTACGTTCTAGATAAGCATGATCTCAAGATGTATGTCAATAGTGTGGTAGTTGTGCCCGTCGATGCAGATCCACTCAAGAAGTACAAGGCTGAGATGGCAAAGACTAAGAGGATCATTCTCGACGGGGTTCGAGATCATGTAGTATCCCATATAGCCGGCAAGGATACTGCCCGACAGATGTGGGAAGCCTTAGCTACGCTATACGAAGGATCTTCCGAGCAGCAGAAGATGTACTTAGAAGAGAAGTTGAGATGCATGAGGATGCAGAAGGGGAGCGAATAGACCCCTTCCTTAAGGGGCTTCAGAAAGTCCAGAATCAGTTGGCTTCAGTAGGGTCAAGGCCCCAACCTACAGAGTTTGTTCGATTAGCGTTGAATAGTGTTTCTGAAGATTGGCAAGTGTTTGTCCAGAGCATCCTGGGCAGAGAACACCTGCCAAATTGGGAACATGTATGGGCTGATCTACAGTAGGAGGAGATGAGGTGTGACCTCGTGAAGGCCACAATGAGTGGTAATAGTAGTAGTGGGACGAAGTTCGTGACAAAAGAGGAGGACGTTGCCCTTACATCAAAGGGGCAACAGAAGCAGCACAGGAGGAAAAAGGACATTTCAAAGATCAAGTGCTTCAGGTGTGGCGAGATGGGTCACTACAACACTCAATGTCCTCTCAGAAAGAGGGACAAGGAGGAGAAGCAGGATCAGCAAGCTGCATCTGCTGATATTGATAGGCTTTCCTCTAGGTTGGAGGAAGAGTTTGCCATGATTGTCGAGATGCCTCCAGGGGTGAGGTGGGGTGATCTAGAGTTGTAGCCTCAAAGAGCTACAGGATGGGCAGGATCCTTGAGGAGTCCACCTCTTGGATCAAGACCTTGCTACGGGAGCCCATAGTCAGCAGTAGCAGGATGGACCAGTGTCACATACCAGAGTGACAGATGAAATGGCTAGTAGCAGTCAAACACTCAGCAGCACAGAGCTAGTGTTGGCAGCAATACATTTGGCACTGAGCAAAGTCAGCAATAGCGCAAAAGCTTCACTGACAGCGCAGAGTCTATCAACAGTCAGAACTCGAACAACAAATGCATCATACTGAACACAGTTAGTTCAGTATTATGGATGTTTTTTCGTTGCAGATGTTGCAGTTGCAGCAACAGCAAATGGAGAGAGGGTCGCAGTGCAGATGCAATAGTTGAGAGAAATTCAGCAGGGTCAGCAGCAGCACAGAGGCAGCGCATACCAAAATTGCACAGTAGTTGGTGGGCAGTAGAGCCAGACATCAGCAGCACAACAAGAGGTGTTGCAGAGTCACGGTGATGCTTCAATTGGTTGCAGCACTAAAGCACATTCCTCGCTAACAGGAAGTGTTGATTTTTGGTAGCATCAGATGTGCTCTAGCCTCAAGATTTTGCAGGGAAGCTAGGACACATGCATTCCACCATACCCAGAAATCTTTTTAGGAAATTCCACCCGGAGGAGGTTTAATTAAAAATTATTAATTTTTTTAATGGCTGCCTAAGTCTAAACTTAGAAAATTTAAAAATTAAAGTGTATTAATTAAATTGGGTGTGAATCTTCTAGAGAAACACAAGGATCAAGTCAAGATGATCTGAGTCATTGATTAGAATCTAATCTGGGTCGTTGATTGATCAACGAGAAGATTATAAAAAGAAGCTTTATGGGCATTTGGAAACACACATCGAGTGAGATCAAGAGATCGATTTCTCAAGAGAGCAGCGCAGTAGTTGTAGGAGAAGTCATCGGGGAGATTTCTTGCAATGAGGGACAGGGATAGTTTTCCGGTTGCAGAGTTTCCTGATACAGAGATACAATTCATAGGAGGTAGAGAGAGATCTAGAAGAGACAGCGTAGAGCCATGCTGGGCAGCATGAAGCCACGTTGAGGCAGCGCAAAGGCCTTGAGTGGATTCGTAAATTTGTTGAGGAGCAGATCAGATCCAGTGTCAGGAAACGGAGTGTGAGACCAGAGGGCCAAAGGATAGAGCATCCAGTGAGCAGATAGATCAGCCAGAGGGAGTGACGCAGTCCCTATCAGCTATGATGCAGAGCATCGCAGTGACTGCGTAGAGGAAGCTTGGGGCTAGCCATTCAATGGTTGGATCAAATGGTGAATCGCTAGTGATAGTGTGAGGTATTTCTCACTAATTTCTCTGCCAGTCACATTCTGTATCGGATACCTAGTAAGGCATCCAAAGATTGTGTTCAGAAACTACTACATAATAATTAAAACCCTCAGTTGTTGCACTGGTTTCCCCACATTGGGTTTTTTCGGGGACATTGTGCAAAAACAACGGTGTCAATTGTGTGTGTGTTATTTCCTTCTTGCTCAGTACTTGTTTCCGTGGTATTTTATGTTGTGAAGGCTGCAGTAGATTTTATTTCAATGTTTACTGTGTAACATCGTAAATAACTTGATTCAAGAATTAACAAGTAGGAGAAATTTAATCAGTTGTTGCAATAGGGAATAGGGTAATCGATTTTACACAAAAAGTTGTCTATATTCTGGGCATGTGTGATTTACTGTTGCTTATATTCTGTTGTGCAAAGTAGTATCGTTGAAATTCTTGGTTTGGTAGCGTCAAAGATTTTAAGATTCTATCCTAGACCCAAGATCATGGAAATTCAACATGGCATCAGAGTGTATTTGAGCTACTTTGAGGGACAGTGAATCAGAGTGTGCACAACGAAGCAACTCAAAGGGAGTTGTTTGTGTCTAGATCATGGAGCAGAGGATTTAGCTAAAAACATGGAGATGTGGTCTTGACTGGCTTGGCAGCGAGATTGGCTGGGAGTTCTGGTGGATTGGTGGTAACCCTGGTGAACAACAGTGTGTTGTAGGGAAGATTGTCGATCATGGACTTTCATTGCCTTGTCATGGATGGTTGGGACAGCTAGAGGGTTTCTTTGGTATGGACAAAATCAGTTTGATCGAGATGGCTTCATGTGATGGAATGGTATTGGCAGGCTAGAATCTTCATCGGATCGTGATGTTGCATATCTGAGATTGGTGGGATTTGCATGAATTGCATTTGATCCAAGAGGATGAGTGCTTGTAGGACTGAGCCAACGAAGATTGTGTAAGCTCAGGGAAGTCTAGCCTCACAAGGAGCAGCGCTATGTAGGTTCAGGATCTTCAGGTTCGGATGCGATGAGGCAGAGGCACTACCGAGATTGTCGGATTCATTCTACAGGGTATGCTGAAGTAATGGATGTCAAATGGGCTAGTGTCGCCGAGGATGATGAAGGTTACTTCCTAGTCTTAGAAGTACCTCCCTCACTAAGAGGGTTGTTGATTTTTGTGTAGCTTGGGAGGTACTCCAAGCCCTAGGGTTCGAGGATTGGAGGGCAAAGCGCCACAAGTAGGCTTGTGGGCTTGGAACCCAAGCATGGGGTTTTGCACCCATTGGAATTTGGGCCAAAACCATGATGAATTTGAGCATGAGAAAATTTGAGGTGATAGAGCTTAGCGTGTTGATTCCAACGCTCTGAAAATCACCCAAATTGGAGCTCTAAAACTTGAGTTATGACTTTTTCAAGTCAATGTTGGGTTTTGCACATGATGGTCTAGGTCAGGCTGATGATAATAAGCCTTGAGACAGTTGTACAAAGCCCTAGATGACGTTTTGATGAAGCCCCTTCTATGTGCATCTATAGGAAGTGAGATAAGGTTATTTCCTCATCGATTTGGAGACGACATAAGAAGGAGAACTCGCATTTTGGAGAGGAGATCTTTTGTTCAGGCCGCAGGTTAGTAGGCACCTCAGCAAAGGAGAAATGGCTAGGTATGTAGCCTTTTCGTGACTGTTTTGAGGGTTAGACAACCATACAGGAGGGCCGAGTTGTGTAAGGGAGATCTGGGCTACTTGTGACGAGTTTGAGGGTTGTCTCCCTGTGATCTAGGGCAGCGTCTACTACAGCAAGAGACTGAGGCATGTTCTAAAGTAATCAAAGGGATGGTTGGAGAGTTTTGGGGCTAGGAATTAGCCTTAAGGACAGTGTGTTGGAGCAGCAAGCCTAGAAGGGAAGGTCGCAGCTATAGGAGGCCTTAGGAGCTGATTGGAGGGGCCTAACAAGGACTATTAGGAAGCCCTAACCAGTTAGCCTAGATGGCAGCAGTCACATCAGTCCAGAAGTGAAGAAAGGAGGAGAAATACATTGTTGAAGGCCGCAGCAAGAAGGATAGACCAACGAAAGCGTGGAGGACTATTTGAGGTCAAACTCAGGTAACCTAGAGCTGGAAGATACCTTGCTAGAGGGCCGCATTAATGAGGGACTGTTTTGGGCAAGGGACGCAACAAATTCATCCTAAAATAGGCTGAGGAGGAGACCTCCTATGATGACTATGCTGCAAGCCTATAGGTGGTGTTTTGAGGGTTGAAACAACCCTAACAAGAGGTTGTAGGTGCCTCCTCACATAGCAAGGTCACCTAGCATGTAAAGGAGTGGAGACTACATCAATTGAAGTGTGTTTTGGGCAAGAAGGTTGGGTTCTTGTAGGTTACAGTGGGTGCCCTAACCAATGACAAAAACGTTGCCCATGAACAACAAAACAAAGGTATATATTTTCTCCATTGATGCCTTGTATTGGGTCATAGTTTCTGATCAATATTGGATTAGTTAGAGTGCAGCATGTGGAAGCCAAGAAGGGAGCGCTGACGTGGAGGTCAAAAGCCCTATCCAGTGGGTTTCCACGGTGAATATTGGTGCCTAGATTTGTGTAATAGCTCCTCTATTGCAGAGCAAAGGGCAAATATGGAGAAGTTTGTGGGCAGTCGTGTAAGGGTCTCCTAGGTGTGAGGATGCCCTAACGAGGTGCAGATACTACAACGTGGACTTAGTCACTTGTGGATTGTTCGAGGGCATTGTGAGAGTGGACCAAGTGTGGACGTGCTTGGGCATTTATGGCTTGTTGGAGGACAACGTGATAGTGTCCAAGTTGGACCCCGATGAAAAATACCTTGATGGACAAAGGTAGTTGCGAGAGAGGCAGTTGTTGAGCTCAAGAGTTGATGAACCGGAGGAGCAATTTGGGGAGCCCGAGACTTGTGTGTGGAGAAGGACTTCTACAGCAAATGATGGGCAGTCCTCCTAGCCCGTCTTCATTGTGGGAGATGGACATTTTGCAGTGATAGGGGGTAGCCCTTCGTGCCCTATGATGTCTTCATCGGAGCAGTGCAGGTAGACCATAGTGGGTTGAAGTCCCTGAGTAGTTGAGGAGCAGCAGTGGGCAGATTGAGAGTTGTTCACAAGTGGATCTGTGAACAACTCGACAGGAGTCTCGATGTGTTGTGCCCTTGATGGACTAAGGCAGAGTAGATTGGATAGTCGAGATTCAATGGCCAGATGGACTTGGAGCATTGATAGAGGTCGGAGCTGCAAATCAGGAGTCAAAGGACTTGGCAGGGACAGGGTATGACCAAGAGGAGCTGAGAGAGTGCACTACATCGGCCAGATGGTCAGAGTATTTTGTTGAGGGCAGATTGGTTGTCGATGCACTAACACCAAGCCCCAATTTTGTATCTTGTACTAGTGGATGTATGAGGGCCATTATCCCTGGTATGGTAGCCTTAGACTGTTGTATTATATGTTGTATAAGATAATGAATTTGGGTTGAAAACTGTAAAAAGTTGTCTATATTCTGTGCATGTGTGATTTACTGTTGTTTATATTCCACTGTGCAAAGTAGTATCGTTGAGATTCTTGGTTTAGTAGCGTTAGAGATTTTAAGATTCTATCCTAGACCCAAGATCATGGAAACTCAACACTAATGACATTTTTTGGCCACGTATTGGCATGTTTATTGTTACACAACTTATGATATTCTAGTCTACATTAAGACATGGGAGGATTACTTAAGACCAATGTTGCACTGCCTTTGGGAACACGAGGACGAGTTTTTGGTATAACAAGAGCGCACCCCCAAAATTTTCCAAGGGACGGAAAGTTGGGGACAACATATATATTCTACCCATCTTCACCTCTATCTTCCAACCATATAATAAATGATGGATGTAATCCTGCGTAACAAATTCCAACATATCACTAACAACGTTCTCTCCATGTTAAAATTGGCAACTAGGGCCAAATTTCACCTTGGGACAGCTCATTTCATGGAGATGATGATTCATTAAATTCCTCTTTTTGAGAGGACCAAAATTGATATAAAGATCATCCAATTTGGACAAGCGGAAGTGCATTTTTTAATTTATGCCCACACATGTGCATATTGTTCAGGTCGACCACATCAACATGTAGATTCATGAAGCCCAATGGGCATGACTCTTCACCCACAACGAATTGTATAAATTCAAGTGACCTCTCACCTCATTTGGCATCTTCATCACTCACATATTCTCTCTCCTTCTCTCATTGGTTCGTACAACATTGGGCATTCTCTCTCTCCCACGTGTGGCACAAGGAGGACGAAATTACAGGACATAATTGCAGGGCCAAAAATCTCAGAAATTTCTGCAGTTTGACCAGCATTGACTTTGACTTTTTGTGCATCATTTGACTTCAATTTTTTGAGTATATTTCTATCTTAGCAGGCCGCATTCTTGGGCACAAAAACCAAAGAAAAAGGACTTTAACCTGCATTGACCGCAGGTTGACCAAGTTTGACCACAAATTCTATGACTGTTTTGGGCTAAATTTGACCACTTTGGGATGTTGATTTTGATTGCCTTTGATCGAGCTTCAAACGAGGAGTTTGACTGTTGCGTTGACCATCTGTGATTTCTGGTTAGGGCTGAAGTTTGACTACATTTGACTGCAAATTTGACAGGGTTATTTTGACTTGAATTTGGCAAGTCAATTTTGACTATTGTACTCTCTCTCTTTGCTGAGCATTTTGATATAATAACACAAAGAATTGATCAAAGGGTTTTCCCCACACTGGGATTTTTCCCTGACATCCGCCAAATTTGGTGTCCTCTTATCTTGGCTTGTCTTCTGCATTTTGTTTCATGTTCTATCTACTTTTACTATCAATCTAATTAATGGTTAATGTGATTGCTACTGGAAATCTGAATTGAAAATTGTCATTAGGGTGCTGAAGGAACATTGACGTAATTATGTTAAGCATAGAACATACCATTGTTAACTAAAATTATCATGGTATCGGAGCACAGGTGAAGACAAAGCCCAAGCAAGAGAGAGAAAAGCAATCACTAAGAAAGAGTTGTTCAACAAGAATATTGGTCTAGCTTCAATGGCAACTACACCATACTTCAAATCCGAGGATAAGCTCAAGGACAAATCCGACTATCATGCATGGAAGATGACTTTGGATTTGACTTTGGAAGAGAATGATGATATGGACTATGTGCGGGGAAAAGTGGTGGAGCCTCCTTCAAATGCACCTACTGTTGCAAAGACAAAGTACAAGAAAGGTGAGGTCAAAGCTAAAAGAATTATTATATACTCCATTCAAAAACATTTGGTTGTTATATTTCTGATTTAGGAACATATAAGGAGATGTATGATAAACTGGTTGGGATGTTCAAAGCGAACAATGCAAATCAAATCCTCTTTCTCAAGACCAAGTTGAAGGACATCAAGATGAATAGAGGGGAGTCTATCCAATCCTACTTCATGAGGATTACAGAAATCAAGAATGATCTTCTATCTATTGGAGAAGTTGTTGCTGACAGGGAGCTCACTCTCATCACTCTTGGAGGTCTCACAAAAGCATGGGATGTGTTTAACACCACCATTCTTAACAATGACAGGATTCCTAGTTTAGATGAATTATTGGCTAGATGCACTCAAGAAGTGACGAGGATGATGGAGAGAGACAAGCCTTCAAACGGAAATGAACCTACTACTTTCTCCACTCATGCAAAGAGGAAGAACAATGTTGGTCCAAAAAGACAAGGTTAAAGATTCAAGTAAGGAAGAAAAGGAAGGTGCTACAATTGCAACAGGTTTGGCCATTATGCTAGAGAGTGTCCTCGCAAGAAGGACACTCCAAGGGATGATGACAACAACAACTACAAAAGCAATGGCAATCAAAGGAACAACAAGGTCAACAATAAAAGAGAGAGGAATATTCCCGCTGCTCGAGATGGAAATGGTCAACCTCCTAAAAGGACGAGAAATTTCAAGTATGAGGAAAGTAATGTTGTAGAAAAACAAAAGGAATTTTATCTTATTTCCGCCCTCACTACTACCTCTCCTCTAGATACTTTGGATCATTGGTTGATTGATAGTGGTGCCTCAAGGCACTTCACTAGGTACAAGGAGGCCCTCTCAAATCTGATTGAAAAGAAGACTAATTTGGAGATCATACTTGGAGACAATGCCACCTACCCCGTGAAATGGATAGGGACTGCCACTCTTCACTTAAATCAAGGTCAAACTCTTCATCTACAAGAAGTATTATATGTACCCGATTTGAAAAAGACACTGGTGTCTATTTCTATGATGGAAGATAAAGGCTTCAAGGTAGCATTCATTGATGGAAAGGTACGTATTTGGCAAAGAAACCTGAAAGATGCATTTACACTTGGATTTAGGGTTGAAGGTCTCTATCAAGTTGGAGGAAGTCCTTTGGGAGCTTTGACTTGTGATACTTCTCTTCAATCTGAATTATGGCACCGAAGATTTGCCCAGGTATGCCTAAGTTCAACATAAATCATGAAGGTGTTTGTCAGGGTTGTGCAGCTGGAAAGATTACAAGGGGACCATTGCCTTCAAGTGAAAGTCAAATTACCAACATTCTTCAATTGGTCCATTTTGATCTATCTGGTATGTTGCCGGTGACATCACTAGGCGGATACTTATACAATGCATTTTTTGTGGATTACTTTTCTCACAAAACGTGGATCTATTTCTTGAAGAAAAAAGACGAAGTGTTCAAATGGTTCCATTCTTTCAAAGCCTTGGTTGAAAATCAATCAGGGAAAAAGACCAAAATATTGAGGACCGATAATGGAACCGAATATGAATCAAATGAATTCAATGACTATTGTAGAGAGGCTGGCATTAAGAGGGAGACCACCACTCCATATACTCCTGAGCAAAATGGAGTTGTTGAAAGGAAGAATCGAACAATCATAGAAGCCACTCATGCCATGCTTCATGACCAAGGCCTACCAAAGTTCTTATGGGGAGAAGTTGCCAACACTGCTGTATATGTTCAAAATAGGAGCCCACATCAAGCATTGGATTTCAAGACACCCGAAGAAGTTTTCACTAGTAAGAAACCTGATGTTTCTCATTTTAGAATATTTGGATGTCTCGTGTATTTTCATGTGCCTAAAGAGAAAAGAAACAAGTTAGAAGCATCTGGGAAGAAAGGAACATTTGTGGGCTACAGTGAAAATTCAAAGGCATATAGAATCTATGTGCCTGGTCAAAGAGAAGTGGAAATAAGCCATGATGTCACTTTCAATGAAGATTCTACCCTTGGAAAAGCCAGAGATCTCCCTATCCCAAGGAAGGACAATGATGATGTTGCAAGAAAGTAGGATGAACCTCTGACAGATGAACCAATGCCCAATGTTAAAGGCTCGATGGATCCCATTGATCCACCTCCTAGTGATCCCTCTACCTCAAGAAAAAGACCTTTGTGGCTCAAAGATACTCTTGAAGATGTTGAAAATTGCTCCAAGAGAGACATTTCGTGAAAGTAAGAAGTCAAACAAGTATCAAGTTTACTTAGCTGCTATGAGTATTATTGTTCAATCTGAGCCATGTACATTTGAAAAAGTCGTGAAACACCAAGTATGGAAGGATGCAATGAATGAAGAGTATGAATCAATCATGAAGAATGATGTCTGGGATGTGGTTCCTAGACCCAAGGACAAGTCTGTGGTCACTTCTAAATGGCTTTACAAAATCAAACATGAAGTTGATGGGATTGCTGAGAAATACAAGGCCAAGTTCATTGCTCGAAGCTTCTCTCAAAAGGAAGGAGTGGACTATGACAAGATATTTGCACCGGTTGCCCAATATACCATTATCCGACCTATTATTTTTCTTGTTGCGTCTCAAGGATGGAGCCTACACCAAATGGACATTAAGATTGCTTTCTTGCATGGCTCACTTAAGGAGGAAGTCTACATAGAACAACCTGAGCGGTTCGAAGTACAAGATCAAAGGACACACATGTGTAGGTTGAAGAAAGCCCTCTATCGGTTGAAGCAAGCCCATAGGGCTTGGTATGAGAGGATTGATAGCTATCTTATGAAGTTGGGATTTACAAGGAGCGCAGTTGATCTTAACCTATAATTCAAGGTTGAAAAGGACATGCCTCTCATTCTGGTCCTTTATGTAGATAATATCTTTCTGACAGGTGTAGACCCTTTCATTTATCAATGCAAGAGGGAGTTGGCTTCCGAGTTCGAAATGAAGGACCTAAGTCTGATGCACTACTTCCTAGGCCTGGAGGTCTGGCAAAAGCTAAGTGAGATTTTCCTTTCTTAAGGAAAATACATTGTGAAGTTGCTCGAGAGATGTGGGACGGTGGATTGCAAGTCTGTGTCTACTCTGATGGAACTCAACTTCAAGAAGCTATGTGGAAGTGTTGCTAGGCTCGAATTGGCAAACCTTTCCAAGTATAGACAACTTGTGGGGGCCCTGATGTTCTTGGTAAACACTCGTCTAGACTCCTGACATATGCTTTGATGTGAATACGTTGAGTCAATTTATGGTCGAGCCTCATCACATACATTGGATTGCTGCTAAGAATCTCTTGAGATATCTCTGTGGCACAATCAATTATGGACTGAGATACACTACTAGGAATTTGAGGTTACATGGATACACTGATGCTGACTAGGCTAGGAGTGTGGTGGATCGTAACAACACATCTGGATGTTGCTTCTCATTGGGGTTTGCTTCAATTTCTTGGACGAGCAGGAAGCAGAAATCGGTTGCTCTAAGCACCGCTGACGTCGAATACATTGCAGCTAGTATGGCCTGTTGTGAAGTTGTTTGGTTGAGGAATCTCTTTAGTGAGCTATTTGAGCACGTGCTGGATACCACCGTAATCTTCCGCAACAACCAAAGTGGGATTCGCCTTTCAGAGAATCTTGTGGTCAACAATTATTACAAGCACATTGATATCACGTAATACTTTATTCAGCATATGGTATAGCGGGGAGCAATAAGGCTCCAACACATCAGGACTGATGAGCAGGTCGCAGACATCCTCACGATGCCCTTAGGGAAGGTCAAATTCTTACCCTTTCGAGAGAGACTTGGAGTCATGGAAAGACCCTCTTATGAGGATCCCGCTTGAGTTGGACACTGAGCTCTAGGAGCTCTTGGGGGTTTGGGGTACTTCTTGAAGCTTTGAGCGACCAAAGAGTGAATGGTTCACCTTCCCCTATTGGTGCGCTATGTACAAGGTGAGTGGTTCACCTTGCCCTCCATACAATGACACATGTGTGTAGGGTGAGTGGTTCATCTTCTCCTACAATTGACATATACATGTGGTTCACCTTCTCCTGTTGATGCCCTAGCATACATCCTACCCATGTAGTCTGAGACTCATGGGAAGTACCTCTCAACTAGCCAATGAGTTGGGAAACGTGGATAGGGACCATAGCACTACCGATGGACGCATCGTGTATTGCCGTACTCCCTATGTCTAGGATGCATGGTGTTCAACAACTTGATCTGGGATCAATTGAGGTTCTACCTCTGGACTAACTTTTGTCAGTGGAGAGTGGTAAGGTCTTGTGACTCACTCTCAATCAATTCTTCTTCATTATTACATCATGGTTCAGTAGAGATGAGATGACAGAGATGGTACATGACGACAGGATGGTATGATGGTCAAATATGATGATGGATGGATTGGCAGGTGGAATTCTCCCCAGTTGAGGAGTGTTAAAATTGGCAACTAGGGCCAAATTCCACCTTAGGACAACTCATTTGATGGAGATGATGATTGCATTAAATTCCTCTTTTCGAGAGGACCAAAATTGATATAAAGATCATCCAATTTGGACAAGCAGAAATGCATTTTTGAATTTATGCCCACACGTGCAAATTGTTCAGGTCAACCACATCAACATGTAGGCTCATGAAGCCCAATGGACATGACTCTTCACCCACAACGAATTGTATAAATACAAGTGACCTCTCACCTCATTTGGCATCTTCATCACTCACATATTCTCTCCTTCTCTCATTGGTTCGTACAACATTGGGCATTCTCTATCTCCCACGTGTGGCACAAAGGGGACGAAATTACAGGACATAATTGCAAGGCCAAAAATCTCATAGATTTCTGCAGTTTGACCAGCGTTGACTTTGACTTTGACTTTTTGGGCATCATTTGACTTTATTTTTTGGTTATATTTCTATCTCAGCAAACTGCATTCTCGGGCATAAAAACCAAAGAAAAAGGACTTTGACTTGCGTTGACAGCAAGCCTATTTGACCACAGGTTGACCAAGTTTGACCACAGATTTTGTGATTGTTTTGGGCTAAATTTGACCACTGTTGGAGGCCGAGTTTGACTACCTTTGACCAAGCTTCAAAGGAGGAGTTTGACTACCTTTGACCGAGCTTCAAAGGAGGAGTTTGACTGTTTCGTTGACCATCTGTGATTTCTAGTTAGGGCTGAAGTTTGACTGCAGTTGACTGCAGATTTTGATAGGGTTGTTTTGACTTGAATTTGGCAAGTCAATTTTGACTATTGTACTCTCTCTCTCTCTCTGTTGAACATTTTGATATAATAATAAGAAGAATTGATCAAAGGGTTTTCCCCACATTGGGGTTTTTCCCTGGCATCCGCCAAATCTAGTGTCCTCTTGTCTTGGCTTGTCTTCTGCATTTTGTTTCATGTTCTATCTACTTTTACTGTCAATGTGATTAATGGTTAATGTGATTGCTACTAGAAATATAAATTGGAAATTGTCATTGGGCTGCTAAAGGAACATTGAAGTAATTGTGCTAAGCATAGAACATACCATTGTTAACTAAAATTAACACTCCATTTAAAAATCCATGTTGCGGGGAAGACAAATATCTTCATTAACAACATTTCTCCACCCAAAAATTCATGCTGCTGGTGAAGATGAAGATCTTCATGTTTGTTTTCAGAGGCTATTTCCACCTCTGTCAAAACAACTAGCTTTGTTGTGGTTTTGACAACAAAAGTTCGCTCATACACTTCTGACATGGTAATTGGAGTTCGTGGTGGAGATGAAGATGGTTGTGAAGAAAAACCAATGTTCATGTCTTTTATTTGTATGTTTTACTTTTGGTGTAGCATCATTTATTTGTGGAAGTGGCATTGAAATGCCAGGTCCAAATATCGCTCCTTTGAGAAGTGTATCACTTTCTCCAATCTTAACGGTTATGAGATATATTGCAAGAAATGATCCATCGAGTATTCCATTGATAGTTTGTCCAATCAGAGAATCAATACCCAAGCCAGCTAATGAATTGTCCCCAACTTCATTACTTGGATTTTGTGATTTATTATCAAAGGAGGGGGGAACATACTATTTTTTCCTCAAGAACGGCGGAACAGTACCTAAAAAGTCCCCAAAATCTGCTCGGGACGGATTGGGAACGGCTTGGATGTCCCCAAGTCCCCGATGACGTCCCCAACAAATTGAGGACATTCCCAACCCCTGTAAAAGTCCCCGAAACGTTGGAACGTTGGGTATGAGAGATTTTATGGCGAGTACAAGTCCTTGTGTAACATAGCTTAAGACACGTACACAGTGTTGGAATTGCTTTGCTAGCACAAGCTACAAGCAGCGATGAAAAAGTATTATTTTAGTCAAACTTCCATCAGATATTTAGGCTTTGACATCCAATGACCATGACATTTATAAAAACCCAACCAAAGGAAAAATTCTCAAGGAATGGCCCATTCCTTCTAGTGTCTTTGATTTCAAGAATTTCTTGGGCAAAATGAACTTGTATGGGAGTTTCATTTGTAGTTACTGCCATATCGCTCATCATCTTCATTACCTTCAAACTCAAGAGACTCTCACATGGGGTGTAACAATAGCTAAATTATTTTGCAGATTGAAAGATGCCCCTTCTTTTGCTCCAATGCTTGTACTCCCAAATCTACAACAACCTTTCAAGTTTGAGACCAATGCCTCACAATATGCCACAGGTTAGTACTTGGTACTTACGAGGGGAGGCCATCTACTAACCTATCATTTGAATACCTCATCACAAACTAAGTTTAATTATAGCACTTGTGACTATTAGACCACACTAGAATGAAAGACATGCGCAACTTACTTTTTTTATTAGAATGATACTCATAAATACAATGTTCTTGACCTTTGGATCCATCTTCCAAGAGGTCTCTTGGACTCCTAATTACTATTCATATTCCTTATTATAACTCTAACAGATTAGGTATCTAACATTCTCCCTTTAATCTGAAGGGGGTTCTTGCGAGACCAAGCGGACACACAAGAACAACTGAGCGAGAAGAAAACAACTGCCAATAGTTGAATGTGCTCTCTAAATTTGATGGTTTTGGAATGATCACAAACCTAGCAAAAGTCGAAGTCTTCTACTAAATGGTGGTTTAAAGATGATCGCAAACTCTAGAACTCAACTCTAAGGCTCGGTAGTTCTCAGAACATTTCCTAATTTGACTAGAACTTGATGTCTTTTGTTGATTGAAAGTGCCAGCAAATGGCAATTTGAAGATGACTGCAAACTAATATCTAGCGAAAGCTACAAGTCTTCTACTAAATGGTGGTTTCAAGGAGACCAAAATTCAAATCACGCTCATGGCCCTAACTCTAGCTATGGCTATAGCTCTAACTCTAGCTTGAGGCGCTAGTTCTGGCTATGGTTCGGGCTCACTTGTTCTTGCTCAATTGATAGGACTTCAAAACTTGAACTCCTACTATCAATCACTTATATACAAGGTGAGAAGGCAAAAAACTTTCGACAATGCTCACAAGGATGAATATAAAAATTGATCTTCCATGTCAACTTCTGCTGAAAATGCACCTATTTACAATGCAAACTAACTAGTAAATTTTAAGTTAAAAAAATATATATAAATAATAATAATAATTAATTAATTAATTAAATTAAATAAACAAAAAACCAAAGAAGAAAAAGCAAACAAAACAAAAAACAAACACACTATTTGCAAATTATCAATATTCTTGATTCTGGATGTGAAATCTTAAGGATACAATGTGCCTTACAAATTTCGTCTTGAACTCAATCTCCTTTCTTCTTCAAATAGACATACTCCACTCTGGGGATAAATCTCCTCTTCAAATAGACATACTCCACTCTGGGGATAAATCTCACTGCATAAGTTACCAATATTCTTCACTCTGGGGATAAATCTCACTGCATAAATTACCAGCGTAAGTAACCAATGTTCTTGACTCTTAGTGTGAATGGATCTTCGGGATTGAGTGTTCCTTATAAGTTTCGCCTCGGATTCAACCTCCCTTTGTGTTTAAGTAGACATACTCCTTCACTCTGGGGATCAAATTCACTACATAAATTACATAGCGGTTATCTTGATTCCAAAGATAAAAAACACTCTAAACCCTTATAGTTCCAATTTTTTGTGACAAAATGGATTTTGTCTCTAGGCAAATGTTTCAAGCCCTTCCCAACCAATATTCCATTCACTAAATGACCGTATATGTCGATAGTACCAAAGAATGTGATTCCTCCATTAAAAGAATGCTGAAATATAAGGAAAAACAAATATCTTCCTCGAACATATATGTACCATATGCCCCTGAAAGCCCAGAACATCGGAAACCTAATGCTAAAACCTCCCAGCCTTGTGTGCCGAGCTTGCGTCAAGGAACAACTATGGAAACGGTGGCCATCGCAATGAAATTAAACGTTGCAAAGAGACTCAAACAACACAAATGTCGAAACAACTATGATTCAATTGAAATTCTCAACTATCTGGGATAACGCAACACAATATTAAATGATTTACAGATTTGGTCCGTACTTTTTCAGTCTTAGTTTGAAAAAAAAAAAAAAAACTTAGTTTATCTGAGTTTTGAAGGGTTTTTCAACTTATATTTTGGTATGATTTGTCTAAAATTTAGTAGGAATTTGTTGGAAGTAAACTCTCCAAATACTACTGTACAGGAACTTTTCAGATATTTAATTTATATATACAATCAAAAACTAATTTTAAAAAACAAAAATCAATATACCAAACAAAACTATCAAATTCCAACTAAAACTCCAAAACTTATAATGTTTAGACAACGCTAACCAAAAACGATGGACTAGGTTACGTTAGATGCTAGGTATGTTGAGAATGGAGAGGCCGTGGATTGGTGTCTGAGGATTGGCAGCTGACAGCGTTAGTCACCCGAGTTGAGCATACTCAAGGTTTTGAGGATTGGCGGCTGACAGCGTTAGTCACCCGAGTTGAGCATACTCAAGGTCATGAAGGCCAGAAATGCAAGGATACCACAGACATCGAGAATGGGAAAAAAATAGTGACTCGATGCTGGGTCAGTGTGAAGATATTTGGATTGGCTCATATTCCAGGCACACAGAACAGCCGCGAAAAATGGAGATAACCATACCACGCGAAGGTGATACATTCATGCAAAAGGGCGCGGAAATGAGCAAGATGAAACGCCTGGAGAAGCCCTCAGATAACACAGAACTAACACTCAGACCAGAGCAGAGTGCAGATCTGACAGACTCTGAATAGCGCCAACCTCTGATACCACTGTTAGACTGCACCAGCATCAAAGATGAGCGTGAGTCACTTTTTTTTATCCTTCGATTCATCTTTCAAGATATCTCCTATGAACATAACCCTAATGGATTTAGATATCTAACAATAACAAAGAATTCTACACCTTAATCCAAGCATTAAAACAATGGAAACACTATCTTGTAAAGGGCAAGGTTATTTTGCATACCAATCACCCATCTCTCCAATGATTGAATTCTCAAACCAAATTTAGGACAATGCCATTTGAAAGAAGCTTCTAACAGCCAAAAGTTCCATTTGGTGATAAGTATAAGAAAGGTGACAAAAGCAAAGTGGTTGACCTTCTCAGTCTCCCTCTTGGTTGGGTGCTTACCACTTTGGATATTTAATGCCCTGTTATGAAGAATGGAAGGATCTTTCTTTCCAATATCCCAATATTGGTCCAATTATTGGTACACTACAACAACCCAAAGTGGTTAGTTAGGTGCCCTTTCTAGATCACCACTTACGACATCAATTTCCCTATAAGTTGAATTAAATTTGTGTCCCTACTAGACCTATTCCCCATATTCTACTTCAAGAGGCTCGTTCTTCCTCCTACGATGGCCATTTTAGGTACGAAAGACTCTAGAACATTTATAGCTTTATTTGCATTGGCCTTTCATGCAGAAGCAAGTGGAAGCTTTCATTCAATGTTCTAGTCAATCCAAGCCTGCCAATCAAAGAGTCCATTTCCATGGATTTTATTAGTTTAGCCTGTGTCTAGAATGCTAAAATGGCACCATGGTCAAGCAAATCAATACTGTAGCACTCTCTATTGTGTGATGTTATAGTTGATCTATGTTAGAAAAAAATTCTATTTGAGCAGTAACAGATTTCATATGTCCAAGGTTAGGATGTTATAAAAATCACAAGCAAGGAAACATATGAAAAATAAAATTTTCTCCTTGCTGCTCATGTTGTCTTGGCATTTTATATGTCTGACCTTAACTGTAAAGAATCTCCCTTCGTGATTGTAGCAGTCGGAAATTTACAAACCAACAAATTGTCATTGTCTGTTCATCACAGCAACAGAAAAGCAACACGAAATGAGTTTGCATTAATCAGAAAGATGGTGCTCTACCCCAAGTCATTGTTAACAGTACATGGACAGTTGCAAGGAATGGTGTCAGGTCTTCCAACTGGAGCTTTTCAGAGGACAAGAATTCTTTGAAGGACACCAAGAACAGTTTTGGGGAGATGTATGGATTTCAGAAATTTAGGAACCAGGAGGATATTTTCCAAACACTTTATGGGCATATTTTCGTTGAATTACCATATGGATTGGGCCTAAAAGGCTGCTTTTTGTTGAAATCTCATAAGAATCAGTGTATTTTATTAACAAACATGCCATTTCTTATGTTAAACTGGTTAGAAACACAAATTGTCAGTGCAGGAATTTAAAACGAAGCATTAAAAATAAGTCGAATATGCAATATGCAATATAGTATATACTGAATGGGAAAGATTGATTAAAAGAGAGACTAACCAATTCTGATTTTCGAGCTGTCGAAGCCGCTAGCATTTTAGCAAAATTCTCCAAGAGTTTCTTCTCCTCATTTGCAGCACATTCCTTTGAAAATTTATTTGCATTAAAAAAAATCAGCCAAATAGTAGTATGAAGTTTGAACTTAATAAAATAACTAGTTCAGAAGCGAAAAAGAATCTAGACTAAGAAACTAGTCTACCTCAAATTTCCTTTCAAGATCCTCCAACTTCTTGTCGTGAACTATTTGCATTTCTTCCACAAACTGACTAAGCTTAGATGCATGGCTTTCAAGTGTTGCAAAGAAATCTGTGTTCACCTTTGAAATTACCCTCGTGGACTCTATAGTTCTTTGAATTGCCTGTACTCATGGAATTTTGAAATATAGAATTGTCAACTTGACAGAAGTTGACTTGAATTCTGTGAAAGGATTTGACTTCATACAACAAAAGTTAAATAATATTGGATATGTAACAACCTCCCGCTGTTGTTGGGCATATAAAGCCATTGTGGCCTCTTGCTTGGACAGAGCACTATGAAGTTCACTCAGCAATGCCTCTGCATCTAGAACAGTTTTTCCCACCAGCTGTATGGCACAAAATGAATAAGGAACAAAAAGAAATGCATAGATCTGTTATTGATCCAATCCTTGCAAAGCTTATATAGCAGATGTCAGAAACTCTTACATTCTCAAGAGTAGAAGCGTGCATGGATATTGTTGAGTTGAGCCTGCCAAGAGTAGACACAGAATTTTCGTCGAGTGCATTGGCTAGATCATGTAAGCCCCTGACTCCAGAGCCATAGATTGTCTTCAAATTCTCAACCCTATTTCTGAGATCTTCTGTAGCCTGTGACAGCAGTGCAGCTGTACATCAGAACTGGCTAATTTCAAAGAGGTGCAACAGCTACCAAATAATTATAAGGCTGTTGGCTCAACGTTTCACGTACCTCAGTTTTTGTGGAGACAAAGGATTGCATTTGATCTTCCATAGTTTGTAGCTGCCGTTGTTGTTGGCTCACAGAACCTTCAACAGTCTTATGCAACACTTCAAGCTGCTGAGTTAACTGTATTCGAAATGTCTGGACTAGTTCTTTATTTCCAGTTTCTATCTTATCCTTACGCTCTGAAAAAAACAAAATTAAAGAAGTAAGCATTCTTCCCAGCTTATAAGTACAGATTAAAGCCCAATTCATACTTCAACATTTAATCTTATCCTTACGCTCTGAAAAAACAAAATTAAAGAAGTAAGCATTCTTCCCAGCTTATAAGTACAGATTAAAGCCCAATTCATACTTCAACATTTAAAGAACAGCGAGTACCAATTTTAGAAAAGAGCCCTGATACATCTTGTGTTGTGTTCTCTAGTTCTGACCGAAGACCACATGCCTGCTCAACCAGTGCTTTTTCTGCACATTATAGCAAGAGAGTATTGCCTTCAACCTCTGTTTCAGTATGGGGAATAGCAAAGATGAGAAGTGTGCATGATCAAAGAATGAGAGAGTTAGATATTATCGACTAACCTGACTGTAACATGTTGGAGATGATGAATTCTTTTTCCTTAAGTGTACAGCTCAGCTGACTGTATTTCTCTTCGAGATCATCTAAGGCATACTCAGTATCCTCAAGTTTTTTCTACAAAATATGGCCTATGCAAGTTAGGTTATAATTTTTAATCCCATAAAGTCCATGAAAAAACATGGTAATTCAAGTAATTATGCAAATATTAACTTTCATGCACCTGGGTCATCTCAAGCTTATTGCTAAATTCTGCACTCAGAAGTTGCTGATAATTGTAGAGTCCTTGCAACTCCTCTATTCGCTGCATTCAGGCAACACCAAAATGGTGATGAAGAATGTTAAAGAAAGGTTGCAAGCAACAAACAAAACTACATGACACACAGATTATATTATACCTTGTTCTTGGCATCAATTTCTACCTCCAACTGTTCTATCTTCTCTGTCATAGCCTGCAAAAATTGCCAGAAAGATATAAGAAATTAAACTATGAAATACAAAGAGGATATGAAAAGCTTTTGATTAACCTAATACAGAAAACATGCAAGAATTTTAGGGCCTTAATGAAATCCTGAAATTGCCTAAAATTTTAACCTTTTTTTCAGCTTCATCCAGGAGGAAACGTTCACGTGGAAGATATATGCCATTCTTCTCTCGTGCAGCATAGACCTCTGGTTGTCAACAATTGTGGATATCCATTCAATTTCTTGCTAAATATTGAGTTGAATTTGTTAAGCTGTTTAAATGCAGCTACATCTCCTAGCCTCTAGCCAGAAGGAATAAAATGAGTGCAAGAAAGTCAATCAAGAGAGAATGTGAAAAAGCAAACCTTGTTTAAGCCTGCTAATCTCAGCATATAGGTCCTTTATAAGGGCAGACTTCATCATTTTCTGATTGACCTGCTTAAAAGACAAAATTTAAAAGCCCTTCGAGAATGAACTAAAATATACTATATCTGACACTATTAAATAATAGTAAGTGTGCAGCATAAAACTTATAAATTTTAATAATAAACCTCTGGTTTGTTCTTGATATTTTTAGCACGATGAGCATAATCCAGGGTACTAAGAGTTTCTTCAAGGCAATGGACAGAGGGTGACACTGTGGCAATAATGCAAGTCTTTGTTTTTCCACCCAAAGAATCTCGCAACAATCTTGTCAGCTTGCTGTCTCTATTTACACAAAAAGGAGAGAAGTTTTTATGTGCCATTAAGCAGATGTATCGATAAAATTAACAAGTAGAAATAAGGGCATTCTAAAGTACAGAACGATAATGTCACACCTGTAAGGCACGTGTCCCAAATGCTCTACCAGGGCAGTGATCACCCGTCCAAGTGTAAGCAGGCTCTTATTGATTTCTCCTGCCTCCCTTGCTCTGCCCTGCAGAATTCATTTCTGTGAGAGAGCATCCAAAGAAGAGTAATAACTCGTTTACAGATCTCCTTGTAGAACTACTTTTAGTGAGACTGACTCAAGATATATCATCCTCTTGGCATACCTCTCGAGCACCCGAACGTGAAATGTTTTCAGAACCAGCCAGATCTACAAGATTAAGTTTCCCACATTTAATAAGTTCTTCACCCTCTGGAGTTGCTTCTTTAATATGAATGGTGATAGACAATATCGAATGTGAGCGGCTGCAAAATACAACCACCGCACATCGGTTATAATTAAAACGCAAAACAAACCTTAAAGCCCATTAAGAGTAAAACTTTGAGTTCATCGTACCTGCTCTGCTTATTTAGCAGAGTTTCTGCAGTTCGTCTCTTCGAGGATCCTCTTTCTAAAAGAGTGTAAATGTCAGTGGCACTGCATACAATTTCTTCTTCAAGGCCTCTCACAAACACTCCGCCCTTCCCATCTTCCATTAGGGCAATTGGCTTTTTCGATTTATCATCCAGAGGTCTTGGGTAATCATCTGGAGCCAACAAGTCTGTTATTTCTTCATTGTAAAGCTCTAGAAATGTTACTTTCATACTATATTCGGCATTCTGGGCCTCTAGAGTGTCAAATATTTGACGAACAGCTCTGGGAATTACTCCAGCATCACCAGGAAGCTCTCCATTCTACAAAGTAAACACTTTTTACATTAATTATTAGCCACACATGTGCAACCAAACAGGAGATAACAAACTTCAACTACATTATTTTAACAGCATAGAAGAAGCCTACGGCCCAATGACCTAGCCGTAAACTTTTTGGCCTATTCGACCAGACACAATTGCTGAAAAGTCATATGGAATCGTGAATAAACACAATTATTAGAGGAGACACAAAATGTGTGGGCTTTATGGAAGCCAAATTGCACAAAACTGAAACAGGAAAAAAAAAAATAACATTTAAGGCAAGTATAGGCATACCTTGGTTTTTTTTCCACCACCCTCCATAGTATATGTTTTCCCTGTACCAGTCTGGCCATACGCGAAAATCGTGCAATTATATCCATCCAACACTTCATTTACAATTGGCACAATGGACTGATCATATAAATCGCTTTGCTGGGAATTTGGACCGAAAACCTGACAACAATTGCACATAAATACAAACTTGCCACATTAATTTCATTCTTGAAACACGGTCATATGCTTAATACGCCTGACCCACAACCATATGCTCTTCGAAAACTGCAAAGCAGAATGAGAGACAAGCAGTAACCTTGTCAAAAGTGAAGATCCGGTCAATTTGTTTGCTAGCAGTACTTTGGTAGGCTGAGACTTCCCGCCGCTGCTCATTGCAGGATATGACCTGGAGAACGTTAGCCCTCAACTCGTCCTCATTGAAAGGCCTGCAACGATTTGTCAATTAAGAAATTCAACCCCACCTTACAATTTGGTTTGTTAGTAACACTAAATTGGTCGCTAACAGAAATTGGCCCTTACCTGCATCGTACTAGAACTTGAACATTAACTCCTTTCTCTTTATCATATCGATTTGTACCATCTCCGGATCTGGAATCTGCACTTTTCGTTCTTTCGGCAGGTCGAGGGGTGGAACCCGGGGACAGAGTGAGACTGCCCGTCTTCTTGTGCTCCATGCTAATGAAAATACTCGAATAATTTGTTTGACAGGGAGAAAACAAGTGGTAACTGGTTTCACAAGGCCTCCACGCGCAATAAATTTCTAATCCTCAGAATAACTGAGATCTGAGTTTCCAAGCAAATGGCCTGCTGCTGCCCCCTAAGCGCATAGCCTCCTGAGGCAACATCCGCGTCAACCAAACTACACGCAATTCCACGCTGGAAGTGGACCTGAAGTAATAAGCAAGAATGTCAGTCAAATAATTACGAAAGGGTATGGTAATACTCATTCATTTACTCAATTATATTAAGGTACGATTTAGCTCTATATGATGTTTACTTAGGCTTTTCTGTTGTGGTCATGCTGGGTACTAGTGTCATGCGTAATGTTTATCTCAAGACCAGTGTTATTGGCAAAATTAAGCTAAAGTTTAGCATAATACATCGACTTTTCTGTTATTGTAATACTGGGAATGGAGTGTTAGGTATCAGTGTTATTGGCAATAGCTATCTCGAAGAGCTCTGTAATCTGCTCGTTTCAGTATGAATGGGACAGATACTTTCTCAGGTGTACTAAATTTGTGATGTATTGGGAACTTCGCCTGCATTCTTAATAATCAATTCACCAATTCCTTTCTACTGAAACTTAAACAGCTATCTCGAAGAGCTCTGTAATCTGCTCGTTTCAGTATGAATGGGACAGATACTTTCTCAGGTGTACTAAATTTGTGATGTATTGGGAACTTCGCCTGCATTCTTAATAATCAATTCACCAATTCCTTTCTACTGAAACTTAAACATAACTCTGGCGTTTCCCATGGGCAGGTTATGTCGTTTAATTCTGGTATTGGCGTGCCCCGATCAGCAGGTACTACGGCTGCTATTAAGACTTACCACTGCACTACTTCCGAAGTTTCAGGTATTTAGTTTATGCGTTTCCCCTCCGCGAAATTCTGACATTAATATATCAAGTAAATGACATGATGCACTAAAAACGACGCTTCATTTTTTCTCCATTTCTATTATTCGAAGTTAAATCTGGGAGTAGCTGAGTCTCAAATGACCGATCTAGTGCACATTTGCTCTGGAACAAACAAATCCAGAGGTAATCGTACGAGAAGAAGACCAGACTTGCACGTAGAAGAACAGAAATGCGTACGTGTAAGAACACACAAAAGATGAATTTAGCAAAATTCAGCTAAACTGCACCGAAAAAGTTTAAATCAAGGACGATCAGAACCCAGCAGAGCAACCGATGTCAGAATTTGCCTGCATTGTGACCAAATCCAACACGAAAATGTTGGCCACAGGGCGCCGGAAAGGGGAAAAAAATCCCAGACATAATTGTCCGAGGAGAGGAATAGCAGACATGATATATAAAGGACCTCAACAGAAATGCGGGTTTGTAAAAACAAAAATGCATAAAGTTAACAACAATCAGCTAAACTGCACCGGAAACAGCTTAAAGCGAGAACGATCGGAAGTCGGCAGAGCAACGATACCGAATTCGCCTGCATATTGACCAAATCCGAGGGGAAAGCATGGCCAAGGGAAGCCAGAAAGAAAACGATAAAGAATCTGCAAGTGCGGAAGCCTTTTTAATCTCAAAATGCCAACTGATTCGAAGCCAGAGAAACAATGCTGAAATTTTGCCCGATATTTTCTCGTAGTAAACCAGATTGTCTCAGTAGCTGCAGACCAATTACTCAGAGATAAACGCACTTCCCGCATCAAATCCGCTACAGAGCAGATTAACCATCAACAGCACCAAAAGATCAACTATCGACCAACATTTCAACTAATTCCATCAAATCGTCTCAACATTTCCACTAATTTCACCACATAATTGTCCGAGGAGAGGAATAGCAGACATGATATGTAAAGGACCTCAACAGAAATGCGGGTTTGTAAAACAAAAATGCATAAAGTTAACAACAATCAGCTAAACTGCACCGGAAACAGCTTAAAGCGAGAACGATCGGAAGTCGGCAGAGCAACGATACCGAATTCGCCTGCATATTGACCAAATCCGAGGGGAAAGCATGGCCAAGGGAAGCCAGAAAGAAAACGATAAAGAATCTGCAAGTGCGGAAGCCTTTTTAATCTCAAAATGCCAACTGATTCGAAGCCAGAGAAACAATGCTGAAATTTTGCCCAATATTTTCTCGAAGTAAACCAGAAAGTCTCAGTAGCTGCAGACCAATTCCTCAGAAATAAACGCACTTCCCGCATCAAATCCGCTACAGAGCAGATTAACCATCAACAACACCAAAAGATCAAGTAATCGACCAACATTTCAACTAATTCCATCAAATCGTCTCAATATTTCCACTAATTTCACCAAATCATGTCAAGATTCTAACCAATTTATTCAAATCACATCAAATACAGATCATCTCAAGCACAAGAAAACCAAAACAACAGTTTCCCCAACACCGAATCCGGTCAAAGCATTTACAGTAGTTTCACCAAACACCCCGAAACAACAACAGAAAGAAGCAGAAAACCGATGCACATCTCGTTAAATTCACTGCATTTTCATTTTCCCCTTGCTCCAAAGCTCAAGAAACATTACGAAGCACAGAGGGTACAAATCGAGTCGAACTTACCAAAATTTAATTGCCAGATTCAGCAGTAAATGCAGATCAGAGTCCTCAAATGTGTGTAAAGACGACTGTCTCTTCTTTTGTCCAAGGGAATTCAGCTCTCTGTCTTACCCACAAAATATATCAGATATCTTTCCTGCAATCTTTAATATCCACTTAATTTTTCTAGTAACTCCCAATCCCTTTCAAATCAGTTTACCTTGCTTCCTGACCGTTAGGAGAAGCGGTCCTGCAGCGAAAATGAAATTGCAGGCGGGGTCATCTTACGAAAGCACTGATGGTGTTCCCCTATGCACATGTTCCATCCCATTTTTAACGTTGGCGCGTGGAAATTATTTCATGCATCTCAGTAGCGTTAGGATCTGATGTGACTGGCCAATTGGAATAGTTTCTACCCATTAGATGGGTTGTGATTGGTTTCTTGAAATAGCTTCTGTTACTGTGAAATATCCTCCATCCTTTGTCATATGACTGATTGGGCACCGGATCCTCCTTCTGTAACCCTATTAATGCTGAACACAATCTTAATTATAAATTAGGTAGGTTTTACATTTTAATGTAAAAGTAAAATCTATAAATTAGAAAAGCAATAGTTAGGAGGTAAGGTAAATGCCATCGGCACTAGGTAGGTAACGGTTTGACATTGTATTTGATATCTAATATGGTTTGAGATTCTCTCCTATGGTGGTGGTGAATAGTGGTTATCTCAGGTAAGTTTGGGTAGTTATGAAGGTTTAATTTCAAGGGTATTATAGTATTTGACTTCTAATATGGTTTGAGATTTTCTTTGCATAGTGGTATTGGTGAATAGTGGTTATCTCATGTAAGTTTGGGTGGCTATGAAGGCTTAAATTCAAGGGCATCCAGGGGGTTTCATGTAAGTTTGGGTGGTTATGAAGGCCTAATCTCAAGGGCATCGAGGAGATTTGACATATGCAAAGTACTTAGCAAGATCTTCTAATATGCAAAGTACTTAGCAAGAAGATCTCAACCAACTGATTTATTCGTTGGAGCTATTCATATGTCTTGTGATTCTCCTCTTCTTCTTTCTATTTCTTAAGAGGTTTTATTCCTTCCATTATTTTTACTCAGTTGTTATTCCCTTGTTTTAATAACTATTAATTTGGAAATTTAATTTTACAATTTATGGTTATAATTTATTATTAAATTGTTGAAGTTTATATTTAATATTGTGTTTAGTATTTTTAAATTATTATTGATTTTTAATTAATTTAATACACTAAAATTTGTTTTTTTTTTCATTTGGAAGAGTTTATAATTATTGATTTTTAATTAATTTAATATAGTAAGTTTGTTCTTTCAAAATCTAGGAGAGTTTATGATTATTGTAACTTACAACATTCAAATTGTCGGGGTGGTTTAGGTAAAGTTGACTCAGTCAAGTTACGAGTGATTTTCGAGCTCCAAGTTTATGAGAGCTCATTGTTTTTCCAATAATATTCATCTCTAATGTAGCCTATTTAAAGGTGGAAAGACTCCATGTAAATTGGTCTCCTGACCAATGGGATCTCGACAGTGTCTTTAGACACTACCACTTCTCTCAATGTTTCAGGATCCTAACAACTAGTATCAGAACCGACCTCCTAGACTTGGGAAGCAAAAACCAGAGTTGGAATGCTAACCGGAGTGAATAGCCTTTGCACCACCAAACCAAGGTTTGTGATTTGTAAAGGCAATCAAATGGTCATGGTTATACATTTATGGCCAACAATTAAGGAAATAAATGTGCAGCAGTTTCAAGAGTAGCAATAAAGGCTAGGTCAAGGTATGGATCGAGCAAGATATAGCGAGAGAGAGAGAGGTGATATGGACAAGAGAAAGAATGAGATTAAGTTAGTAGTTTGAAGTTTAGTGAAAGAGCCAACATGTGATAAGAGCCACAGTGGTGTGTGAACACCCTATGGGTTTTGGTCCAAGGTAGGTGTATTTCCCTGGGAAGTTGTAAGACATGTTGTTTAAGCATACATGTTGGGCAAGAGCATGGATTGTTGTAATACTTTAAGACTTTGATCAGGCATACATGTAGTGTAGTGGTAGACTAAGGTTTGTGATTTATAAAGGCAAGCAAATGGTCATGGTTGCACATCTATGGCCAACAATTAGGGAGGTAAATGTGTAGCAGTTTCAAGAGTAGCAATAAAGGCGAGGTCAAGGTATGGATCAGGCAAGATATAGCGAGAGAGAGAGGTGATATGGACAAGAGAAAGAATGAGATTAAGTTAGTAGTTTGAAGTTTAGTGAAAGAGCCAACATTTGATAAGAGCCATAGTGGTGTGCGAACACCCTATGAGTTTTGGTCCAAGGTAGGTGTATTTCCCTAGGAAGTTGTAAGACATGTTGTTTAAGCATACATGTTGTGCAGGAGCATGGATTGTTGTAAGACCTTAAGTCAAGTTGTGGAATGAACCACTTAGATAGGTACCAAAGTGGCAAGTGTACTAATATCCTAATTTGAAGAGGGAATGTGAGATCTCAGGTGAGATGGTTGATGAATGTCTGGGAAAAAGCTAATCTCTCAGAGTCACATTTTAAGGGGGGGTTGTTAGGGTGGTTCAGGTAAACTTGACTTAGTTAAGTTACCAGTGGTTTTCAAGCTTCAGGCTTATGAGATCCCACAGTATTTCCCATGGTTTTCATCTTTAAAGTAGCTTATTTGAAGGAAGAAAGACTCCATATAAATTGGTTCTGCTAACCAATGGGATCCCAGCGATAGTGTTCTTAGACACTGCCACTTCTCTTGGTGTTTCATGATCCTTACACAAAACCCATGAGATGTAGACTAGTTGATTTGAGTGGGGGGTTTAAACCTCTAGGGGAGGGGTTGAGAATGGAAACCACTTCTAAGGGAATTAAATTATCCTATGGGGTGTCCAAACTCGATCGAGCTTCGCAGGATTCTGGTGATAGCATCCTACTAGTGGGTAGATTGTTCTTCCATCCAACAGACAGATTGGCCTACTAGCATCCCACTAGGAGGTGGATCGTTCTTCCATCCAATAGATGGGTTGGGCCGGACATCGGATTAGCCTAGTTACAATTAAAAAAAAACTACAACATTTAAATAAAATTCATTTGATTAAAACATTACCAATAAAAGATATCTATTTTATCAAAATTGTATAGAGCTTACACTCATCCTCAATCACCATCTTAAGTATGTGCACACAATAAGCACAAACGTCATTTGAAAAACTAGAACCCTAATAAAAAAATCACAACACCCTATTGTCACCCACCCATCTAATAACAATCCCTTACCTCTTTAATTTTATTGTTATTAAAAATAAATGATACTATTTTATCCTTAAAAAATGATACTATTTCAATGGGATTTTATACCCTCCACTCAGTTTTAAATCCCACGTGGGGACACCATGGCTCATCATAATAACTCTGGAAGGATAGGCGTCCAATTGGAGTCGGGATCCCAGCTCTAGTTTACAGTGGTCTCCGCACAGGTCCTAGGTTGAACTATAAATTTTTGATATATGTTACTTGCAAAATATTACATATATCTATGAAAGTTTCTAATTCCCCATTGACCATTTTTTCATTAAAAAATTAATAATACCAGACATAATATACATATAAAAAGAAAATATTAAACCCTAAAAATGACCCGTCCCTTTCATCATAATACACAAAATTCCAAAATACTTCAATGTAAAACATAGTTAGATGTATGTTTTAAGTTTTTAACATAAATCTGTGGTAAAAATATTATAACTTCACTCTAAATAATTTTACAAATAATTAACTTGAAAAATAGAGAAAAACACTAAGAGACAAAATGTTCATTGTTGCCAACTTGCATTCCTTGAGTTTATGATAAATCCACACACACTTCATCCAAAGAAAATATGATGGAAGGTTGAAATTGAAAGCACATGGTGCAGCTCTGTTATCACTATGGTGTATTTCCTTGCAGTTTAAGATATGCCCCCCTCCTGCAAAGGGTGAATGAATGGCTTTAAAGGACTACGCTGTACTCCACTAAAAGTGTTAAATTCCATGTAGTTTTAACATAAAGGCAAAAGTATTAAATACGCGCTGAAGGGTGGGCCAAAAAGAACACATGATTCTCATTAAGTAGGTTGCTTTCTCCGTACCCTTTTCGTTTGTCTATGCATTGAAAATACAAACCCTTTGAAATGATTTTACCCTCTCCAACTTTGTTTTAAATTTTCAATCATGTGGTCTCTATTTCTTAGGATTGATGTAACATTTATAGTTTAGATCCCTTTGTGTTATCATGTTCATATATTATATGAAAGAAGCATTTTATAAATATATTCTAAAATATATAGTTATTAATGTTGTATCATGGAGTGTTTATTGCTAGTTTTTTAATCACGATAAAGGATGTTATGATGATATATTTAGCAATTTTGTGTTTGATTTATTTGTGGGGATTACAAATTCAAACATCATAAAAAATAAATGTTATATTTTAGTTTGAGTGAGTGAAAATTTTGATTTTGAAGTTTTGAAGTCATAAAGTAAGGGCATTCACTAATCAATGGTAGAAGAGATGTTATGGTATTTAAATGATTTTTTATACCTGTATTGAGTATGAAGGGAGATTCTTATATTGACAAAGGTATGTTGTCAGAAGGTAATACATGTATCTTATATATTTTAAGATTTATTTTTTGTAGTCTTCTTTGAGTGGTCGATTCCTACCACTTGACGTAAGTTTTGATAGTATGGTGACAATTTGAAACCAAGAAAAAGTAGGAAGGAAATGAGGCATTTAGAGTACTTACATTGATACCATTAAGAAGACCAAGGATGGAAAAGTCTACAATCTCTAACATCGTTTATATCTAATCATGACGCAAAATTGAAGATCATAGGTGACTTTGTCTAGATGGGTGGATCTATCATGAGAAAGAATAAAAATAATATTGCATTCAATGTTGCTCTTAGTATATAGTCTATATTTTAAATTACTATATTTGTTGTTGTGTTGATGATAATGGGTCTCATCTTAGAGCAAAGGTCTTTGAAGGCCATGCTTTTTATTTTTATTATTTTTTCAAGAAGCATATAGTGTTGTCCTATAGTTTTTAAAGCACTTTCTATAGTTGTTTTTGACTTGGTCTTGCAACATCACTTATGAAGTTTATGGATGGTATGGGTTGTCAATGATTGCAAGTTTAGTTCACGTTTAGTTACCCTCCATATAATCAATTGATTTTAGCATTGGTACCTGGAAGCACCCTTTGGCATTTACCAAATTTTAAGGGAGGAGAAACCAGTCCTTTTGATCAAAATTTGAAGAAACATTGATGTAACATGCTTGTAGGCTTGTATGCATTTGTAAGTAACCTGAAAGATTGTGACATCATGAACATGTGAATGAGCAGCATTGAACTAAGGGAAATTGTTGAGAAACCCATTCTTTGAAGATCAAATATTCCACTGTGGAATCTTCGACACATTAACAATTGGGAAAAGTTTGTCCATGCAAATGATCGAGGAATAAAGGATGCATTCTTAATGATATAGCATTGGAGATCATTCTAGTTGGCATTGGTAGTGGTGTGATGACAAATGGTGATAAAAGGTGCAACAAGGTTCCTTGTTATAACTCTCTTCTCCTCTTACCCCGTGGCTGATACAAGAAGGAAATAGAGCTGCAAGCACACCAAATTCCAAAATATGTGATGAAGAGGGCCCTTTCTTGAGATGTTGAACGTTATTTATATGCATTGGAGCATTGGAATATAAGAGATCAATTGGAGCTGACTTCAAATGAGATTTGGGCTGACTTAGGTAAAATTTTAAAATGAATTTGAGTGGTTATATTTTCTAGTGGGGAAATGAGACGACCTATATAGGTATGATTTGCTTTGAGGGTTAACCTATGCACAAAAGGGATCTTGGCAAGTTGACCAACATGTGGTTGGATGTTTAGCTTGCACGCTTAGTGAGGGTAACAAGCTTTTGGAAATCCTTTTGGAGGTAAATGGGCTTTGCACATTGGGATCTACTTAAAGGGCATGTCACTTTTAGGTGTTGAGCACCTATTTGGAAGGAGGCAAAGACCCAAAGATATTCATGGTTTATTCTAATTATTGTGAAGGAGGCACCTAAATGGATTTAAGGGCTCCTAAGGCAATCCATTAGAGAGTTATAAATTAAAGACCTATGGAGAGGTTATTCACATCATGGCAATCAATCGTATTCTGAACAAGCAATCTTAAGTGAGGAGCTGCAACTAATAGAAGAGGGACACATTACATAAGTTCTAAGATTTTCGAGTTAGAGCAAGGTCAAGCCACTTGTCTAAGAGGAGAGGCTACTAAAATTGATATGTTTGTTGTTTGAGAACTAGGCTAAGATTTTGTTTGAATTGAGGGAAAGGGCCGAAGCCCTAAGTTTATGTGGGGGCGAGCTGAAAGGCCTTAGGTGGCTATAGAAAGGCCTCAAATCAACAAGGTTAGGGGGCATTAAATCTTTGCGTTGTGAACAAGAAGCTATGTGTAGGGTTTGAGACCTTAACCAAGCCTTAAGGAGCTAGCCAATACATAAAAGAAGGGAAGACCAATTATGTGACTAGGCTATAGGCCTAGGAGGGGCCACAAGTCCTCAGACTTGTGGACAAAGTGCCTAGGTGCTTCAGTAGGCCAATGATGGTGGACAAGATTTGAGGTTGTTATTTGTTGAAGGACGATTGTTGAGCTGAGTTTTTCTTAAAGTTTTTTCATCAAGGAGGATTAGACAATAATGTTTAATGGTTGATATATAAAGTGAATCGAAGGACAAATTATTGTGAGTAGATGAAGTGGTTGGAGTTGGTTATGTAGTGTATTTGAATGGATAAACACATTGTGAGCAGTTTCTTGGACAAGGGAGTTAAAGGAGTTATTTTTTGTGGTTGTTGGAGGCAAAGGATAACCAAACACACCAAGGGCAAGAGGGCAGAAAGGGTTGGTAGTGAAGGACATCTACAGCAAGTAACTCAAGAATTTCTTCCTTGCGGTTTTGTTGGGTTGATTGAGGTCAAAAGGAACTTACCTCAAGCCCTAGGTGTATACTATTGTATACTAGTCTTGTATCAGGGCTTTGTAAGGGCCATGATCCCTATGTATTTCTTGTTGATGGACTAATAAGAAGTGTTTTGGGCTATATATCTATCTTGTGTACTTTTATTAATTGATTGTTGTTATATTTCCATTGTGCAAATTTGTTCATGGTTGTGCACTTCTAGTGTGTTTGTGTGCTTGGTTAGCCATAGACCAAACCTAGGGTGTAAGGAAAATTCAACATAATGGCACTGCACTCCAAGTTCTTTGGTTCAATGCTGGCAGATTATCCCCGTGTGAAAGTGTTCAAGGTGTTGTAATTCACATTATAGAAATAATGATGGACAATCAGTAGGGGTGGCTTAGTAATCATGCAGGAAAGGCACAAAACTCCTAAATCTTGGATGAAAAGGCGACAAATTATAAGTTGGAGTTTAAATTTGGTAATTCACTAAAAAATTGGAGGGGTAAGGGCAGTTTTGAGGGCTTTTTATCTTTGGTAGCTTCTTGTAATGCTTTGGTTTGCATTATGGTTGTGAAGGGAAATTTGTTAGAATTGAAATTTGAAGATTTTGTAAGGGTTTTTGGCGCTAGGGGAAGAATTTGCATTGAGTTTGTTTGAGGCCGTATTTGGGTTTCATATGAGTCAGGGTGAGTGAGGGAGTATTGAGCTCAATATGGTGCAAAAATCACCACGTGGCTAGGTCAAATTATGGGTGAATTAGTTTTGTCTTACAAACATTGGGTATGTATTTTTCCCTCCTCGCTCTCTTGTTTTTTTCCTAGGATATTTGGTGCAATCAAGTTTTTGATTTGCTCCAGAACACCCCAGTCTAGTTTAGGCAACCCGGGGCTATAGCGTTGAGTCCTTTAATGGCTTGGGAGGCAACAAGGACATTTTTTTTTACAGAGCAAGGTACTTGTGTTCAGGCGAAGAATACTCTAGAACTCAGGTTTTCAAAGGCTTAGTTCTCCTTCTTTGATTTACCATAATTAATACATTTTGTTTTGGCTCGAGTTGTGAAGATCACATTTTTCCAGTTTGGGAAATGTTGATTTCACCAAGAGCATGCACAATGCTAGTTGACTTTGTTGACACCTAATCTTTGGGATTAGGTAAATCCATGTAAATATTGTAAATAGAAAAATAAAGAGAATTGGAAGACGAAGAGACATTGGGAGATGAAACCCAATAGTCTCCCTCTCTATGTATATATCCATGTTCTATCTTAATGCAAAGCATCAATTCATTTAGAGTTACTCTTGGCCTAACATGGTATTAGAGCACATGTGCCATTTTAGACTTGTAACTCATGTTTTCAGCGAATTTTCCTATTATTCTCTCACATATTCTTTGTCTCCTATTATATCCTCACTTTTCATTGTTCTTTGCGTTGATGAGTGTTGATGGTTGGAGCGCAGATTGGCATGTTGGTATAGAAGCATGGAATCCAGCCCGATGGTATGATGCCCAACAATACATCTGTGGGTGTTGAAGACAATGCATTCAATACTTTTTTCAGTCTGGCAAGAGTTAGGAAACATGTGTCAAGAGTTGTGTCCATAGATCTGGAACCCATGATCATTGACGAGGTTTGAACAAGGGCATACCGCCAAATCTTCCATCCTGAACAATTGATCTTGAGCAAAGAGGACGTTGCCAACAACTTCACTCATGGTCTGGCATTGGACTTCTCTGTGGGACCCGTGTACATGTTGCTATTTTCAAAGTTTGGAAAGACCAGACAACGTTCACTGTGTAAAATTTCAAGTGCCACGATTGAAGGCGTTGAATGGCTTGAGGTCGAATGTTATAAGTGAACCTTCATGTGCGCTGATATGCATGCTCTTTATATGTTGTGAGCTCCATATAATGTGTGTTGGCGTCGAAACGATGCTCTTTGTGTTTGTCATATTCCAAATGGGTGGTAGTAAATAAATAAATAAATCATACATACAAAATGTTTAATGTGATGGCATATGAATGGCCATATATGACATATAAATTCGTTGGGTTTTTTTATAAAAAAAATACCATATGGTATATGAAAGGTATATAATATACATTTGATAAGTGAAGGTTTATAAAATCACATTAAACTATTGAGTGTATAGTGAAGATTGAAGTTGGTAGTGAGTTTTTAAATCATTTTTGTAAAAAGGAAGAAAGTAAGACTGTATCATTTTGGAAATCAAAAGCACATAGTCCTTTTTTGATGATGCATTCACTAATCTCCATTGTGGGAGTAGTTCTCTCTTGCAAAGGGAACTATCATGAGTGGTCCTGGAAGATAAATCACACTTTGATTTTCAATGAGTTGTGGAAAGGGGTCTATGAAGGAGAAGGATACAATGCACTGGAAAAGCCCACTTCAAACAAGGAGCTTTCCATCTGGGAAAACAAGAATAGCAAGGCCTATGCCTTGATTGCAACGTTCATAAATGAAGAGGTGAATTTCCATATTTATCCGTTTTCAAATGCCTTTGAAGCCTTAAAGAAGTTGAAGGAATTATATGACTCACACTCTAAACTTGAAGTTGTTCAATTGATGATTAAATTGTTCAATATTGAGTTGAAAAATGATGAGCCTCTTGCCTTAGCATCAAAAGTAAGATCCATTATGCATGACATTGGTATGTAAACTGTTGTGGATATTCCACTGGACAATTTTCCACAACATATCTGATAATATTATATTAAAAATCTGACATTCTACACTGTTACAGTTTTATTTAATTTCTAGATATGTAAAATTAATTGTAATTAGTGCATGCATGTAAAAGTAAATCGAGAAGAAAAGTAGAGAATGACAAAAATAAGCTCACACACATATAATACACAAGATATGCTCTCTGGGAAACCCTTTCGGGAGAAAACCCAGCTGGAAGGTGAGGTTGCTTCGCTCTCTTTCTCTGTCTGAAAATATGGCTGCAGATACAAAGAAGTAATGTGTGTGGCCCATGGGCTACTACAGTGCACAAATCCTCTCTATGTGCTCTACCTCCTATCTCTACTGACTATCTTTGTTCAACTACGGAACAAAATGCTCTCGAAAGAATGGAATGCCTCTTCTTCCTAGTGGCTCAGTTATAACACAGCTCGATAGCCTACTAGCGGTTAAGTTTGACTACATCAACTCTTAACTAGAGTTATAAAATATACTCTTCTAGAGTCTTTTACATCACAAACACGTGTCTAGCCCCTTTTCCAGAATAATGGGGGTTGATGCGGCATCCTCCCAAACTATAGGTGGGAAAACAGGAAGGTCAACTTCTGAGTGGCATAACTTTTGCATACGAACTCCAATTGATGCGATTCTTGCGCCATTGGAAACCTCTGTGAGTAGAATAGCATGTAAAGGTGCGACATTTTTGTGGCAAAATTTTACCCCCAAAAAATGTCATTTGATGCCTCAAAACGCTCCTGGAAGGTTTCAAACCTCGTTTTGCCAAACTGGGTCCCGCTAGTAAAAATGGTCTCGTGAGCTGATTCCTCCACTTTTTCCACTCCAAATGCATTGAGATGGATGAAAAACAATATAATGATCCAATTCGGATCACACCTCCCCATTTTTGGAGGATTTTGGTCCACAAAAGATTTTACTGAATGAGGTGAGGAAATTTTTCCTCCACCTTCTCTCTGGTGTACCATTTAGCTTTGCCTGGAATTTGTCCCTTCAACCCAATCTGTCAAAGGTCTTCTTGCCCTTGTCTTGTAGTTCTGGACCTCTTTTGCAAAACTATATCTTCTGCCAACGTTGCCTAAGCATATGGTGTCAAATCCTTCATAGAAGGTAGGACCTGTTCCTCTTCCTGATCTAACATGGAAGGCTCATAGAGTTTCAAATTCTCCACATTTACAACTAAGTAAATGTGAATATATGGTGGTAAACTGAGTCGATAGGCATTATCACCCACCTTTTCCAGTATCTCAAAGGGACCATACGTTAGAGCCTTGATTTTCTTACTAAGCCCCTATAGCCTCTCCTTGTTCAATGTAGCCATACTCTGTCTCCCACCTTGAATGATTTCTCTATTTTGTGTTGATCATGCCTGGCCTTATACTTCACCTATGGCTTTTGCAATGTTTCCTGTACCTGTAGATGGATCTGCCTAATCTTCTCTATAAAATTTTCAGCCCTCAAAGCATCTCCTACAATGTCTTCCTTCACTCCTCCTTAATGCCCATATGCAATATCTAAAGGTGAAGGTGGGAAATATCCAAAACAAGTTTCAAATGGTGACTTTCCTATAGAAGTTCTATTATAAGAATGTTGTATATATACCATATTTTCATCCCAGGACTTCGGATGCTTCTGGTTGTAACCCCTCAGAAGTTTCACCAAAGTCTTGTTGACTACTTTTGTTTGCCCATCTGTTTGTGGATGGAATGTTGTAGGTCTCTTCAACTTCGTGTTCATCTTCTCCCATAATGTATTCCAGAATGCACTGACAAATCTTGTATCCCTTTCTGAAATTATCCTCCTTGGTATCCCAAAGTGTACCCAGACCTATCCAAAGAACAAGTTTGTTGCTTCTTGTCCACTAATGGTCTTTTTACATGGCATATGAACACACATCTTGTTGAACCTGTCAACTACCACGAACAAGTAGTCATGTCCCTTCCTGGTTGTTGGTAAACCATTTGAGAAAGTCCATGGAAATGCTTTCCCACGGACGAGTAGGTACAGGTAATGGATGATACAGACCTTGTTTCTTGTTGCTAGGCTTGATGGTACAACAAAGCGTGCATCTTCTTATGAATCTAGATACTTGTTCTTGCATCTTGGGCCAATACACATACCTCTGCAAGTTAGCCACGATATTCCCTACACCAAAGTGCCCTGCAGCCTTGGAGGTGTAAGCCTCTCTAATCAGCTGCAAATGCTCACCTTTAGGAACACATAACTTATCCAGCTTATAAAGTAACCCATCATGGAGATGGTAGTCAACGGTGTTGTCGCCATCATGCACATGAATATGACTCTGCAACTCTTGATACACCTATTTGAAGTCCTCATCTTCTGAACATGCCTCTCTGTATGCATCATGGGTGAATGGATCCATGTGCATAAGAGTCCCCAAAGCTGTAATATTTGATGTGGGTGACCTTGAAAGCATATCGACCAACTTGTTTGTGTTTCCCTTCTTATACTTGACCACCAAATGAAACTGCTGTAAAAACCACATCCACTTGTAGTGCCTGGTCTATTGTAGCTTATTCTGGGCCTGCAAGTATTGTAACGGTTGGTGATCCGTGTGGATTATTGTCTCCTTTCCCATCAGATAGTGCTTCCACTTCTTCACAACTTGCACCATGGTATAGAGCTCATTATCGTAGGTAGGGTAGTTAAGAACTTCCCCATGAAATACTTCAGAATGGTAGCAAACAAGCCTTCCTCCTTGCATCAAGATAGCTCCCATAGCATACCCACTCGCATTTGTCTCCACTTCAAAAGGTCGTTGCAAGTTTGGTAATGCCAGAACTGGTGCTTCACTAATCTTCTTCTTTAACTCATCAAAATATTTCTGCTACCATTTTCCCCACTGGAAACTCTTGCCACTTTTTGTTATGGCATACTTGTTGTTATGGCGTGGAGCAGTGTTGCTACCACTGAAAACGAGGCTATGAATTTCCTCAAGTACTTTGTTGCTCCAACGAAACTCCTAACCTCAGTAACATTAGTAGGCACCGACCATTTCATGATGGCCTCCATCTTGGAAATATCTATCTTCAATTCTCCTCCACCATTCACATATCCAAAATACACCAAGGGTTGTTGCACAAACTCACACTTCTTGAGGTTTGCTAGTAGCTGGTGCTTCTTCAATGTTTCCAGCACCTGCGTCAAATGTGAAATATGCTCCTCCTAGGTATCACTATATACCAGTATATCATCCAAATAAACAATAACAAATGAATATATAAAAGGGTGTTGTACATCATTCATTAATCTCATAAATGTAGTTGGTGCATTACATAGGCCAAATGGCATAACTAACCATTCATACAAACCTTGCCTGGTTTTGAAGGCGGTCTTCCATGTATCTTCTTCTTTGACTCGAACCTGGTGATATCCAGAATTCAAGTCTAGCTTGGTGAAATAATTTTCTTTCTGCAACTAATCTAGCAGATCATCTATCCTAGGCAGTGGGTATCTGTTCTTGAGTGTGATTTTATTCAACGCCCTGTAATCTATACACATCTGCCAAGTCCCATCCTTCTTTGGCACAATGATGATGGGTGACCCACATGGTGATGTACTTGGTTGAATGACACCCTGTTCCAACAGCTGTTGCAATTGTTTCTTCACCTCACTTGCTTCTATAACAGACTGCCTGTATAGCCCAATATTTGGCAATGGGGAGTCTGGAAATAGTTGGATCTCGTGCTCCACTTCTCTCTTAGGGGGTAGCCCTTTAGGCTCTCGGAACACGTCCTTGTATGTCTATAACAACTCCTCCAATTGTTGTTTGTGTTTCTTAGTACACCCCTCTAGGGATGCCTTGCCTCTTATTGACTCCTCTACAAACTGATTTTCTCTTAAAAACAATAAAACATACTTCTTGCTGGAATTGATCAATTTCTTGGCTTGGTTGGCACTTACCAGTGAAATTTTTGACTTGCCTTTGTGCACGTTGATGATGAATGATTTTCCATCCTTGATGAGCTGATATTGGTTAGCTCTCCTCATGAATATTTCATCATGCATGTACATGTATGGACTCCCAAAAACGACTCCACATACATCAAGGGGAACCACATCCAGATCTACTTCATCAATAAAATTAGCACTGACAGCAGATCTAATTTTACACTGTTTTGTTACCTTCAGCTTTGCATCCTTATGTACCCATCCCAGTGGATATGGGTTTGGATGATCATGAACTTCCAGTCCCAACTTCTTGACCAGATCTGTTGCAATGAGATTTTCCTGCGATCCTGAGTCAAACAGATAATCAATCTTCATCTTTTTGACATGTATCTTTACATGGAAGAGTTTGGTCATTTCTTTCTCTTCCTATTGTTGAAGGCTACTCAGATTCAGCTCCTTCTGCACTGGCGTACAGACGATCTTCTCATCCACATTTGAGTTTCTTTCAACTTGGTTGCTTGAATTAGTGGGCATGAGATTCTTCTTCTTATTATCTTTCTTCTTGTTCTTCGGGTTTAGCTCTAGATGCAATTTCCAGCACTTCTCCTCTGTATGGCCATCAATGTTGCAGTGGTTTCTAGGATATTTGCACTGGTGTGTTGTGGATGTTGTCTTTTTATATTTTCCCCCTTTTTGCTTCTTCTTCCCTTCCTTAGAAGCGTCTTGTTGCTCCTTTTGCTTTAATCCACTTTATTGTGCTCTTTTCAGGCCTATATTCTCCAGTTACTATGCCTATACACAAGCCTTGTCCACCGTTTTGGCCTTGAACAACATCACTTGCTCATGCAGATGGCGGTGAAGACCCCGCAAATACTTGAGGAGTACATCTGGGTTTTTTGGAGAGATACCCAACATTATAGCCATCTTTCTTAATTATGTGGTGTACTCCTGCACACTTTGGCCCAACTTTTGCCTGAAGTAATGCCACCAGATCCATTGGTCTTCCACGTACCCAATGGGATAAAAATGTGACTTAATGAGGGTTTTGAAATCATCCCACTTAGTCACTGGAGGTTCTCCCTCCAACCTTAGGGTTTCTATGTGGCTCTCCCACCAAGTTAGTGCATGGCCCTCCAATTTCAGCCGTGCAAATGAGATCCTCTGCCCTTCCTCGATCTAATGGACACTGAAATAAACTTCTAGTTGCTACAACCAGTGGTTTAGCTTCAGAGCATCGATCTCACCATGGTATGACTTGATATTGACTTTTGCTTCCATTTTAAACAGGGATTGGTTCACGACACTCGAACTGGGCTGATCTTTTCCGGGTTCTTTCTTCGGCTAGTGATCTATGTCTTCCTGATCCCCTTTCTGATTTGTCCTTTGCATTCGAACCCCCTTCTTCTCCCAATATCCCCAGCTTATTGCTTAGGGCCGCCATGAGGAGGTTGACATTGTGATTTATATCCGCAACTTGTTCTTTGAGCCACAAAAACCTCACCTCTACAGGATCACGAGGTTCGTTTATAGATTCATCACCCATGATTAGGGTTTTACGATTTTCAACCTCGTCAATCTAGACCACTGCAATCTCCACAAAATACCCAAAGAAACCTGCTCCGATACCAAATGATCCGTAAACCGTTGTGGATATTCCACTAGACAGTTCGTCACAACAAATATGATAATATTATATTAACAATCTGAGATTCTACACTATTACAATTTTATTTAATTTCTAGATTTGTAAAATTCACTGTAATTAGTGCATGCATGTAAAATTAAATCAAGAAGAAAAGTAGAGAATGATAAAATAAGGTCATAGACACATAATACACGAGATATTTTCTCCGGGAAACCCTTTCAAGAGAAAACCCAACTGGAAGGTAAGGCCTCATCGCTCTCTTTCTCTGTCTAGAAATATGGTTGTAGATACAACTAAGTAATGTCTGTGGCTTGTGGAATGCTACAGTGCACAAATCCTCTTTGTGTGCTCTGCCTCATATCTCTCTTGCCTATCTTTGCTCAACTATGGAACAAAATTCTCTCGAAAGAATGGAATGTCTCTTCCTCCTAATGACCTGGTTATAACACAACCCGGTAACCTACTAGTGGTTAAGTTTGCCTACATCAACTCTTAACTAGAGTTACAAAATAAACTCTTCTAGAATCTATTACATCACAAACATGTGGCTAGCCCCTTTTCCATGAATAATGGGGGTTGACGCGGCATCCTCCCAAATTATAGGTGGGAAAACAAGAAGGTTAACTTTTGAGTGGCATAATTTTTGCATACAGACTCTGATTGACGCGATTATTGCATCGTTGGAAAGATTTTTGTGTGTAGAATAACATAAAAATGTGCCACATTTTAGTGGCAAAATTTTACCCCAAAAAATCGTCGTTTGATACTCAAAACGCTCCTGGAAGGTTTCATACCCCGTTTTGCTAAATTGGTTTCCGCCGGTAAAAACGGTCCTCTGAGCTGATTCCTCCACTTTTTCCACTCCAAATGCATCGAGATGGATGAAAAACGATATAATGATCCAATTCGGATTAGACATAAAATCCACTAGTGTTGAAATAGATATTCCCCTCATAGTTTATGTCAATGCACTATATCCCACCTATTCACATTATCTTGAGCCATTGCAAGCAAGTGGCAACCTTAAGGAGATTACCTTTGACTCCCTTGAGAAGAAGTTTTCTGAGAGAGAGAAGGATTTTGAGAAGAAGACAACTCCTCAATCTATGGAAGAAGTTGTGTTCCTTGCACAAAAAGTGAAGAATCATGCACAAGATTCTTCTAAAGGAAGAGGTGGTCGAAGAGGAAGAGGAAGAAAGAATTTTAGAGGTAGAGGGGCAAGAATTTCCAAGGAGAAAGGCATGATATTCATTGCATACAATGCAATATAGATGTACATGGTGCTTCCACATGTAAGCTACCTTGGGACAGAATTGAGCAAGAAAGAAATGAAGGAAAAGGTAAAACAACTGACAAAGGGAAAGGGAAAGCACCTGATTTCGCTCATTATGTTGTGGTAGATTGCAACATTAGAGTAACTGAAGACTTATTCAATGCTTCACTTGTTTCATGGAAATATGATTGGTTTCTTGATTCAGGAGCAACTTGCCGCATGACTTTCAGGAGGGATTTCTTTGAAGAATTCACTAATAATGTTGATGGAGTAGTATACTTTGCAAACAAGTCAAAACTGAAGCCATCAGGGGTTGGCACCATCAGGCTCAAACTACCTGGTCTTCCAAAATTTCTTCTACATGATGCTATATACCTCCCGAAGCTGAGGAGAAACTTGTTGTCTTTGGTCCACATCCGCAAACAAGGACACTCCATTCACATATTTGATGGCAAGGTTTAGGTCTAGAAAAACATCAGATCACTCACTTGTCATGACTGGGATAGAAGAAGAAAGAATTCTAAAGCTGCGAGGAACCTCTGCTCATGCACAAAACTTTTCATACAATTATCACTATGATGAAGGTACATTTCCATTAAGTCTTTTATGGCATCCTAGATTTAGACACTTGAACTATGACAACCTCTATTTGTTAAATAAAAATGGTGTTACTAGTTTCCTTACTATTCCTAGAAAACTTAAGCAATGTGATGCTTGTACCTAGGAAAGCACAACAAACAATCTTTTCATGATTCTCATTCCAAAGCACATAGAAAACTTGAACTCATTCATTCTGATTTATGTGGCCCAATGCTTATTCCTTCTGCAAATGGTAATAAATATATGATGACATTTATTGATGACTACACCAAAATGTGTTGGGTTTATATATTGAAGAACAAATATGAAGCTTTTGAAACATTCAAGAACTTTCATGCATGGAATGAAAATGATGCACAATCTCATATTGGATATATTCATACTAATAATGGAAAAGAATATACATCAAATGAATTTGAAAACTATCTTCGTCAACATTGGATCAAACATCAAACAATCATGCCTTATAATTCCCAACAGAACATAGTAGCTGAAAGAATGAATAGGACAATCTTAAATATGGTACGTTCCATGATGTTTTTAAAGAATGTTAAACTAATGTTTTGGGCTGATGCAATTCTATGTGGTGTGTATACAAAGAATAAGTTTCCATCTAATGCTATAAAAAATAAGACTCCCTATGAAATGTGGTATGGCCACATTCCTTCGATGAGGCATTTCAGGGTTTTTGGTTCCACCTATTATGCCTTGATACCCGAGGAACAGAGAAACAAACTCAATGCAAGGAGTTAGAAATGTATCTTATTGGGGTACTCAAATATCTCCAAAGCATATCATTTCTATGATGAAGAAGTCTATAATATCCAGGGATGTGATCTTTCTTAAATCTTCCAAGACTGACAATGTTATCGAGCAACAACTTGATCACTTGGATAGATTCCAACATGCAAAGTCTTTTCAAGACTTTGATAATGAAATTCCACATCTTGAAGGGGGAATTCCTATACTGGATCAATTTGTGGAATCTTCTTCTGAAGCATTCTCTCCCCTGAGTGAATCTCCAACCACTAATGACATTTTGAGTGATGTGATTAACAAAATTGGGAGACTAAATCTTGATTCAGCCCCATCTCAGTCAATTGAACAGCTCGGGCCATCTCAGAAAGGTCCTCCAAAATGGCTGACAAAGACACTTGAAAGTGTTCGTCCTGATGAGGTTGGAAAGACAGGAACAATAATCCTAACCAAACAGAATGGAGGTGATGTAGATGATTCTGATTCACCTCTTGATATGGATGTTTCTTATGATTGTGAACTGAATTTGTCTATAGATTTCGAACCAACTTCCTTCAAAGAAGTCACTTCTCATGTTGAATGGAAAGAAGTGATGCAGAAAGAATACGATGCTTTGATAAAGAATGGAACCTGGAAGCTAGTTGATCCTCCATTGGGAACTAAACGAATAAGCTACAAGTGGGTCTTCAAGAACAAGTATAAAGAAGATGGTTCACTTGAAAAGCACAAATCCAAGCTTGTGGCCAAAATTTTTGCACATAAGGAAGGGGTCGACTGTGAGGGGACATTTTCCCCCACAACAAAATGGGCTACCATCCAAACACTCTTTACCTTGGCAACTCAGAACGATTGGAAAGTTCATCAAATGGATGTAAAAACTTATTTCTTGAATGGAGATCTGAAAGAGAATGTTTTTATGTCCCAACCAGAAGGATTTGTTGTGAAGGGTCAGGAACATAAAGTATGCAAGCTTGTAAAATCCTTGTATGGCCTCAAGCAAGCACCACGAGCTTGGTATGAGAAGTTAACTAAGCATCTTCTGAAACTCAATTTCAAACATTATGATCTTGATGATGCAACTTTGTTTGTTAAGAAAGTTGGCAAAACAGTTGTATATCTTGTGGTGTATGTAGATGATCTTCTAATGACAGGGAACAATGAGAGCTACATTGCATCCATAAATAATGAACAAAGGAAAGGTTTTGAAATGACATATTTGGGCTATGTTCGCTACTATCTTGGTATTGAAGTAACTCAACATCCGAAGTTTATACTCCTCTCTCAAAAGAAGTACATTGGAGATTTGTTGAACATGTTTGGCATGGCTGAGTGCAATCCTTTGACTACTCCAATGGAACAAAACTTAAAGCTTACATCCAATAAAGGAAAATAATTTGAGGATGCAACTAAGTATAGAAAGCTCATAGGAAGTCTCAACTACCTGACTACTACCAGACCAAACATTTCGTTTGTTGTTGGAATCCTCTCGAGGTTTATGCAAAAGCCTTGTGAGGGTCATTGGTCTGCTGCAAAAATAGTTCTAAATTAGTTGAAGGGAACTGAAGACATTGGACTCAAGTATACACAGGTGGATGACTTCAGATTGATTGGATACTCTGATTCAGATTTCGATGGAGAAAAAGAAATTGGAGTATCTACTTCAGGTTATGTTATGAGTCTTGGATCAAAAGTTGTCTCTTGGAGGTCGTGCAAACAATCATTTCCAACAGATTCCACAACTGAGGCAAAATATGTGGCAGTAGTTAAAGCAATGAAGGAAACTGTGTGGCTCGGGAAAATTTTGGAAGATTTGCAGGAGAAACAAGTGCATTCAACTCCTCTTCTGATTGACAACACTTTTGCAATAAATTTGGCCAAGAACCCAAAGTTCCATGATTAAACCAAGCACATCAATACACAATACCATCTGATTTGAGATCACGTTGAGGCCAAAACAATCCACCTATGACATTGTTCCATAAATGAGAAGATTATAGACATCTTCACCAAAGCGATTGGAAGGGAAAAATTTGAAAGCTTCAGAATGATGCTTAGACTCACAAACATCCCTTCAGATTAAGGGGGGGAGTGTTGAGACCTAATCTTTGGGATTAGGTAAATCCATGTAAATAGAAAAATAAATAGAATTGGAAGATGAAGAGACATTGGGAGATGAAAACTAATAGTCTCCCTCTCCATGTATATATCCATGTTATATCTTAATGCAAAGCATCAATTCATTCAGAGTTACTCCTAACCTGACAAACTTTTAGAGCCCGAGAAGAGTGCGCATGCTAAGCCTAAGTTTGTAGCTTGGATCTCTTTCAAAATCTTTTCTCTACTTAGATTATTGGAACCATAGGAGCTTTGGGAGAGAAGTAAATATGTCTCCTCACTATGAGGATGTTAGACAACTAATGGAACACATTTCCCACCTTTAGGAAGACATTCTTAATATGTAAATACGGGTTAATCAGATAGTAGCTAGTGTGACCACATTTATGGACCTATTAATCGAACATCGAACCACTATGTAGTGAATCGAAGATGAGTGTCAAGTCTTTGTCATCAAATGGAAGAATTGCAACTTTCAATCAACAAAACCACCATGGAACATTCTTCCAACAACAACTCTAATGTACAACAACTTCCACATCTAACTAATCCAATTACTCACAAGTTTGGGAGCTCAGGATTGGGGAATAACTTCCCTTCCTAGATGAATTAACATGTTTTGCAAATTTTGTAAAAATTTGAATACATTTTGTTGTATATACTCCTAATATTATAATAGTTTACTTATCTTAGAAATTATAAATTTTAAGGAAGTAAATAATACTCCATGGCTAGACATGCTTTTTAGAAAATCAATTGAATTGACCCTTTCTTAATGTACTTGTTGCACCCCTAACACAACTTTTGAGTAATTTAAATTTCTCATTTTTTTTTTCCTTCTTTAAATAAACTTAACTCCTAATAGATTATTTGTATTCAAACTAAATATCTTTATAATCATATTTCTTTAAATATAATTGTATATACCAAACACTAATTAGAGTTAGATTGGTGGTTGAATGTAATAATTGTTGTCCTATCTACCTAAATTCAACTCCCCCAAATAATATAATAAAATAATATTATTTTAATGGCTTCCAGTCTTAAAAAAAATACTTTAAAATGAACCTTAATAACGACAACTTCACTCTTACTTTTGAATCTAGAAAAAAAACTAATTTCTTTTTAAAAATATAATTTTATATACCAATTATTTGAAATTTAAATTAATATTTAAATCATTTCCATGTTTGGAAAAACTCGTATTTCAATTTTTCCCTGCCCAAATCTTCCCGCATCTTCATTTATGAAATACAACTGAAATACAAATGCCTTGCCCTCCACATAGGACAGATTTATGTGTTTAAATATACCATCAACCATTAATGTACCATAGTTTTTAACAATTATTTTTACACACTTCCAAGGTGGTTACACTAACTAACACTTCACGTGCCAAGTGTTGTCTTTATGTGCTTACTTTATTTAAGAGGTCATTTCCAAGTTGCGGATGTTCGTCCGTCTATTTCTTTCCAATTAAACAATACAATGCATTTATTTTCGGCTGTTCAGTTGGAGTAGTTCAATTTCAGTCCGATGTATAATTAAAATAAAAATAATAATTAATAATAATTTTAAAATATTGATTATAATAATATAATATAATTATGATACAGTTTCACTGGGAGTTGTCTTTAGTGTAATTTTTTGGAAGTTTTTATGGTGGTTTTTTAGTGTAATTTTTCTAAAATCTGACAGGAATTTATTGAAATCACAAGCTTGATGGGTAATCATGTGCAATTAAGTGCCCTAGGGGTTTTCCAAGGCGTTGAATCCATATACAGTGAAAAAAACTAGTTTAAATAACACAAATCAAGATTTCACCTCAAATTTTTCCACCAGATTCCAGCATAAGTCCAAAAAGTCACACTAAAGACAACTTTGAGTGGACTCAATGGTTAAAAATATGTGTTTCTTCTTAAGAGGTCATAGGTTCAAAAATCAGAGAAGTTGGGTCCCTTGTCCCACAAACAAGAAGGTCTCATACACTTAAATAAATAAATAAGTAATAAGTGGGTCCCTTATCCCACAAACAAAGGGTCTCATACACTTAAATAAATAAATAAATAATAAGTGAGTCCATTATCCCACAAACAAAAATGTCTCATACACTTAAATAAAAAATATATAAATAAAAAATGTCTCATACACTTAAATAAATAAAAATATAAATAATAAGTGAGTCATTTGTCCCACAAACAAAGTATCTCATACAAATTATTACTAATTATTATAGTAATAGTAAAATAGATAAATAAATTATTATTATTATTTTAAAATATTGATTATAATAATAATATAATATAATATATATTTATTATAATTTTGGTTTTTTGGATTGAAAAAATTTGTATACATTCTTTTTATTTTATTTTATTTTGGATGATAATAAGTTTAATATATATTGATTTAAATCATTTATTTATTTTAATGTGATAAAACTAACTCCGATTTAATTTAATTATGAATCTATCAAGCATTAAGAGAGCTCAAATCTCATGAGGTGCAAAGCTTGAGAGGAAAGGTTTACACTTAGAGAGATTTGAATTCTCTCGACGCTTGATAGATCCAGAGTTAAGATAGATCTAGGTTGGTTTCAGTCATGTGCAGCCAAGGAAAATCTATTGAAGATATGATTTATTTGATCAATAATATGTAAATATATATAATATTAGTATAATCATTTTAAATATGCTAAATATGTGAGATTCATTTGGTCATTTTAATTTTAAATTTTCGTAGTTACCTCAGTTCGCTGAGATGATAAATATTGTTAATAATTTTAATGATAAAAAATGACGATTTTTTTTGGAATGCAAAGTGACAATGTGATAGTGTTGAATGATAGAAAATGTGAATAATAAGAATATAGCCAATTACAAATAGTTTTCATTGTGATCAATCTCAAACTATTTTATTCTACTATTCTTATTTTCACCCTGGTCAGTTTTGTCATTTTTTCATATCAATTATATGAAAATGATAGTTGTAACCATAAACTATTTAAATCTTTAGCTTGAATGGTTATAGTAAACATCATACTTTGTCTCTCTTGCTCTCCAATATTAATAGGTTGAATTACTATAACACAAAAGTCAATGTACATTGTCAATATTTTTTTTGTGCTTACACTAAAATCAATGCACACTATTAATCTAATCACTTTAAAATTAATGTACCATCATACATCCAATTACATCAAATCAGAAATCAATATATACATTGAAATCAATGCATCTAATGCAAGCAATCAAATAAGATTAGAAAACAACATCTGCACTGAAATCAATGCATCTAATGCTAGTAATCAAATAGAATTAGAAATCAACATCTATTCTCAAATCAATACATCTAGTGCAAGTAAGTAAATAGAATTAGAAACCAACATCTGCACTGAAATCAATGCATCTAGTGCAGGCAATCAAATAGGATTAGAAATTATCATCTACATTGAAATCAATGCATGTAGTGCAAACAATCAAATAGGATTAGAAATCATCTACATTGAAATCAATGCAACTAGTGCAAACAATCAAATATAATTAGAAATCAACATCTACATTGAAATTAATGCATTTAGTGCAAGCAATCAACTAGGATTAGAAATCACCATCTACATTGAAACCAATGAATTTAGTGCAAGCAATCAAATAGGATTATAAATCATCTACATTGAAATCAATGCATCTAGTGCAAGCAATCAAATAGGATTAGAAAACACCATTTACATTGAAATCAATGCATCTAGTGCAAGGAATCTTCTTCCCTCCCCGCCCCCCTCACTTCCCCTCCCCTCCATCTATATTTATATCTCCCTCCATCTCTCCTTCTTTGTCTCTCTATCTCACCCCCCAAACACACATGCTCTCTCACTCCATATCTATTAATCTCTCTATTCCTCCCTCCCTCTCTCCCTCTCTCTCTTCTTCCCTCTCTTCACCTTCCATCTATATCTCTATCTCCCCCTGTCTCTCTATATTGCCCCTAAAACATACGCTCTCTTTCTCCAATCTATCTATCTATCACTCCCTACTCCTCCTCCTCCTCTCTCTCTCTCTCTCTTCCCCTTATATCCCTCTCCCATGCTTCTATCTCTCTTCCCCACTTCTATGTTTCTTCCCTTCTTCCCTCCTACTGTCCTCTCTCCCTCTCTCTCCATATTTCTTATCATTAGAAATCATCATCTAAACTAAAATCAATGCATCTAGTGCAAGCAACCAAATAGGATTAGAAATCACCATCTACACTGAAATCAATGCATCTAGTGCAAGACATCTTCTTCCCTCTCTCCCCCCTCCATCTCTAACAATGTAAACTTTGAAACGGGAACTATAAACTCAAAAGGGGAACTCTGGCCAAAAAACCTCGAAAAAACATCAAAAACAGTGTTACAAACGAAAAGTGTTGATGCTGGAATAACAGCTTCTTTTTTCTTGGGTAAATTTTCAACATGTTTTAAAAATGGCGGTGAAAACCAAATTTTTGCGCAAAAATTGTCCAAAAAACACCCTTAAAACAAAAAGTGTTAACGTTAGGAAAACACTTTTTTTTTTTTTACAAAAGTAAAATTTCAACATTTCCAAATAATGGCATAAAATATTTTATCATGACCCCGGGAAAAAAAAAAAAAAAAAAAAAAGAAAAAAAGAAAAAAAAAAGAGAAGAAGGAGAAGAAAAAGAAGAAGAAAACATAAATTAAAATATATACTTAAAAAATAAATAAATTAGTCATCTAACAAAAAAAAAACAAATAAACAAAAACATTATAAACAAATAAATAGTAAAAAAAAATATTAAAACGAATGGAATATATATATCTTCTAAAACATAAAAAAAATATGGAAAAGAAAAAATAACATTTAAAATAAACTAAAAAGTAAGTAGGTAAAAAAAGAAAAAAATTAAGAAAAAAAAAGATAAATAAACAATTAGAATTAAAAACAAACTAGATTTAAAAAACAATAGAAAATTAACAAAAAATAAAATAAAAAACTACTAAAATTAAGATTAAAATGTTGATTACTTAAAAAATATATATATAAAAATATATGTAAAAAAGACAAAAATAAAAAATAAAAAATGTTAAATTTTTTTTATCTTATAAACCATAAAAGAATTTGGAAAAAAATAAAAATAAATAAATAATAATATATATATATATATAATTAAGTAAGTAAAAATAGAGAAATTGGAAAAAAAACATTAGCAAAAACTAAGAAAAAAATTGAAAACAAATTAGTTAAAAAAAAAAAAAAAACCAAAAAAATTAAAAAACTAGTAAAATTAATATTAAAAAAAAACAAAAATAAACTCAAATTATAGAATAAAAACCAAAAAAAATATTAAAAAAACAAAAAATAAAATAAAATTAATTTTTTTAAACAATTTTTATTCTTTTCTCTCTTTCTTCTTCTTTTTTTTTTTTTTTTTTTAAACATATATATATATATATATATTAAATCATTAATTTTTCTTTCAACAAATTAAAATTTTAAAAAATTATTACAATATATAATATATATATATATATTTTTATTTTTTTTTTTAAAAACATATATATATATATAAAATAATTATATAATTTTTTTTTAAAAACTTTTTTTTTTTCTCTTATTTAAAAAAAATCATTAAAAAAATTTTAAACCAATAAAATTTTTTAATTTTTAATTTATAAATTTATAAAAATTATTTAAAAAAAATAAATTTTTAATGCCCCGCGGCCCGTGGTGGCGTGGCCGTGGGCAGAGGGGCCTGTGCGCAGGCCTTCCGCCCATGGCCATGCCACCACGAGCGGACTGGGGTTGGATGTCCGATTCCGGGCGTGCCACCACGGGCAGATGGGGTCAGGCGTACGATTCCGGGCGCGCCACCACGGGCGGTGGGGCATTAAAAAATTATTATTTTTTAGATAATTTTTATAAATTTTAAAATTTAAAATTTAAAATTTTTATTGGTTTAAAATTTTTTTAATGATTTATTTATTATTATTATTATTATTTTTTAAAATTAATATAATAATTATTTTTTTAAATAAAATTTGTTTTTAAAAAAACCCATATATATATATAATTTTTAAGATTTTTAAATTAAAAATTTTAATTCGTTTAAATTTTTTTATTTTTTTTTTTTAATAAGAAAAAATAATTGTTTTAAGAAAAATTAATAATAATAATTTTTTTTAATAAAAAAAATTGTTTAAAAAAAAATTAAATTTTAAAATTTCTTTGGTTTTTTTAATATTTTAATTTTTTTTGGTTTTTTAAATAATTTTCATATATATATATATTAATATTTTGAGTTTATTTTTGTTTTTTTTTAATATTAAATTTACTAGTTTTTTAATTTTTTCGTTAATTATTATTAATATTATTTATTTTTTTCCTTATAATGTTTTTTTTTTTTTATATACATATATATAGATATAGATAGATATATTTTTCCCAAATTCTTTTATGGTTTATGAGATAATTTTTTTAACATTTTTTTGTCTTTTTTATATATATTTTTATATATGTTTTTTAGATAATTATTTCATGTGGATTGAAAATTTAATTAACAATGTATAAATATGTAGAATATCAAAACTGCAAAATATCGACGTTCTTCTTTAAATATGCAAAACAATGAAAACCTTACTACAAAAAAAAATGAAGAAGAAAACTACTTCCAAAGTTATTAAATTTACAAAATAATTATTTACATTTCATACATTATAAAATTAAAAGTAAAAAAAAAAGCCTTTTAGAAAAAGGGCATGGTGTAGAATTACCACTTTTTAAAATCAACATCAAAATCACTACCATTCTAAAACGCAATGTACATAAAAAATTTATAGTGCCAAAAACTATGCTCTAAAAAAAACATGTGTGTTTAGCATCACCCCTTTTCAAAATTGGGTTGCTTTTTTGCTATCTCTACAAAACGGGTAATAGTATCAATTCATGTTTCAAAGTTTACATTGTTCTTTCCTTCTTTGTCTCTCTATCTCACCCCCCAAACACACATTCTCTTTCACTCCATATCTATCAATCTCTCTATCCCTCCCCACCTCTTTCCATCTCTCTCTTTTTTCCTCTCTTCACCTTCCATCTATATCTATATTTTCCCTGTCTTTCTATATCACCCCCAAAACATACACTCTCTTTCTCCAATATATCTATCTATCACTCCCTTCTCCTCTCTCTCTCTCTCTCTTCCCTCCTACTGTCCTCTCTCCCTCTTTCTTATCACTCCCTATCTCTCTCTCTCTCTCTCCCCAACTTTCTCTCTCTATGTCTTTCTTCTTGTCTCCCTCTCTATCCCCCTCCAATTCCATCTCTCTCTGTTTCTCCCCTGCCTCTCTCTCTCTCTCTCCTTTCTTCTCTCTTGCTTTCTCTCCCACCTCTCTCTCTCTCTCTTCACCTTCCAACTCAGTTAATATATCCCTCCCTATCTCCTTCTCTCCCCCCTTCTCTCCATCTCTTTTTTTTTGTCTCTTTATCTCACCCCCAAACATACACTCTCCCTTGTCACTCCCTTTCGCTCTCCATTTCTCACTCTCTATGTCTTTCTTCTTCCCTTCAACTCCATCTCTCTATCTCTTCCTCTCTCCTCCTATCCCTCAAGACCTCTCTCGCGTCCATCCTCTCTCTCCCTTTCTCTCCTACCTCCCTCTCTCCCATCCTTCCTCTCTCGCCCTTTCTCTCCAACCTCCCTCTCCCTCTCCCTTCCTCTCTCTCCCTTTCTCTCCTACCTCCCTCTCCCTCTCTCTCTCTCCCTTTTCCCTCCAATCCTCTCTCTTCCCCCGTCACTCTCTTTCTCTCTCTCAAGTCCTCTCTTTCGTCCTTCCTCTCTCTCCCTTTCTGTCCTACCTCCCTCTATCTCTGCCCCACCCTCTCTCTCTGTTTCTCTCTGCCCTCCAATCCTCTCCGCCCCCATCACTATCTCTCTTTCTCTCCCAACGATGTTACTATATCCCTCCCTTTCTCCTTCTCTCTCTTTCTCTCCACCTTGTCTCCATCTCTCCTTTATCTCTTTATCTCACCCCTAAACATACACAGTCTCTCTCCATCTCTTCCTTGTCACTCCCTCTCTCTCTCCACTTCTCACTCTCTAAGTCTTTCTTCTTCCCTCCCTCTCTTCCCTCCAACTCCATCTCTATATCCCTCCCTCTCTCCTCCTCTCTCTCATCCTTCCTCTCTCTCCCTTTCTCTCCTACCTCCCTCTCTCTTCCCCCCATCTCTCTCTCTACCCTCCAATCCTCTCACTATCTCCCTCCCTCTCCCCCCCCCCCCCCCCCCCCCCCCCTTGTCTTTATGTTTCCCTCTCCATCTCTTACCCTTATCTACCTCTCTCACTCCTCTCCCTCTCTATATCTTCATCCTCCCCTCCCCTCTCCTTAAGTTTATCTCCATCTCTCCCTTGTCAGTCTGCCTATCTCTCCACCTCCATCACTCAATGTCTTTGTTCTTCCCTCCCATCTATATCTAGAGTTAATATATATCATGATATATTATAATATAACAAATTTAATATTGTATTAATCCAAAGTCATTAATTTAATAATATTAATATTACAATATATTAATATTAAAGTTAATAATATTTTTTTTTGCATGGTATTAATAATAATTTGGACCATAGTATTTGATCCATAGGCTTCACCTAAATAAAACCTCTTTTTTGAGTGTTGGTAAATATAAAGAGGTTTATGGAGTATATATAAAAAGAGGTTTTATTTATTTACCACACCTCTAGTTTATTATATTTTTATTTATTTACCATATCTCTTTTATTTACCATGGTATTTGGCCTATGTTGATTTATAATCCTATTTGATATATTTTTATTTATTTACCATATCCCTTTATACCATTTTTATATTTATTTATTTACCTATACCTCTTTTATAAATATGGTATTTGGCCCATGGTATTAATAATAATTTGTCCATAGTATTTGACCCATAGGCTTCACCAAAATAAAATCTCTTTTATATAAAGAGGTTTATGGAGTGAATATAAAAAGAGGTTTTATTTATTAACCATACCTCTAGTTTATTCATATTTTTATTTATTTACCATACCTATAGAGTAAGTATAAAAATATGTTTTACAAACCATACTATAGATAAAATATAATGTCTTAGATATTTCCATTGAGATTGAAAAATTCAACTCATATATATATATACTTTTTATTTTAATTATTAGAAAATTGAGATTTATTTATTATTATAGATATATTGATTACAATTTAACTCACATTACAAATGTTTACAAATTTTATTATATAACCTTTCTTATATTATATCTACACATGTACTTTATAGATAAAAAAATATATTATTGAAAATAATAAAAAATTAAATAGTAGCAAATGTGAGTAAATTATCTTTCCCATTAAAAAAAAGATATCGTACTTTATAGGTAAAATAATATATTATTGAAAATAATAAAAAATTAAATAGTAGCAAATGTGAGGAAATTATCTTTCCCATTAAAAAGAGAGGATGTCGTTTTTGGATGAGGAATTGATACCTCAACTAATAACAAGGTTGAATCGGTAGTTTTATTTTATAATAGTATCTTTCACACTAAAAAAGAAAGGATATCGTTTTTGGATGAGGAATTGAGACCTCAACTAATAACAAGGTTGAATCGGTAGTTTTATTTTAAAATATATCTATTATAAGAGTAACGCAGTTCACAAAGTAACAATAGTAAGGGACTTTGTTACAATTAACAGATATTTGCATCATTGTAGCCCTCTAAAGAACGAGTGCTGGAAATTGCATGAAATTCGAGGAGGAGAAAGATTGCTAAAGAACAAACTCATTGTGTTTGGAATCATCATTGCTAAAATTAAGTTTCTTCTTCATAAGTTTAATTCCATTGAAAACTAAATCCAAAAGAAGCACAAGAGCTTTTAATAGCTTTTTAGATTCATCATAAATTTTGATTTATTAACCCTTAAAAGAATTAAATTTCTGATACAAATTGGAATTTGTAGTCACCAAATTGAGAAGATAATATAGTGTTTGAATATCTTCAAAATAACATAAAATCCCTATGAAAAGTAATCAGAAAAATCAACTTTCAAGGAGAAAATCTTGCCAAAACAATCTACACAATTTGGACAAAAAAATGTTGTCAATAGAAAACACAACAATTTTCTCATCGTAGATAACACATCGAATTCATTATTCAAATGGATTGGAGAAGCCGCATTCAATGCATTTAAAAGTGTCATATGACTACCCTCTCCCAAAGCTAAAATGGGTCTTGGTTTATTTTTCCATTCATTGCCAAATTTATGCTTAAACCATCATGGTTTAAGGAAAACAACTATTTGAAAAGAAATGATGGAGGAAACTCACTAGATCAAATCTATCAACTTGCACACTTACTTGGTATTGTCACCATCATCATTCTTAAATTTGGGTCTCCTAAACCCCAACTAGAATGGTTGCAATTAAAGATCCAAATCTCAAAGCAAGGAAAAGGTCAAAGCTTTGGTTTTTGTCTAGCATTCAATTATCTTGAAATCCCGATACAACTATGTGGTTGTAATGCACTCACCAAAGGTGATTCAAAGTTAATGTGATGCTTTCAAATTTTTGTCAAAGGATAAGTGAGGGTGATTGTGTTTTTTTAAAAGGACATAGGAGGTTTGAGTTTTTTTTTTTTTTTAAGATAAATGTAATAAAAATTATTTTATTTTTTTTATTTTTTTCTTTAATATATCTTGAAATTGAATATGGGGATTTAAGGAATACCATGAGTTTTTTCAATTTTTTGTCGAGAATAAGTGAAGGTGATTGTGTTCTTTTAAAAGGACATGGAGGTTTGAGTTTTTTCTTTTTAAAGATAAATGTAATAAAAATGATTTTTTTTTCTTTGATATATCTTGAAATTGAATATGGGGATTTAAGAAATACCATGACTTCATGTGAGATGATAAATATTTTGAACACTTAATGATTATTTTGTGTTTAATGTTTTGATTTTTAATTTTTATATTTTTTTCAAAACTATTTGAGGTGTTTATAATTACAACTTAGAATTAAACAATCATACACAAAGTAAATATATAATCTATCACAAATGAACTGAGAGTTGTAAATATATAATCTATCACAAATGAACTGAGAGTTTTAAGTTCCTCTACCCTTCATAAAGTATTATCAAAAATTCAAATTTTGCAACTATTAATGGTCTATGTAAAATTTGCTTCAGTTGATCCACATCAAGTTTGTTTCAATGAGTCATGTGATCCATATGCTCGAATTCAAACATATTTTGGATCAATAGTTGTTTGAATCATTTAATTGAACAAATTGGCCACAAATTAAAAAATCTTAAAGGGTGGAGTTGCAAGATACCCTTTCAAAGTTGATTTCAAAACTCAGTTAGGTTATTTATCATCATGATCCACCTAAATTGAATAAGGATATTGTTATATTTTCAATGTTGTCTTCATGTGAGCTATATCGAATTAAAATTCTAAAGCCTTTGAGGTAAAAAAATTTACCCGTATTTGATAATGCTTTGGGGTTCTTGGTTAGTAATGCCTAAAACCCCAAGGTTGTTGTCACAAAAGTAAGCAAGTACAAGTGACCATGACAAAATTATAAATCTCAGATGGGTAATGGAGGAAAATGTTGTAGGATTTCGATCAAGAAATTAAAGACTCGTAGGACTCTTTACATGTTAATTTTTTTATAACAATGGTATATCTTATGCTTAAGCACAATTTACTTCAATGTTCCTTTAGTAACCCAATGACAATTTCCAAATATATCCAGTAGCAATCACATTAACTTATAAACATTGATAGTAAATGCAGATAGAACATAAAATCATATGCATAAAACAAGTCAAGACAAGAGGACACAAGATGTGGCGAATGCTAGGGACAAACCCCAATGTGGGGAAACCCTTTGATCAAATCTTATTATTCTTCAATAGTTCAGTGGAGAGAGAGAGAGTACAAATATCATAAGTACAAGCCCAAAACAAATTTGCCAAATTAGCAGTAAATGCAACCCTAACCAGAAAGTCAACAACGGTCAAAGCTACCCCAAAATGTCTTCCAAGCAGCTTGGTCAATAGCAGTCGAATCTGACCTTCCATGAGAGTCAAAGTCAACCTAAAACAATTAGGTCAAACCTAGTTAAAGGAGAGAGAAACACTATTGCAATTTTCTGTGGTTAAATCCGAAGTCAACATTGGTCAAACTATCCCAAACTCCTCGATTTTTGTGCCAATAAATGCGGCCTAGAGAAATCATAATTATGGCCCAAAAATAGAAGTCAAAGATGGTCAAATCTCCCTTGGTCAACATTGGACTGAAGCTCTGAAATTTCGGCCTGTTTTGACCTAGAAAAACTCGGCCTCCTGCCACACGTGCGAAGAAGAGAGAGGCTGCCTCCAAGTGGTATGAACCAAACAAGAGGAGAGAGATGATGTGATGTGTGATGATGTCCAAATGAGAGAAGGGTCACTCTTATTTATACAATTCGTTGAGGGTGAGGAGACCCATCCATTGGGCTTCATGAGCCTACATTTGACTGAGGCCGACCTTGAAAATTTGTCCATAAGAAGAATAAATTCATAATTCCATTTTTGCTTGTCAGAATGAGATGATCTTTATATCAAAATTGTACCTCTCCGAAAGAGGAATCCAATGCAATAATCATTTCCATGATATGAGTTGTGCTAAGGTGGAAGTTGACCCTAGTTGCCAATTTTAACATTACATGATTATACCAAGGGAGTTGAAAGGTTACAAAAAAAAATGCTTCAATGCTTGATAAATATATAGAAGAAAATACGTTGTATTAAAATATTGAAGTGTCAAACAAACGACTGTGATAGCTGCGCTGCTGCAACCCTAGCCGCGCCGTCTGAATCCCTCACGCGATCTCCCCCATGGAGCCTGGAGGTGGCCCTGCGGCCCCTCCACCCTTACCTCCGGAGCTCGAAGCTTTCAAATCTCTGGTAGCTGCTGCAGGGAAATGCCAACCCACGGGCCACAGCAAAAGTTTGTTAAAAAACTGGACAGTATCCCCAAGGTGACCTTGCCAGTGGAGGAAACCTGTAGATCAGCGCTGAATCTCGCAGAAAGAGGCCTCATTGGCCAGTTTACCGGACTGTGGCCATCCCCGAGAGCAGTCGAAGAATGGGTTAAAAGAAACTGGTTACCACTGGTTAACGAAGGAATAAAGAGTCACTTCGTAGGCAAAGGGTTCTTCGTCTTCTTGTTTGAAAATATAGAGGACAGAAGCCTGATCTTCAGAAATGGGCCATACTTCATGGGCCCTCAAGGCCTCTACTTGAACAAATGGTCTCCAGATTTCGACCCAGCACAAGATGTGCCCAAGGCTGTTCCTGTCTGGGTGCGCCTCCCGCATCTTCCCCTTCATTGCTGGAGTCAAAACTCAGTGCAATCCATCGACAATGCACTAGGGAGATACATAGATCAGGCCCCAAGGAAGGATCAATTCTCTTGCGCTCGGATCTGCGTGGAGGTTGACCTGGAAATAGGATTACCCGAAGCAATACAACTATCGGTGGCAGACTGGACACATATCCAAGAGCTCGACTACGAACAACTGCCTTTCAAGTGCCGACACTGTCATGAGTACGGGCACTTCGCAAGATACTGCAAAAAGAGAAACGAGGAGACAACAGAGAAGGAAAAGGGAGAACAATGGAAACAGGAAAAGAAACCAACAAGCAGTAGACAGAGCAACAAAAATAAGGCCAAAGAGACAGAGAATAAAGTAGGTAATGGAAGTACAAGCAATCAAAACACCAGAAGTAGAGACACAAACAACAATGAGGGGGACAAAAACCCCTTTGAAATTCTCACGCCGCCTTCAGATCCTCCAGAGGCAGAGAAAGAAGATCCACCACAACCGGAGAATAACGACACCATAGATCCAGGTAATAACTCAATCCCTAACCCAAGCAATATTTCCTCCCCTTCCTATGTAGATATTATCAAACAAAAGAAGAAAGCCATAGAGAACATGGGCTCATCAAATGAGGAAACATTTGAAAGGCCAGCAAAAAAGGCTAGACGAAGAACAAACAAGGAAAACAGAGAAGAGGAGTCAGAAAGACAAAAAACCCTCGGCAGTCAAGCCACCATAGAAATGACACTTGGGAGGAATACCAGGCCTAGGGCCCCCAAAGGAGGAGGGCCTACCCCTATAAGTGGTAAATGATGCAGCTGATCTCTTGGAACTGCAGGGGTTTGGGGAATCCCACAAAAGCAGAAGCCATAAAAGATCTTTTGAAAATGGAACCCACAGACATCCTCATGCTCCAAGAAACAAAAGTAGAAGGGGAGATCCTTCTAAGTACCTGTAACACCAAATGGAAATTCGACTCTGGAAAGGTTGTGAGTGCAAGAGGCACGACTGGAGGAATAGGAACATTCTGGGCAAAAAATTCTTTCTCTCTAGAAAGATCATTCGAGACCCAGCATTGGATATATACAGAACTTCGGCATATAGCAAGCAATCTCAGCATAACCTTGTTTAATATGTATGTTCCTGTTCACTACGAGGAAAAGAGAGAGTGCTGGAAGACACTATCAGAGTTTTTAGATCACAACAATCCCAGGAACATAATTATAGGAGGCGACCTGAATATCATTCTTGATCCTAAAGAGAAGAGAGGAGGGACTTACTCAAGAGACCCTTTTCTTACCATAGTGGAGAACATAATATTACAGAAGGAATTAGTAGACTTCAAGCCTGTTAAAGGAAAATATACATGGACCAATAACAGAACAGGAGAAAATCATATTGCAGCAAGGTTGGATAGATTCCTCGTCAGCAGCTCTATAATGATGGGAAAAAGAATAGTCATCAATAAGATCCTTCCAAAGCTCAGCTCGGATCACAAACCTGTCCTCCTCTGCCTGAAAGATGAAGAGGATCTAGGACCCCTCCCCTTTCGCTTCAGTCCTCTCTGGGCGGAAAGAGAAGGATTCATGGAAACAGTCCAAGCAGCATGGAGCACAGAAGTCTCAGGTTCCCCAAGCTATGTTTGGGAGCAAAAAATAAAAAATACAAAGAAGGCTCTTAAAGAGTGGATAAAGAAACCTATGAAAACTCCCATCAGTCAGAGGAAAGAGGCTGTCACACAGCTGGAAGAAATTCAATTTGATTTGGAAGAGAAAGACATCCATTCCTTGGACCTAGACCAAGAAAAAATTGCACAAAGGAAAACATATTGTGCTTTTAGAAACGAGGAAGAGTACTGGCGTCTAAAGTCTTGCAGTCTGTGGCTTAAAGCTGGGGACAGAAATACCACATATTTCCATAAACAGTTTAGGGCTCGACTCAGCCGAAACCATATAGCAGAAATCACCTTATCTAATGGACAGGTTTGCAAAGGATTCGCCCAAATCAAGGAAGCTGCTGTAAATCACTTCCAAACTCTACTTACAGCAGAAAAAGAGGGGAGTGAGGAAGATACACTAGAGTTCCTCGCTAACATTCCAAAGCTAATCAGTACGGAGGATAATGAAAACCTCATGAGCTCAGTAACGGAAGAAGAAGTATCCAACATTGTGTGGTCTATGGAGCCTGACAAAGCGCCAGGACCCGATGGTTTTACAATCCATTTCTATAGAATCTGCTGGGCATTAGTCAAACCAGACCTCCTCAGAATGATACGTGGATTCATGAGAAAGGCAAGGATTGGGGGCGGAATCAACTCAACCTTTCTTGCCTTAATTCCTAAGGAGACAAATCCAAGATCTTTTGACAGGTACAGGCCGATATCTCTATGCAATGCGTCCTACAAGATAGTGTCCAAACTTCTGGCGAGCAGAATCAAGCCTCTCTTGCAAAAGCTCATTTCTCCAGCTCAGGGGGGATTTGTGAAAGGAAGACACATTCTGGATAATGTTATCCAAGTCCAAGAAGCTTTGCACTCGAGCCATTCACGCAAAGAACAAGGTATGCTTATAAAACTGGACATGTGTAATGCTTTTGATAGAGTTAATCGCTCCTTTTTGTACAGGGTCCTTACAGCCTTCGGTTTCAATCAAGAGTTTATAAATCTAATCAAAGCATGTCTAGAAAAGATCTGATAGCCCCAATGGTAAACGACAGACCAACAGATTTCTTCTTAGCCACCAGGGGACTGAGGCAGGGTTGCCCTTTGTCACCATTTCTTTACATACTGATGGCAGACTCTCTGAACAAAAAATTAACTTTGGAAAAACAAAATGGTAATCTCCCTAGAATCAGGATTGTGAAAGAAATCGACCCAATGAACCACGCATTGTTTGCTGATGACTCACTGTTGCTTGGGGGCGCATCACCACGAATTGCGAACTCCTTCAAGATCATTCTCAAAAAGTTCTGCAGCATCTTTGGAGCGTTAATCAGCGAAAGGAAAAGTGCTGTCTATGGGTGGAACACAGATCATCAGACCATCAACAGAATTGCCGACGACCTGGGCTTCAATGGATACGCAGATTGGGACAAATTCAAATATTTGGGTCTTCCAATAACAAAGGGATCCAACAGGAATCAACTGTGGGAAGAGGTGATTTCCAAATTTAAGAAAAAGATCGCAGGATGGGGGGGTTATTGGCTCACCACAGGAGGTAAACTCACGCTCATTAGAGCTGTACTCTCGGCACTACCAACGTTCCAGGCCTCCTTAATGCTAGCTCCAAAGCAAATCTCAGATCAGATCTCCAGTCTTATGCGAAATTTCCTGTGGAATGGAGGGCGAGGAAATGACAATAGATTTCATCTGATAAATTGGGAAACAACAAAAAGACCTATGGAGGAAGGAGGACTCCAAATACGAGATCCTCTTCTAGCAAATGTAGTGCTGGGATGCAAATTACTGTGGCAGCTGCTCGATGAGCCTAGTCACCCTATCAGCCTGATATTAAAACACAAATATTTCAAACAACAGTCAATCAGAACCTTCATTCCGGAGAAAGCCCCTAAAGGAACGCAAGCCTGGAAGTTATGCAGCAAAGGTATCGAATTCTTCAAAACTCACCTGTACAAAATTCCTGGGAACGGCAAGAACACTCTGTTATGGAAAGACAGAGTCATGGGACACCCTCCCCTCAAAGAAAACAGTGAAATTGCAGAGATAAGATTATGGCTACAGTCAAAAGGAATCCGTAAGATTGAAGACATCGCTGGATGGGATAACAGAGGAGAGTGGCAACGCTGGAATTTCCCCAAGGCACCAGCGCAACTCACCACACAGCTTCACGCCCTTAAAAAGGCGATTACAGACTTCGCTCCAGTCCATAGAGATGAAGAAGACACCTGGGGATGGGGGAAGACGGGTGTGTACACAGCAAGGCAAGGATATCTACAAATGCAAAGCAAAAAGAACTCGCCTCATCCGAAAGAAGTATGGAAGCAGGTATGGGACAGTTTTAGCATTCCTAAGATCAATTTTTTCTTTTGGACTCTGTTCCATAACAAAATCTTGACTGGAGAAAACCTGTGCAAGAGAAACATAGCAGGTCCCCACCGATGTGTTCTATGCAAAAATGCTCTGGAAACCACAGATCACTTGTTTATTAATTGTGAGTATGCCAAGAAGGCCTGGAATATTTTTTTGACTGGATTAAATGTGAGACCCTCAGCTCACTGTACGATAGCAGAAATGTTCACCACTTGGAAAGCCAGTTACCCACATAATATTGCTGGCAAATCTCTATGGTACAAGATATGGATTGCTGCTCCAAAATATGTATGTTGGAAGCTTTGGCTTGCCCAGAATGAAATTATCTTCAACCAAAATGAAATACTAGCAGAAAAAGTGGCAGAACAGGCAAAGAAACTCCTTCTTGAAACCCTGAATTATTCTTCAGTCAAAGATGACAATTCCCTTCGAATAGAGGAAAAGGCCTGGCTGGACGGTTTCTCATTCATTACCAGACCTTCAACAATCACTCGGCCAACCCATAAGGAAAGATGGCAGATCCGAGAACCCGAGGATAGATTTCAGTAGTGGTGGAAATCCCAGGGCAAGTGCACTATCTTCTTTGACGGCGCTTCAAAAGGCAATCCAGGCACATCAGGAGCAGGAGGGGTAATTTACTATCCGAGTGGAGAAAAAGAAGATTTTAGTTGGGGACTAGGAACGAAAACCAACAACCAGGCAGAAGTTCTTGGTCTCTTAAAAGCCTGCCAATTAGCCAGAAAAGAAAACCAAAGAGAAATCATCATTTTTGGGGACTCAGAACTGCTAATAAAGGCATTAAGAAGAAAGGAATCGTTAAAGGATCCTCTGTTAAATAAACAACTCTCAAGAGTGAACATAATTCTGAAGGACTTCTCCTCGGTGCAAACATTTCATATCCTCAGAGATTTAAACAAGGAGGCGGACAGATTGGCAAACATAGGCTGCACTCAGCAAAGTGGAATGATCAGCATAAACTCAGGAGCTTTGGAAATGGCAATCATCCCTTAACTGGGAGAGGCACTAATGTAAACCCATGAATTGTAATTTGGTTGATTAGGCTTTTCCCAACCTGGAATTCTCAATAAATCACAACCGTTTCAGTTAATATATATATATATATATATATATTGAAGTGTCAAACATACATTTCCAAAATGAATTAGAAAAAAAAATAGCATCTCAAAGTGATTGGGTTGCTGATCTTCACAAGAAAATGAATATGAATGATGAATTTAAGAGCACGAAACAAGACAAGTTGACGAGTGATGCTTATTGTGACACAAATGACCTAATACAAATGCATAAAAAGTTATGATAGATGATTTCTTAACTAGTTATGAGATGGAATCAATTGCATTTATTAACACTTGAATTAATGAGGGAAGATTTTGTAGGAGATGAATCACAAGCAAAAGATAGCAAAGCACCAAGCAATACAAAAAAAGAGATATAGGTGAATGTGAACTTGTTTTTTTTTTTTAGGTTACAAAAACATTCATTAATGCATGAAAGCAAAATAATAGGTCAAGAATGACGTTTTCAGAATAATTTTGGTTCACTGGAAGTATTTAATTTCAATAGGAATAAAAATTGTCTAGGATATGAGAAAAGCCTTAAATTTCATATTCTAGACTACTCCAAAGAAATTCAATTTGTGAGCACTAGATTTATTATTGAAGGGGAAATATTCAAATATTGAAGAAGTTGGCAGAGGATTTAATGCCAAATTTAAGAATGTTGTTGATAAAGTTGATGGTAAAATGATTGATAAAATTCTTTATGTGTGCCAACATTGTCATTAAGTTGGCCACACAGAGACAAAATGTTTTGATATGCATCATTGTCTTCATTGTGGGAAGACAAATCATCTTTATGACAAATGTTGAAAGAAGACAAAGGTTCCAAAATGAATTATTCATTATGGTTGAAAATGAAATCTTGGTAATGGAATTTAGAAGCCAAAAGTTTATATAGGTCTTATTGCCAAGTTTAGACATAGGAACATACATATTTTCTAGGAAAGGTTTCATTATCAAATGATTATGAAAGTTTCAAGCAATTTTTTCAAAAGATTCCAAATGATGCTTTTGGGCATGATTGTGGCCCAATTATGGATGTCTTATCGAGTTGAAGATTGTCAATGATTCCACATTAGGACATTACTAACTTCCTCCTTTAGGGGGACACATCAATTTTTGGACCATAAATCCAAAGACTTCTCACAAATTTCTAAGGATTTCTGGCTATCCATATATGAAGAAAAAGATGCAATTGCAATAGAGTTTTCATTTCATCACTTGTGATGAATTATTGATGATATTCCAATTGGGGATGTTGATTGACATTGTTTTTTGTGTCATTTGTAAGAGTAGTTTGTGACAATTTGTTCTCTTTGATAATCATTATAGCTAGTGTAGGACAACTATATTTATTCACATAGTTATTTACATCTGATTCAGTTCTCACGATGTTCTCATCAGATATTATAGTTCACAACAATAAAGAACTATAAGTGCTTAGGCTCACATGTTTGCACAATTATATTTTATAGATTATTTATGTTTCTAACATCCATATTACTTGATTTTCGAGTGGATTTTAATCAAGGTTCAACTTGAGAGTTTCAAATTGAAAATTTGGAGATGATACAAATTTACACACTAGTTCTTGTTGTCTTGCTAGTATAATTGTTCATAATTATGATTGAGTGGGGGATTGTTAGTGCTTGGCTCCTTATACAGTCATTAATTCCTATATGACCTCTTTGTATATTTCACATTATAGGATATATGTTTTGTTCTAAGCGCGTATTGGATCATATTTTTCCTCCTAGTCTTATCTCTTTATGAGGTGTCAATGTGAGAGTAAATTTAGTTCAATAGGTGGTTAAATATATTGTAGTATGTAGTTGTATCTTTGATGTGAATATAATTGTATAATTAGCTTATGCCTTTTCCGACATTTTCTTGTGTCCCAATGCATATTAGTGTTTACTTTCCTATTGTAAAATTCCCTCACTTATGTTTAGAGTAAATCAATCAATTGCTAGTAGGTGCTTGATTTGAATCCTATTTGTTGATGTGCACTCGTCTACATTAATTGATTTACTAGGACACCATCCACAAATATGGGGAAGTGTAACATGCACAAATACCATTAGAAGAAATGTCCAACAACCAGTAATATAAGGTAAAATAAAAATTTAGTTTATAACTGAGGACCTACGTTGGTTTGGAGACTTTACATTTCAGAGACATTGTTATAGGTTTATATATATATATATATATATATTTAATATGTGGTCATAGATTTTACATCAAAGTCCAATCTCTTTACAACTATGCAGAGTATTGTTATTATGTGCCCACTTAATAAATATCATAGCTCACAACCCTTTTGCTAAACTAATTATATGAGGGTTTATTAAGCGATAATGTTTTGTTTTGGCCCCAACCCTTGATGATTAATATTGAATCACAGACTTTCGTGAAACTTCTAGAAACCTCTTGGCAGCACACACACTAGACATCTGACACTCTCTTTGTCGTTGATCTTTGATCTAATGATTCCAATGGCTCGAGGAACAATTAGGGTATACCCGCCCCCCCAAACCCTTACCGAGGTCTTCCATTTTGCCACTGCTTTGGGTCATGACACCACTCTGCAACCGATTATTGTTCTTCCACTCTCTTACTCATAGAGGACCTCACCTCAAGGATTGGACATCGATTACTCGTTGTAGGTAAGTTTTGTAATATTGCCATGACCTTCCTTTGCAGAAACTAAGGAATTTTATATAATTATATGTTTGCTGAGCGTATTGCCTTGTGCCACCAATAGTTTACCATTATGGCCGACATTTGGGCTATAGGAACTTGTTGGGATATAGTTTAGGTACTTAATAACAACCTGCAACATGTAGCTACCAATTTCCTTGTTTCTTTTCGTGTAATAATTTTAAGGGGTTTTTCCTGTTTCACAGATTTTGGTTGGGCGGTGGATGTATCAGTTTATCCTCAGGTAATTTGTTATTCTTTCAATGATTTGGGTTCTATTTTCCTTTATAGTGGCATAATGATTTTGCTTGTATTTGGTGCCCTTGGTATTATAGGTATTGTCTTCTACTATGCTCAGTGGTCAAGCTCGTTCTAAGTTTGGTTACATTACTGGATAAAGGATTAACTAGGTTCCTTCCTTTCGTCCCAAGTTCTCTTGAAACCCTTTGAGGTTTAGCCTGGTGGGTTTGTAGTCTTTTAAAACAACATGTTTCTTTGATTTTTGAGGTTTGTCCCATGTACCTAGGAGTTTTAGCAGTAATAATCCTTTTTGAGGGTTTGAGAACCCTACAGCTGTTCGACTTCCTGCATGTTGTAATTTATCTAAAAAAATTCCAGTCTTTGCTAGGAAATGTTCCATAATCAAGTAAGGTCGAGTTTATCTAGCCGCATTATTTGTATTTGAACAATGTTTCAAATATCTGGGGAATTTGTGTTTGTTTTATGTAACTATTGAAGATATGTTATTTCTTGCCTAAGGAAAACAAAGTTGATATATTACTCGGCAACAAACAATTTCTCAAATTTAATTTTTCTTTACTATCAGTTTTGGTGAAACAAGGTTTTGTAATTAGTAATACATGAATATAAATCATAACACTTTCCCTTTTAATTTTGACTGCTTATTCTATATTAAATACGAATGGTTATAACTTTGAGTCTATTTGTTATTTTTTTCTCCAGAATCTATTGTAATGTTAAGTTTTTCTCATGTAACTTTCTTATATTTTTGGCTTTGTTAATAAGATCTTACCTATCAATTGTTTTAGCATTAGAAAGATGAATTTCATTTTATGGACAATTGCTTGTAATCTTTTTTTGATATTACCCATCAGGGTTTCTATTATAGAACAACTAAACTCATTCTTTTCACTGATAGCTAGTCGAAGAATACAGGTCGTTTCCCATGTTTTACTTGGTTCTTTGGGTTCCTATATTTTATTCTGTTCTAAGGGTATCAGACTGTCTAGCCGTTGGGTTACCACTCACTGGTAGGACTAACCTAACTCGACAGCAAGTCCTCTCTGGTTACCCAATTACCAGACCTGTTGCCTTAATTTACAGGGTGATTTATTTGTCTGTGATGGAATCCTAACCAATAATACCTCTCAACATTGTTATTTTTATTCAGGCTACTAACACAGACTTGGCATATTCACTTCTTTCTAATCTAGAGCACATAAACCTGCATTATCTAGAATTAATCTTATAAATTGGCAATAAGCAAGTACAATATTTGAACTCTCACATATACCTTTCATTCACAAGACATTCATTACAACAACCAACTTTAAAAATACTTATCTGAGCTTAATGGATAATCCAAGAACTCAGTCGGAAGAGCACCCCCCACCATTCCAATGAGATCGACAATTACTTCTAGATCTCCCCTTGAGCTTCCCCAACTATTAGAGCAGTTTAGTGACATGACCAGCCCAAGTTAGCTTGCAGACCTCAAGAGCTTTCCCAGGTCCAGTCTAAAGTTTGTCTATATGGATTCTTCAACTGGGTCCAACCCAGCTCTGGAATTTTTCTCTGCCTGCAACATACAACTGCACTTGTCTTGGGCAAGTCTCTTCTCCCTCTTTTCCTATTAAAAAAGTAAGTAGAAACCCCTTCTTCCCACTAAGATCCATTTATCCTTGGGGTAGAGAGAACTAATAATCATAACTACCCTAACTGTCTGGTAGTTAGAAATATTCATTCAGGGTCACTCCTTAGAGTTCCCAACCTCATCCACCTAAATAACAAAATATGCATTTAAACATATGCGTAGATAATTCTTTTTAAAACGCCTATGTATTAGAAGTTTCCTTAACTAATTAATTAACCGAAGGTATAGTAAACCAAAATAGTCAAAAAGTACTTGTGTTAACATGGTGTTACATATTCCCCCCTTCTTTGAAATTTTGTCCTTAGTGTTTAGTCTTGCCCTTGAAATAAGTCAGGGTATGCTTGTTGCATTAATTCTTCATCTTCCCAAGTGTCCTCTTCTAGAATAAAGTGCCTCCACTACACTTTAACTTGGGTGATAGATCGTCTCCCCAACATTTTTTCTCTCTGTTCTAGAATGTGCAGGGTTCTACCAGGAATTCTCCGCCCAATTCGACCTACACAATACACATAATGTTGTCTTTAGCTCTATCAAGTAATTGAATCCAAAATAAACATGTATCATAAAAATTACCTTAGTTTACCTGTACATCTTGCTAATTTATGATGTGCTTGGAATCACACACACACATATATCTATATTTCTTAAGAAGAGAAAAATGGAACACATTATGGACTTGTATATGACTTGGTAACACAAGTCTATACGCTACTGGCCCTATCCTTCACAGTATCTGCAAAGATCCAGAATATCAGGGTGCTAATTTTGCACAACATGCCCATATTAGAGTGCTTTGTTTGGGTTTAACTCGTACATATACATGGTCACCCACCAGGAACTCCTTGAAGGTTCTCTTTTTGTCTGTGTAGGCTTTCCGTCTATCTTGAGAAGCCCTTCAATTTTATCGTACCTTCTTTACTGCTTGCTCCATCTCTGTTAAGATATTAGGTCCTAATATCATCTTATCTTCTGGACTAGTCTAATTAGTAGGGGTTCGACATATTTTCCCATACATCACCTCAAAAGGACTCATTTTTATTGACTCATGGTAGTTATTGTTATAAGTGAATTCCACTAAATGGAGGTATTCCTCTCACTTAGTTAGCTGCTACATCACATACACGTGGAGCATGTCCTCCAACACCTAATTCACCCATTTAGTTTGTCCATCGGTATGTGGGTGATATGTTGTGTTGAACTGGATCTGGGTACCCAACCCGATAAAGAGATGCTTCCAGAACGCAGATGTAAACTTCACATCCCTATTAGAAATTATTACTCTCGGTATCCCATGCAACTGAAAGATATCTCTCATAAATATATTTGCAATTTGAATAGTTCGGTATGAGGACTTGACGAGGATGAAAGGAGCTACTTTTCTCAATTTATCCACCACCACCATAATCAAATCATTTTTATTTTTGGACCTTGGAAAGCCCATTATGAAATCTAGTGTAATGGTATCCTACTTCCATTCAAGTACGGGTAGGGGATGAAGTAGCCCAGTTGGGTGTTCGTGTTCTGCTTTGAATTGCTGGCATTCCAGACACTTAAATAGATATTCCATAATGTACCTCCTCATACCTGGCCAAAAATAGTTCTTCTTGCTTGCAAAGAATAATTTTTGGTAACCGGGATGAGCAGTATAAGGGCTTTGGTGAAATTCATCCAGTGAAAATTACTTAACTGCTAGATGATTTGGAACGTATATTCTGCCTTTAAAGGTCAATAAATTTCGGTAATTTATATCATAATTAGACTATTGTCTAGAAATTTTTTTTTTTTTTGTACTTTGCTACCACAAAAATTCACACTTTGGGTCTCTAAGGGCAACTTCCTTAATCTGCTCAAAACAATTAAATTCTACACGAAATTAAGCAATTTCATATACATAGTGCAAATTCCTACTTAGTGCATTTGCTGCACGATTATCCTTCCATTTTAGATGCTTGATGTCAAAGTCAAACTCACTCAGAAACACGGTCACCTAGCTTGGCGGGCATTTAAATTGGGTTGCTTAAAGATGGTTAAACTACTATGATTTGTCATCAACAGATAATACCGCCAAACCTTAAGGGCATGAACAATCACAGTTAACTCCAAACCATAGGACAAGTATCTTTGTTCATGATCATTTAACTTGCAGGATTCATAGGTTATGACCCTAACTTCTTGCATTAAAATTCCTCCAATGCCCTCCTAGCAAGCATCTGTACAAACGATAAATTCTTTATCTGGGTCCGCAATTTTTAACACGGGGGCGATTGTCAACAAGTACTTCAATTTTTCAAATTTGTATTGACATTCATTTTTCCACTTAAACACTCTTCTCTTCTTTTGTAGGGAAGTTATGGGGCAGGAAATCTTATATAATCCCTCAATAAATTGGCAGTAATACCCAACCAACCCCATGAAATATCTAATATCTGCAACGTTCTTGGGAATATAGCAGTCCATGATGGATCTAGTTTTCTCAAGGTCCATAACTAAACCTTCAGAGGAAATAACATGTCCCAAATACTGAATTTGTTCCTTAAAAAAGTCACATTTGCTAAATTTAGTGTAAAGTTGATTCTCTATTAGGGTCTGCAACACTATCCAAAGATGTTCCTTATGATCCTCTAGGTTTCTTGAATAAATTAGAATATCGTCGATGAAAATCAAAACAAAATTATCCAAATAAGGGTGAAAAATACCATTCATCAAGCTCATAAATGTGGTTGGGGCATTGGTAAGGCCGAAGGGTAGAACAACGAATTTGTAATGACCATAGCGGGTTCATAACACTATCTTTTAAATATCCTCCTCCTTAATTCTGATTTTGATGATAGTGTGATCGCAGATCAATTTTTGAAAACATGGTAGCACCTTTCACTTAGTGAAACCGATTGTCAATTCTAGGTAGTGGGTACTTGTTTTTAATAGTTAGTTTGTTTAGTTTTCGATAATCGATACATAATCGGAAAGTACCATATTTATTTTTCATGAACAACACCAGGGCTCCCCAGGGTGACACACTTGGACAAATATATCCCTTATTGAGTAACTCTTGTAGCTATTTTTCAACTCTGTTAACTCAGGGATGCTCATGCGATAAGGAGGTTTTGATACTGGGGATGCTCCTAAGACTAGCTCTATCATAAAATATATGTTCCTCTTTGGCGGTAGCCCCAATATTTCTTAAGGAAAAACATTAGCAAATTCTTGTATAACTGGTATATTTTCCAGAGCGGCTATTTTGTCTTTAAAATTGGTGTATCCAACTTGCACCACATAAATTTGGCAGCCCTTTTGTATCTATTTGCTTAATTGGTTGGCTATGATGGGTCACAACTCCATACCCCTTTGTATACATTGTATATTTTTCCTATCACCTTCATCAGTAAGAAAATGATAGTCTTCTCCTTACAATTTACTAAGGACCAATGCTTTTCCAACCAAACCATACCAATTAACATATTGTAGGATCCTAAGGGTAATATGTTTAAAGTCACTTTAATCTGCTAACCTCCTATTTCTATGGGACAATATTCTATCTTAACACTCACTCTTCATTTTTCTCCAGTGGCCAATTTCACTAGCCAGGGGTTCTTGAATTTAACACTTTGGAATTGTGAAAACTCAACTACATTTGGGTTAATGTAGCTCAAACTGGCACCGGGGTATATTAAAATAGAGACAAATTGGTTAGCTAATTTACCTTCAAATTCCACCATCATTGGTTGGTACTAGGCTTGGTGATCCTCTAATGCGCACAAGATATTCCTTGTCACTTCCCTGACTGTAGAGGCTTCCTGAATATTAGCAGTTGGTTCCATTCTAGTACGATGAGCATAGTTTTTATAATATTGGGGATCCCCATAGCCCCAACATTACAGAGGAGGCTTTTATGACTGATTTAAGTCTGGCTTGCTCGATGCGTCCGTTTGTCTGTTTTCATTTTAGGTTTGATTTTTCTGCTGACTTTTTCCAGGAGGTCCATTCAACTGTTTCCTATATACACCCTTTTTTTATGGTAGTTTTAACATTCTTATTATTTTGAAAATTTCTCTGTCCCTTCTTATTTGGCCATCCTCTAATGGATTCCCCCTTTTTCTTCATCTGCTGGTAACAAATTTGAGCCTTCCAGATAGCTTTGTCCATCATTTTTGGGTTGTCAAATTCTTGTCTCTCTTTCATGAAGGCTGGTAAACTGTTGGTGAAACGTTGTACTTGGCCTTTTCCTCCTGAATATAAGGAACATATCTTAGCATTAAAGTAAACTTTGTGATAAACTCATCCATAACCTATTATCCCAATCTCAAGTCATGGAACTCCTTCACTTTTTCATCATAAAAGCATTTTGTTAGGTACTTTTCTTTAAAATGTTTCTGAAGGTTGTCCCATGGTACCTATTTCTCATTAATTCCTCAGAACTATTTTATTTCTTCCCACTATAAGGTGGATTTACCCTGCAACTGGTAGATTGCTAGTCTAGTCTTAAGATTATCATCATAATCATAGATCTAAAGATATTTATTCATGTTAATTAACCATGCTTCATGTTGGAAAATCAGAAAGGAAATACATATTTTCTTGATCTTGATAATTACTTGTGATGTTTCTTATTATTACAATTCTTTATATATTCTTTCTTTGGTTCATCACGCAAACACATAAAACAATGAACACAAGATGTCGGCACATGCCAGGGCAAAACCCCCTCGAGGGGAAACCCAGTGAAAGTAATTGTTCCTTTCAATAATATTCTTTGAGACTCTTCATCCTAGACCTTGACGAGACCTTCCCTCCACACCAAGTCAACTTCAAGAATATTGACCTCTTCCCACCAACTTCGACTATGCAACAAGTTTTAGCAGCTAACAGCTTCCAACAACAGTTCAACTTGGAAGACTTCAATCTCCCAATCTAGAGCATGAAAAAGAGAGAGACCACCACCAAAATTCCAATTTTCCTTGACTCCTTAGACTCACGTAAACTCACATTCACTTCAGCTTCCCGACAACAGTCTTTCCCAACTACCCACTTCACACTTATGCCCAAAAACAAGATTTTCACACTTCTGCCCAGTAGAGAGAATTTGAACTTGATGAGAAGTGATGCTCCAAATGAATTCAATGTACTTCCTTTTATAGGATTATTGTGGGGTTGAATAGGGTCTTAGGCCAACATGGTGTGGAGGTTACATAATTCATATTTGACTCAACATTGAACCATTTTACATGATTCAAAAGCCCAAGAAGGGTCTCTTTAAATGTACAATAATTCTATAGACTCATAATAATCGTAGAAGTCCTCAATGGGGAATTCGACCTAAAACATGGTGACCCAAGCATGAAATCCATGCTTTAATAAGTCACAATACTACTACTAATAATAGTTATTTTATTTATTCTTTTGACAAATACATTACATGATGACTCAAGTGCATTATTGAAGACCGAACATAGTTACTTTTTCCAACACTCCATCTTAACTAGGGAGTTATTCATAATGTACATATACAATGGAAGATCTCAAACTATATGAACCATGAAGACCTTTAGGCACCACAATGCCATGGACTAGATTCCTGACCAGGGCAATTTATCCAAACAATCACTCAATGGTTTAGGCACCACAATGCTAAGGACTAGATTCTTGACCAAGGAAATCTATCTAGGTGGGATTAATATGGACTCAAGCTTTCAACCCCTCTATGTACAAACAGATCTCAATAATCAACACCACCTTTCCAACTTCAGGGACTCAGACATCAACACAAAGTGTCAGCCAGATGTCTCCCTATGCAATGCTTCATCTGCAAACCCTCAACACCCCTTGATCCAACAGATAGAAAATGACCAATATTTCCCAATCAAACTGATTGGTAACCAACATGCTATTAAATCCTTTGAGAGATTCACTTGTATAAACACAACCCCAATCAATAATATACTTTCACATGTACATAATCAAATACAAACCTCTGGGTTCTTACAGACAACTCGATGTTTCTTCTCGACTTTCCATAGTAGGACTATCAACAGAATCTTTCAAAAAAGATTCCTCAATCATATGTTTTCCTTCCTACTTCTCATGCAACAAAATATCCTCCAAAATTCATTCTTCAATTAGTACCAAGCTATGCCCTCCTTCACAATCAGGAAGCATTTCTTCATCCAGACTCCCTCTTAATCTTAGAGAGATATCTTCTATTCATGCTTCCTTCAGGAGATCAACTTCTTCTTTTTGACATCGGAGAATATTTCATGGCTTCCAACCATTTCATCAGAGTTATCATCAACTTCATCATTCTTATCACATCAACGAGCATCTTCACCAAGTTGAAGATTAAGTACCTGCACAACTTAAATATAAAGTACAACCAAAACTGTAGAAGCATGATGTTAGCCATATCATAATCACAAAAGCATGTCATATTTATACATATCAGATACCCAAACTCAATTACAAACAAGAGACATATACTCTTCAACATTTTGCTAGGAATTTGTACACCCTAGACTACTTCATAACAATATTCATTCCATCTAGGGTTTCATTGTGTCTTCCAAAGGTATGACATACCTTACTACAACACCTATAAATAATTCAGAATTCATATAGTTCTACAATGCATCTATCATTCTTTCAAAATAAATATGTTAGACTTCTAACTAGGGATTCATTTAAATCTTAGATTTCATACAAACAAGTCAATCAAGGTCAATCACATCTTAGTCATTAACCTGACCAAATTCCACTAGGGTTAGTTCAAAAGTCCTAGATTTTCAATAAACCATCAATCAATCATTATCATGACTAGCTGTTGGCACTAAGGTTAGTTGCAAACCCTAGATTTTTGTTCAATCATCAATCTCAACCAAAATTTTAACAAATCTCAAATTATCATATAGTCAACATTCATTAGAGATTTCTACTTCAACTAAGGTTCAACTCCAAAACCCTGGAATTCCATTTCCACAATCTAAAAAATCATTACATGCATAGATCTTGGATTGTTAAATTTCACAATAGACAATGTTGCTACTAGGATTTAACTGCAAAACCCTAGAATTTCATTTTCAAAAACCATCTAATAGATTTCACATATTAGACAATTTTACCTTCACTAGGATTTAGTTATAACACCCTAGATTTCCAGATATCATCATCCTAGAATATTAGACAAGGACTTCCATTAAATCCGAAGATTTATGACCATTAATGACTAGGTCAACACACGAAACTAGGAATACATAAGCATATCATATGTCCAAAAACATTAATACATCTCACCTAGACCAAACTAGGGTTTCAACCAAAAGGACATATCCATATATGTCTAGATTTCATCATCATGCAAAGAAATTTCTTCTCATTTGTTAGTCAAATCCAACTTCACAAATATCAATAAGAGTTAGACACACAACCATCTTGACTATACTAGGGTTTGATCAGACAAACACACACATACCAAGGAAATCATTTCTAAGGCAATGTAAGGGTCTTGCTCACATATTCCACCAAAACCTAATGAGCTAGGGTTCCAATATAGAACACATATTCCACAAAACCCTAATAAGCTACGGTTCTAATGCAGAACAAACATTCCACCAAACCATAATGTGCTAGGGTTCCAATATAAAACACAACAAACCCAACATTACCAAAACTTCAAAAGTTTGGGGGATTTTAGATCTTATCACTCAACCCTGACAAGTTAGGATTTTTTTATCATATCAAAATCCCAAACATGACATCATCAATAAAAATTCAACTAGCATTTCAAAATATCCCTAAGCAGTTTAGGGTTTCACACATTCACACTAGAAAACCCTTCGGTTAAGGTTTTCCAGAACCTGTCTAGGGTTCTACATAGTTTATCAAGTATATGAGTGGGGTGGGTAGATTTATCAAAATATGAACACCCAAATAATAATCACTAAGATTCAATACAACTAGTCATAACAGAGTTAGTAATAGATCATCAAATGAATAATCATTTCAATCAATGTGTTCAAAGGATAACTTTGTGTATTGACTCACCTTGTCTTGAGAGATCCTCCTTCTTGTAGATGTTTTTCCCTTGTCTTGAGAGATCCTCCTTCTTGCAAATGTTTTTCCCTAGTCAAGACAACAGAGGGAGAAAGTTGGTCAGTATTTAATATAACCAAAACTGAATGAGTACATGAACCCAAAATTGAAAATACATGAGATGCTTATATTTGAGATTTGTTGGGAGCTCCCTCCAAATCTTGAAGGGAACCTACAAACTTAAAGCAATACAAAAAATGTTTTTTTCTAGAGATATATTAAAAACCTATAAATTCTAAAAAATATAAAACAAGTTATGTAAAGAAAATGACTTAATAGTGTAAGTCCCTAATGTCAGATTATTCATGCTTGACTTTATTTGAATCTCCTTCTTCAACAAAGTTGGCTTGATCTCTTCCTCTCTTCTTATTCCTTGGATTCTCGGGACAATCACTCTTGTAGTGACCTTTCTTATGACATTAATAACACTCTGTCTTAGACATGTCAACTTTCTTCCTTGGTCCCTTCGATCTCTTTCCTTTATGATGAGAAACATAAGCATTTGAAACTCCTTCAGGATTGGCAGCCATTGAGATCCTTAATTCTTCTTGACTACATGCGGTCCATAATTCTTCAAATCTGGGAGCTACCTTCCAAGTGTTGAGACCTGAAGCAAATTCACCCCAAGAGGGTGGCAATCATAATATATCAGTGATCACCAATTCTTTGTCCAAACAATCTCATCGATGGCCAAAATATCATCTCTGAGTCTATCTATCTTCACAAAGAAGGTTGCCACAATATCTTCTTTAGTATCTTCGTAGTCCTCAGCTCATTCTTCAAACTTGCTTCTTGACCAATGTTCTTAATAGTGAACAACTTCGAAAAGGCTTCTTACATTTCCTGAGCATGATCAATGTTAGCTATGAATGGGACAAATTTTTATTTTATCCCTTCTACCATCAAAGTCATAGCCACCAACTCTAGATCCTTGAATTCCGCTCAGTCGGAATCACCAACTTCTTCTGTAGGATTCTTTACTTTCCCTTTTACCAAATACAACACCTTGTTCTTTTTGAGGATTAGGTCAATCCTCTTCTTCCATGATCTAAAGTTAGATGCTCTTTCAAGTTTGTTCTCACCCTTGACTGAGTTAGAAATCTTCCTTTAATATAATAGACTCCTTCCTTGAGATAGTGCCTATGAATGGATCTGCCTTTTTCTTCCTTTTTCACCAAAGCTCTGAAACCATGTTGGAAAATCAGAAAGGTAGTAAATATTTTCTTGATCTTGATAACTACTTGTGATGTTTCTTATTATTACGATTCTTTATATCTTCTTTATTTAGTTTATCAACCAATTACCAAAAGCAACATCACATAAAACAATGAACACAAGATGTAGGCACATGCCAAGGATAAACCCCCCTTGATAGGAAAAACCAGTCAAAGTAATTATTACTTTAAATAGTATTATTTGAGACTCTTCACCCTAGAACTTGACCAAACCTTCCCTCCACACCAAGTCAGCCTCTAGAAGATTGACCTCTTCCCAACAACTTTGACTATGTAGCAATTTGTAGTAGCTAACAGCTTCCGGCAACAATCCAACTTAGAAGACTTCAATCTACCAATCCAGAGCACGAAATAGAGAGAGACCACCACCATAATTTTGATGTTCCTTGACTCCTTAGACTCACCCAAACTCACATCTACTTCGGCTTCTTGACAATAGACTTTCCCAGCTACTCACTTTGCACTTTTGCCCAGTAGAGAGAATTCGAACTTGACGAAAAGTGATGATCCAAATGAATTCGATGTCCATCCTTTTATAGGTTTCTTGTGAGGTCGAATAGGGTCTTAGTCTAACTTGATCTTCCCTTAGGCTGATATGGTGTGGAGGTTCCATAATTCATATTTGACTCAATACTAAACCTTTTTACATGATTCAAAAGCCCGAGAAGGGTCTCTTTAAATGTACAATAATTCTATAGACCTTGAAGAAATCCTAGAAGTCCTCAATGGGTACTTTGACCTAAAACATGGTGACCCAAGCAAAAAACCCATGCTTTAATAAGTCATAATAATAATTGTTTTATTTATTCTTTTTACAAGTACATTACATGTTGACTCAAGTACATTATTGAAGATCAAACATAGTTACTTTTTCCAACACTTCGATGACCTCTTCTGTTTCTCCATCGAACATTGGAGGTTTAACTTTTTTAAACTCCCCTTGGAGTTCGAATTTCTACCTCTTATTTTCTTTACTTTCTGAAGCGTTCTTAGATTACTCTTCATTGTCGATTCGAACTCCTTCAACCTCTAGGTGTTCCTCTCTCTGTCGCTGCATCTAAGCTCTATTCCCATTCTTTGGACTAGGATTTAGATGCGTTTGATTCTGCCTATTTGAAAGAATTTTCATAATCCTTTCTTATTCCAGCCTTAGTCTTTCGTTATCAGCTCTCAAGTTTGTCATCTCATCCCTTAGCTATTGGACTATTTTCAACAAAAGTGCATTCGTGTTAGGAGTATTTTTGCCTTTTCAAAAATTCTGGTTAGGCGGCGGATGTATCGATTTATCCTCAGGTAATTTGTTGTTCTTTCAATGATTTGGGTTCTCTTTTCCTTTATAGTGACATAATAGTTTTGCTTATATTTGGTTCCATTGGTATCGCAGGTACTATCTTCTACTTTTCTCGGTGGTCAAGCCCATTCCAAGTTTTGTTATATTACTAGATAAAGGATTAACCAGGTGCCTTCCTTTTTCGTAAGTTCTCTTGAAACCCTTCAGGGTTTAGCCTGACGGGTTTGTGGTATTTAAAATAGCAAGTTTCTTTGGTTTTTGGGGTTCATCCCATGTACCTAGGAGTTTTAGCAGTAATATTCCTTTTGGAGGTTTTGAGAACCCTACAGTCGGTCAAATTTCTACATGTTATAGTTTATCTGAAAAATTTCCAGTCTCTTCTAGGAAATGTTCCATAATCAAATAAGAACAAGTATATTTGGCTGTATTATTTGTATTTGAACAACGTTTCAGATATGGGGAATTTGTGTTTGTTTTATGTAACTATTGAAGATATGTTATTTCTTGCCTTGGGCAAACACAATTTATATTTTATTCGGCAACAAAGAATCTCTAAGATTTAATTTTTCTTTACAGTCAGTTTTGGTGAAACAAAGTTTTGTAATTAGTAATGCATGAATATAACTCATAGCGCTTTCCCCTTTATTTTTGACTGCTTATTCTATATTAAATATGAATGGTTACAACGTTGAGTTTGTTTGTTATTTTTTTCTCCAGAATCTGTTGTAATGTTAAGTTTTTCTCATGTAACTTTCTTGTATTTATGAGTTTTTTAATAAGATCTTACCTATCAATTGTTCTATTGTTAGAAAGGTGACTTTCATTTTATGGACAATTACTTATAATCTTTCTTTGATATTACCCATCAAGGTTTCTATGATAGAACACCTAGACTCATTATTTTCATTGATAGTTAGTAGCGGAATACATGTTGTTTCCTAGGTTTTACTTGGTTCTTTGAGTTCCTATATTTTCTACTATTCTAAAGTTATCAGACCATCCAACCATTGGGTTACCACTCGTTTTCCTGACTAACCTAACCCGAGAGAAAGTCCTCTCTGGTTACCCAATTACTAGACCTGTTCCCTTAATCTACAGGATAATTTATTTGTCTATGGTGGAATCCTAACCAATAATACCTGTCAACATTGCTATTTTTATTCAGATACTAACATAGACTTGGAATATTCACTTCTTTCTAACCTAGAGCACATAAACCTTCATTATCAAGAATTACATCTTATAAACTAACAAGAAGCAAGTACAATATTTGAACTTAGACATATACCTTTCATTCACAGGACATTCATTACAACAACCAACTTTAAAAATACGTATCTGAGCTTAATGGATAATCCAGGAACTCAGTCGGAATAGCACCCTCCACCCTTTCAGTGAGATCAACAATTACGTCCAGGTTTCCCCTCGAACTTCTCCATTTACCAGAGCAATTTAGTGACAATGACCAACCTAGGTCAGCTTGTAGGGCTCAAGACCTTTCCCAGCTCTAGTATGAAGTTTGTCTATATAGAGTCTTCCATTAGGTCCAGCACAGCTCATGAATTTTCCTCCACCTGCAGCATACAATTGCACTCGTCTTGTTCAAGTCTTTTCTCCCTATTTTCCTCTAAAAATTGAAAAACTAAGTAGAAACCCCCCTCTTCCCACTGAGATCCATTTATCTCTAGGGAAGAGAGAACTAAGTATCATAACTACCCTAACTGTTTGGTAGTTAGACAAATTCTTTCAGGGTCCCTCCTTAGAGTTCCCAGCTTCATCCACCTAAATAACAAAATATGCATTTAAATATATTCATGGATAATTCTTTTTAAATTTTCCTTAAGTTTCGACAAGCTTTCCTATAAGCCTATGTATTGGAACTTTCATTAACTAAGTAATTAACTGAAGGTATAGTAAACCAAAATAGTAAAAAAGTACTTGTGTTAATGGGGTGTTACAGGAAGCACCTCTTTGGTCTTCCCATAACCTTGAAAAATGGTAATATATAATTTAGACATAAAATGTAAGGGAAACTCATGGATTAAATATCTACCTAAGTAAAAATATGAATGAGAAGGTTATGATGATGATGCAAGTTATACATGGAATGAAATGAAAGGCGGAAAAGAAAATGAAACACACATAAAGAGAAATATAACAGAGAGCACAATAATATAGTGAAAAGCCAACTTCTATTAATAAATAAAATAATAAAATATTGTAGAACACAAACTGACTAGAATTGTGCTAGTTATCTCTTAAGAGAAACAAATGTCGACTACATGCATTTGCAAAAGTTATTACAATAGGCTAAAATAATGGCATTTTAATATAAACAAAGAATGTTGGAGGTCCAACACCATAACCCTAGAAGATGAAACACAAAAAGGTGTGTGGGCTCTGAGGTGGTTAGTTGGTACATCAAATTCTCGAGGGTGCAACTTTTACATACAATCTCCAATTGGGGTGCACTGTAGCTCATTAGGAAAGAACTATTTGAGGATTAAAACTTTTGATTAGGGCTAGGGCATGCCATTGCAACTTCTAGCTCCCTAAATTTTCAAAAAGCATAATTTAGGGCCTTAAAATGACCCCAAAAATTTGGGACCCAAGAACCATAGAAAAATTGCCAAGAATATAAAGAACCTTTGAGTCAGTGGAAGAGGTTGGTGACTAATAATATCCACCTAGATTAAATGAAGTGGTATCATGGTATGTGGGCGGTATAGTAACCATTTTTATTTAACTTTAGATCTGTCAACCATTAAGAGGGATTAAATCCTTTAAGAGGTGTTGTTCCATCAAATAGGAACTATGTCATGTATCCATTAAAGATTAAAAAGTTCCATGCTTTAGGCTTGAATGGAATATTCCAACAATAAAAGGGGGTGTCCCTTAACATAGTAAGATTTTATTTATTAGCTTAATTCCACCAAAAATGATTTAAATACTTTGTATGAGTTAAGATAGAGCATTAAATCTAATCAAATAAAGAGTGTAGAGCATAACACATTTTTTGTTTTTAGGTAGTTTTTTTGTGACTTGTGGGACTAGCTTATGGCTAATAATCTAAGACCCAGGGGCATGTAGACCATCAAAATCACTTGGGGTTCACACTCAGCTTGGGCTATAGAAATGCTTAACATGGTTGGATTCATGCGCACAGGGTTTCAAATTTGGGACCTTAACACAAGGAGTGCCTTAACAGTGCATCATGTCACCATTTTTTCCATGCCATATGTTCAATATAGAGCACAACATTATCATAAAAAGGGCCAATGCCATAAAATTACTTATTTAAGAGGAGAGTCTATTATGAAATTATTGCTTCAAATTACAAGATTAAATAAGAATAGAATATGATAAACTTGAGAATATTTATATCAAATAAAGGAATTCATACTTAATTTCCCAAGTGATGGATCATAAAATCCTTACAATGCTACTCAAATGTTGCATATAATATATTCTTGAAGCTCTTTCCTCTTCGCCTAACATTGAAATATTTTCCCTAGAAAAATGTTAATAAATTGGAATGTCTTTCTTTCCTCCTTTTAACTTCAACAATCCTCTTTTAGATGAGAATAATCCCAGTAAATCAAACTAAAAATAACATGAGTATCCATTGCGTGACAATAAAAGAAAAACCCTAGAATGCTCCAACTTTCTATGGTAGTAAGTATCACAATGCTTTGGATCTACTTGAATAAAATATAGTTTGTTTTTACCACTGATGATAGTGCACTAGATCTCATTGGATTCTTATTTACCAATTATGTAATATTTTCTAATTACCTCTTGGTGGATAGCTAATGATGCACATGTGCCTATCACCTTCATCTAAATTAGAGTAAATTACAATTGATATTAGTGCCAAGGCTTCATACACCCTTTTGACAACAAATAACAATTCAAAATTTGGTTGCATCTCTTGAATCTCATTGAGATATTAGAGGAGTTATCCATTCTCCTCATCCTTATATATTATTTTTATGACTTAATAAACTTAAATTGTAATATAATTTATCAAGAAACCTCTTGATAGGATCCTATGGGGATGGTAATCCAAGCTTGCACAAATGCATCACTCTATTTATAAATGCCTTAATGTCATTATCAATGGAATTTGATGTTGCCTACCATTCACTTGGAATACCTTTCGATCAAAACATTGAAAACCTGAATTACTATAATAGTTTTGTCTAAAATTCCAATATGTCTCAATTTCTCATTTGAAGCTTTTATTTAAAAAATCAATTGCAATAGAAGCTATAGTAGTTTTATCTATTATTTTACTCTATATTTTGCTAACGTTAGTTTATATTGAAAACATCAATATTTGTTGATATAATTGAATTGTTCTTGAAACCTATCCATACACTATGTAATTGTCCCAAATAAAGTATTTAGCCTTGACCATTCAAACCTTTCCTACTTCCAAGTTCCATGTCTTATCTATAGTTGATTGAGTTCTTCCTAGAGAGATATTGAGCAAATTTTGAATCCTTTCTATCTTGCACTACTTCCTATTGTACTCCAGAATTTAAAAATGATTTCATCCAACAACTTTTCCAGCGTATTTTTTTCCCTTCTTAGATATTACTTCTTGAGAAACACTCATCTTTTTATTGAGATCTTTAATTTTTGTCTATAGCCCATTTTTCTTATCATCTAGTGGTTTCCTTACAAAATATAATTATTTTTACCTAGAAACTAAACTGGTAACTCCACCATGTGATTCTAAAGAGCTTACCTTAGTTCTCAAACCAGAGATCTCCATGCATTTTTCTTTACTTTTGATATATCCTTTTTATACATATTTTAGTAATCAACAAAACGCTCTGGTTTTTGACAATAAAGGCATCTTCTCTTCATAGATTACTATCAGTTTTGTAGTTTGTACTAGTTCAGTGTCTGTATTTGCAACTTAACTTTCAAAGCTTTGATCTTAATATCTTTAGTTTCAAATATTTCTACTTAAAATTTTTGAGCTTAATAACTAAGAAAACAATATTACTTTCTAAGTGATGAATGTTATGCACCCTCGTTTTATCTTCATTTTCACATTTTAAATTTGTTTTTGATTGACACGTTGTCCATAAACCTTTTTTGTTTTCAACAACTATTTGAATTTATCCGTGAGAAGCTACATATCTAGTATGCTTGTGTAAGTCTACCCTATGCAATGAATAGGCTTATCTTAAGTCAATATCAATGTGGTAACGCCATAATCATTGGATACATATCTTTTGTAGTGTACTTAAAAAGGAATGAACAAACAATCAAAAGTAATTATCACAAGAAAAACATAATTGAAAAGTAAAAAGAGGAATAACAAGGCTATAAAACCTACATAATATTAACCCTTATATTTGATGCATAAAAAATAAAGCAATGTTCATAAACCTCTTTGAAGGAGAAAGCTCCAAATGAGAAGATCTACAATGCAATAATATTCACTTGGAAGAACCTTGCATAACTTCCTACTACTCTAAATAGTCACTCAATATCCAAACCTTAACCACTAGTGCCTCGACATTAATGAGTACCACCTAACTAGTGGGTCTTATTCATAATGATGGCCCCTTTACATTAATATTACCACACAACAACTACCTAGTGGAGCTTCTTCAAAGAATATGACGTCTTGCATTAGTTAGATAACTCATAACTACCCCTAAGTAGGGAATTTAGGGTAAGACCCTACACACACTCCCCGTTAAAAAATAATGTTATCCTTTAGGTTGGAGGTGTGGAAACTGATATAAATTATTTGTTGGTTCCAAGGTTCCATGTTTTCACTTTCTGTACTTCCATTATGTTAATATTTCCTCTGTAATGTGTTGGCATGATTAACAATCTCCTTAATCCAATACTACCTTCAGTTGTAACCAAATGGAACCCTCTACATCAAGTTTGGGAAGGTTTGTCTAGTCATAAATATTCATCCCCACCACTTTCTTCCAACAAGACATGTATATCATGAAGTGGATCTTGGAGTGTGCTAGGAGAGCTAATTAGTAGGTAACTTGGTCAATGCACTAAAGGATTTCATACGGACCATAGAACTTGGGAACTAGATTTTGATGGCCATATTCCTTAAGAGATGTCTATTTATGGGGATATACATGCATAAACACTTGATCCCGTTTTTTAAAGTAAGCTTTGAGTGCTATTGGTCTACTTATTACTTCATTCTATTTCAAAATAAGATGAAATTTCCTTCAAGTGTAACTATAATGTTAGCTTCAATGATAAAATTGGCAATTTGGCATCCACTTCCCAAACCTTAGATGTGCCTAGTAAAAAGGAGACTACAAATGGGGAGTTATGTCTTTGAACAACCTCATAAGGCGACATTTTAGTAGCATAATTATAGGTGGTATTACTCCACCAATCTATAGGGTGAAGCCATTGAACCCATTGGTCTTATTGATCTTACTCAAAACATCACAAATAAGCCTCCAATCACTTATTGATCACCTTTGACTAACCATTTATCTGGGGGTGATAAATCATGCTCATTTTTAATTAGGTGCCCTATAATTTGAATAACTTGCTAGAATTTATTAGCGAAGGTAAGATCACAATCTATCACAACAAAATTATGGATGCAATGTAATTTAAAAATATTGTCCATGAAAACTTGTATAATGGTGGTTGATTTAAATTGGTTTTGTAAGGCACAAAAGTGGGCATATTTGGAAATGTGGTCAACAATCACCATAATTACATATTTCTTGCCTACTATAGGGGACCTCACTACCCAATCTAAATATTTTTTTGTCCAAATGGCGGTATGGATTAATAGAGGTTGCAATGTGTTGGCGGTCCTTATTGTTTCACTCTTGTTCCTTTGACTTGTGTCACATTCAACTATGAATATATGCATGGCCTTCTTCATGCCCATCCCAAAATAAGCAATGCTTAAAATATTCACATGTTTTCTAAAAAATATAGAGTAACCCATGGTGAGAGATTAATGCAATTCCTCTAACACCCATGATTTTAAAGTAAAGCATGATGCCAAATACATATGATCTTTATACTATAATGTGTCATCCTCCCAAGTATATCCTATATGCTATTGCATGAGTTGAACATAGTCTATGGCATTAACTATGTAACAACCTCGGGTTAAAAATCCATGTAATAAAGTTAATAAAGACAAAATAAGACCAAGCTCATGGGACACGTATTCCAAGTTGAAAGTTGGCAAAAACATCCTAGCAGGTGTTCATTTGGTTTATTGTGGATAAGGGTGAAATTGGCAAAGGCAATGGAAAAGGCTTTGAAAATGAAAGAGCCATTAATTAACATTTTATTTATGAAAATAATGGAAATTAGGAGAAAAGGAAGGTGACAGGTCATAGGTTGCATGTGAGGAGGAAAACGAAGGAAAAATAATGGTGTTACACTAAAAAATGTCACCATGACCACTTACAGTTAGTATGGCTCAAATCAACAGTCATGCTACCCTCTTAGGCAAGTCTTATGCCTCTGCTATCCATCTCAAACTCAAAGAAGAGAGAAAGTCTTGTCAAAAATATGTTTATCTCTGGGGTCGCAGGTTCTCTCTAGCCTTACCTGCGGGGATGCTCACAATGTTCACAAAAGGTGCGTCCTTGGACGCTCTGTATGTTAAGGGACAGGTGCGTCCTTCTGTAAAAGGAAAAATGCGCGAGTTTCATCTTAAAAAAGTTACTTGTGGTTACTTCTAGAACTTTCTAGAGGTCGGTTTGATGAATTGGATGCGCCTCCAGTTGGTTCATGTATCTCTATTAAGGGGGAACTTATCCCATCAATAAGGGAGCTATCCCACCCAAAGAGGGGGATTATCCCATTGATGGTGGACCTGAATAACCTCTTTACAGCACTATAAATAAAGACATTGAGCCAGAGGGAGGAGAGGTTGGAGCTATACATTTTCTTTGGGTAAATGCTGCAGGAATTAGGACTCCCATTTAGAACATTGTGAGGAGAGATTGTCTTTGCTTGATTCTACTTGGAAGTGGGTGAGCTTTGTCAAAGTAGAGGAAAACCCTTGATGGACCCTGGGAGGAACTTGCACAACACCAAGGCCAGGTTGTAAGAGTTTCTTTGTTTCGTTATTAATACAAATTGGTTTATTTTTCTCAATAGCTTGTGTTAATGAGTTATTTCATGTGTTCCTTGGTCTGCATGTTAAATATATGTTTTATTATATGAAATGCAAGTGCTTGGTAATTGTTTGATTGTTTGTGGTTGCAGGAATTGACTTGAAGGAGGAGCTCATCCGGATCGGCAAGGACGGACTACAACAACCGCGTTTTGGAATAAGGTAAGCCTAAACACTTGTAGTTTTCATGTTTTAAAAGGTATATTTAGAGAAAGTTCACTCCATTTTGTCTTGTTTGTCGCTAGAGAGTTTAGACTCCTAGGGAGGTCAGTTGTGTCCGCACAAATGACTTTTTCCGCCACGACAAATTGGCGACCATACTGGGGAATCCATTAATGAGAGAGTCTTTTCCTTTGTGTGAACTTTGCTCTGTGAAAATCACTTTTATTTTCTGGTTTTTGACTGTGAGAATTAGTATTTGGGTGGCTTAGCTTTAGATTTAGTTAGATTTGGTTTTTCTCAACTTTTCCAGAAGGACGCACCCTCTGAGTACTGCACAGTGCGTCTTTGGACGCGCTGTTGCCGTTTGCACAGAGCGGGCCCGCACCTGTTATAACGGGTTGCCTGCGTCTTCCTGTAAAATTTAGGAAAATTCCATTTTTTGCTTTAATTGCTTTTAGATTTTGATTTTTCTTAGTGTTTTCTACCCAGATCCTTTAGTACCCTGTCAAGAATTTTCACCTGAACTTGTTTTGTGAGCTTTGAGTGTTTTAGTGGATTTCAACGAAGTTTAGGCCTAGGGTTTGATTTTTCAATAGGTCCTGTAGTGACTTTGACGGTAGAAAGTTGTCCAGCCTTAGATCTCTCTGGTTAGTCAGCCTTCTTAGAAGTCGGGCCTGTCGTAAAGTCTCCTTGTGTGAGCAGCTTGCCATTTAAGTTGTTTTGGGTCAAATTTCGAATTACTTGTTTATAAAGTGTTGATTTCCATTTTACAAAAGAACAAAAAGATTAGAGTTTTGTTTTGACTAGTTTTTGGTTCTGCAATAAGCTAGTCCTTGATTTGATTGTGATCAAGTAAAACACCTTAGAATAATCATTGTTGGTTTTGGCCTCGTTAAGATTGCTTAGAGTAAATTTACCTTTTAGTTTGCTTATGAGTGCATTTTCATAGATTTTAATAGTTGTTAAGATTGATTTTTGGTTATATTAGATTTATTTGCTTTATTAAAAGAAAAATACAAAAACATCTTCTTTAAAAGTCTTGTTTCAAGTAGCTTTTTGTTTTTGAAAGAGAAAAAGAGTTTTTTCGTGCATGTAAAGAGCGGTCATGTTTTTTATGCTTGGAAAAGACAAACGAATTGTTTCTTTGATTGTCTTCAATTAAGAAGTTGCTTTTATAAAGATTGCATTCTCTCAACTTTTTAGTTAAGCAATTCATCGAAAAAGTAAAGTAGTGGGTAAATCATCCTAGGTGCATTTTGTAGTGGTTTCGAGTCGAGTCAACACACCACTGGTTTCACTTCCATCACCTTTTGACTTAAGAAACAACCTTAAAAGTAACGCTTAAATTAAAATCAATCTAGTAATTTTTATTTTTCTAGGGCTCTGAAACACCAACATAGCTTAGGCTAGGGTCTTGGAGTAGGTGAGTACTTAACTCTCCAAGACTACAAAACCAAACAGATAGTTTATCTTGAGTAGATTAAATCCAATTGTTTCAGTTATACTCTGGGAAAGCTCCTCTTAAAGGAGAAGCACGAGCTCGTGTCCGAACCAGTGAGGGGATCATTCCTCCCTCGTTGGGAACGACGCCAGACAGTACGTATTACAAACGGTAAACCTCGGATTAACCATTGTCGAGGAGCCAGGGGTCACTTATCGGTAAACCTTGGATTATTGTCAAGGAGCCGGTAAGGGGATTGAGCTTGTTACTCTGCCCTTGCGTGCTGTCGGAGTTTAGACTGTTCCCCCAGGTGTAATTGTTGTGATTGGTAACTTTAGTGACCATAATCTTTAGGGTTCTACCGAGGTGACGGTGGAGGGAAGGTCCCACTGTACCTGGAGCAGACGTCGGTTATACTCACTTGGATTTTCCGGGGGGTTCACTTCACTTCGAGACGGTTAAAGTGGAGGAACTTGTGCCGGTCTATTCATTAAGCAGGTTGCCGGGGTAACTGTTCCACCCGCCATTTCTGTACTGAATCCTGCGAGGTTGGGCCTAATCACCAACTAGCGCTTTTGGTCCGGAAGACTACTGTTTGTGTGTGGTTTGACGCTCTAGATTATTTAGGCGTGTGCTTCAAATTTGTTTGCTTCTTTAGAAGACTTTAGGTGGTTTGATTTGAAATTTTTACTTTGTTTTCGTGTGTTGTAGTTAAAAATCTTTAATTGTGGCGGAATTACCGAGACAGTCCCGTAGACTTCGGGGCCAGTCTCCTGAAGTTGTTTCTGTGGCCGAATTGTTGAGAAGATCCCGTAGACTTAGGTGATCCCCTCCTTGAGACGACCCGGGTAATTTAGAAGGGTTAAAGGTCCTTGTAACTCCTCCTAGTGACAGTAGAGTAGGTTCACCTGAAGAAGGAGAATCTTCCTTGGTAGTCCATCCAGATTACCAAAGTTTAGAAACAGGTTACAATCCCGAAACTGTTACAGTTTCCGAGCTTGCTGGTAGTTTTTCATCTGCCAGTGAAACAGGCGAAGAACCTGAAATTTCCGAACCTGTTACTCCAACTTCTAGTGTCCCTGATTCACCAAGAATAGAAAGAATTATCACCGAAAATCTACCTTCTGGTTTGATTGCTATAGAAGAACTTGCTCCAGAAGAAGATATAGGTGTCTCTCACCTTGAAGGTCAACTAACTATTGATCTAAGGGAGCGTGAATCCATCTTTTACAGTCCTCCTAGAAGTACTTCTTGGTACCTTGCGTTAACCAATTTTTTAGACAACTCAGTCGGTTTTTCCACACCTCGTACTCCTTTTCCACCTGGAGGTATTCATACTCCTGTAAATATGTCTGGTCAGTCGTCCGTGTTTACACAAAGTCCTGAATCTTTTTTACACGGCGGTCCTTCTGTTCCCACTGGGTATCAGTCACTTTCTGGTACCTTTGCGGGGGCATCTCCTCAACCCATTGATCATGGGTTATTTGCTGGAAACAGTGGTAATATACCATTGGGTGTAGGAGACATTTACATGATGTCAGGTTCAGTTCCCGTTTCCCAACCTCAAGGTGGCCAATTACCGCCTGGGGGGCAACCGCAGTTAACGCCTGGGGGGCAACCTCAAGGTACACAAATCGTGTCTGGGGGGCAACCTCAAAGTCAGTATGTACCTATGGTGCAATACTTACCTCAAGGTCAACCTCAGCCTCAATATGTACCCCAAGGTCAACCTCAGTATCAATATCAACCTCAAGGATGGCAACCTCAAGGGTATCAACCCCAAAGTTATCAACCTCAAGGGTACCAACCTCAAGGTCAAGGTCAACCCCAGTATCAGTATTTACCTCAAGGTTATCAACCTCAAGGTCAATACTCAAGTCAAGGTTATCAACCGCCTCAAGGTCAGTCATATGTTCCAAGTATGGGAACTGCACCTTACAATTATCAATCCTACCCTCAATCTGGTTATGGATCTCAGTACCCTCAACCTGTTACGGGTCAGTACCCTGGAATGTTAGTGTGGGATCCCTCACAGGGTCAACAGGTGTTGCAGCCAAGTGTACAGATGCTTCCTCAAGCTGGACAACCCGTAGTTTCTGGTCCAACCCAGCAACCGCAACCTGTCCAGCCAAATGTTCAAACTTCTGTAGCTTCGGTAGTTACTCAGCCGTCAATTGCACCTAGTACTCCATCTCAAACGGCTGCTGCAACTATCGCTACATCTACCATACTTACTTCTGGAGTATCGACGGCTCCAGTTTCTACTGTCCCTGTTACCACACCTCAGACATCTTTACCGTTGTCTGGATCTACGATTCAAACCACGGTCCAGATGCCTGTAGGTCAGCCTGGTATAAGTACGGTTGTGACTACTCAACCTCAATTTGTTCAACCTCCGTACCAGGGACAGTACCAACCTGGGCAAGCTGTCCAACAACCGGTTTACCAGTATCAACCGTATCCTGGGTACACTTATCAACAACCTCAACAACCCCAGTACGGTCCGGTTAATCCTGGTTTTCCAGGAGGATATAATATCCCAAATGCGACTCCTGTTCCTAGTTATCCTGGATATCCTCCTCCTGGGGCTGGTATTGTGACCCAGAGTTTTAGAGATCCTAACCGGCAGTTACCGTTTATTGCAACTTTGGATTTACCCGACTTGACGCGCCTAACGAACGATCCAATTCAATATCTTCAGTTCTGGCCGCCAATGCCAAATAAGTTGCCCAGTGATATACCCAAGTTCGAAGGTAAGTCTGGAGAGGATCCGTCCAATCATGTGATGACTTACCACCTCTGGTGTGCTTCGAATTCTATCTCAGATGATTCCATCCGCTTACGTCTTTTCCAGCGTACACTCATTGGTCTCGCGGCCAAGTGGTACATTGAGTTACCACGGGCCTCTTTTTACAACTTTAGCCAGTTAGCTACCTCGTTCTTAACTCACTTTCAGTTGCCGGTCAGATACGATAACGGCACGGAGTTATTAACTTCACTAAAACAATCGACGTCCACGTATATTTCTGATCACATTCATGAGTGGAGACGTCGAAGGAGATTAGTGAAAGTTTTTATCCCGGACCAAATCTTAGCTGAATGGTTTGTCAAATCATTATTACCGAAGATTACTGAAGATGTCGCTAAGGCCGGAGTAGTTACTGAGGAGCAAGTCATTGCTCAGGCACAATACCTTGACTTAGTTTACACTCAGTCGGGTACGTTACACGAGAAGATTCCGGATCTTCCAAAGTCGAATCAAATCGCTGCTGCTCCTTCGGGATCTCATGCCGCTGATGGTATGATTGGTATCGTGACTACGAAGAGTAAGAAGAAGTCTTCCAAGGCCTCCAATACTCCAATAATCACTTTGCCTGATTCTCCGACAGGAGAGTCTTCTCCTCCTGAACTTACCGCCGACATTCACGCTGTAGAGTCATCTACGGCCAAATCAAAAAACGGTGGAAAGAAGAAAGGAAAGAAGAAGGCTAAAGCAGACAAGGCTCCAAAGGAGAAAACTGAAAAGTCGGAAACCAATGACGAAAAACGCAAACCTCGATATCCTTGTCTTATTTGTGAAGAGGATCATTTTACGAGAGATTGCCCTCATCGGGCCGAGGTTGTAAAAATAGTCAAAGGTTCTCCCACTCCTGCTGTGTTAAAGAATCCATTTCCAGAGCAGGAGAATAAGATGATAGGTTCTTCTTCGAATGCCAGTGAAGAACCCATTTTGATGATGTCTCATGTGAGGATTGCGACTCGATCGCAAGATTATGGTAGTAAGGCTCCTGTTGATGGCAAGGAAGCAGAATCTTCTCACTCTAACCCATCAACCTCAGCTCCTGGTTCCGATCCACTACAGATCGAAAAACCTAACCCAGACTTAGTGATTAAGCCGCCCGCCAAGGGTGTACTTCGAAGGTCTGCTTTCAATCCACATGCGAGAGCAGCCCAGAATTACAACATTGTTGAGGACTTAGCTGTTTCACCTTCAGCAATGTCGGCACTCGAAGTGCTGCAATCATGCCCAGCACAACGGAAATTGCTTTTGTCGGCTATCGGAGCTGTCGATGTTCAGGACCCGAACCTAATGATCTTTGATCTAGAAAATAGTACACCACGTCTCCCCCATCAAATGGCTTTCCAAATTCCAGTGATAGTCAAAAACAGGCCTATTCATCGGACTGTGATTGATGAGGGAGCTTCTACGTGTATTATGTCGATTCAATGTTGGAGATCGCTTGGTTCTCCTTCGTTGAACCAATCCCCCACCATCCTTAAGGCCTTTGATGGCCGTGGGTTCCGTCCGTTTGGTATTCTACAAGAATTGCCTATAGGGGTTGAAGGTAAAACCGTTAGTCTGGATGTGGAAGTGGTTGATGCCCCTCTAGACTACAACCTTCTTTTGGGTCGAAGTTGGTCATATGCTATGACAGCGGTCGTTTCATCGGTCTTCAGAGTAATTAAGTTTCCACATAACGGTAAGATCGTGACTATTGATCAGCTGACATACTTTTCATCCGACCCAGCCTCTTCAGAGAGTATCCAGCATGTTGGTAAAACGACAATCCCTTATAGGGATGTTGGTGTAGGTTTAGTTAAGGATTCCGGTTTACTGGGAACTTTTCCTCTCCCTCCACTCAGCGCAGATCCTTCGTTTGCAACCATTCATATGATTACATCAGAAAACATTATTTATGATGATCCTTGGTTCGTCCCATCTGACTCTGAGATAGACTCACTCGGTGATGTTATGCCTTTGAGTCCATATGAAATTGCTTATGAAGCTCTCATGTCTTTTACTGACTTTCATTCAACCGAAGTCGACCAAATGAATGTGGTCAGTGAAGAGTCACTTTTCACCTCACCCTTAGAACGGATAACGTTTCCCGAAGTCGTGTCATCTGACGAACAACTTCGCGAAATCCTAAGTGTAGACGATCTACCATGGGAAGATCTCCATCACAGATCTTCGTTTTTACCTAAGGATGATGCATTTGAAAATGATTTTTCATCTATCTTTACCGCTGAATATGTCAAAGACGCTCAGGATCCAACGAAACATTCTGATTCAGAGTTGAATTTAGGGAATATTTCTCGTACTATTCCCATTGATATTTCAGTGAAGCCCGGAATCGAGGAAAACATTCATATAGGTGCCGCATGTACTGAAGAAGAAATCCAAACTTACAAGGCCCTATTCCAAGAATTCCGCGACGTGTTTGCCTGGTCTTACGAGGAAATGCCGGGAATTGATCCTGCCATTGTTGTTCATGAAATAAAGACCTACCCGGATGCTAAACCCGTCCGGCAACGGTTGCGTCAAATTCACCCTCGAAAAGCGGCTGCGATTAAAGCAGAAGTCGAAAAGCTGTTGAAAGCAGGTTTCATTTATCCGATCCCGTTAACGGATTGGGTATCGAATATTGTTCCGGTCAACAAAAAACAAGGAACAATAAGAATCTGTATCGACTATAGGGATATAAATCGAGCTTGTCCAAAAGACAACTATCCTACGCCTTATATCGATCAAATTATTGATGATTGTGCCGGAAGTGAAATGTTTTCCTTCATGGATGGTTTTTCGGGCTATAATCAAATCAATATTCTACCTGCCGACCAACCAAAAACGGCATTCATTTGTCCATGGGGGACATTTGCTTATTGCAAGTTACCTTTTGGGCTTAAGAATGCCGGGGCCACTTTTCAACGGGCGATGTCTTATGCATTTCATGACATCAAGCACATTGTGCAACCCTATCTCGATGATTTGCCTGCTCATTCTTTACATCGAGCTGATCACCTTGTCCACCTACGAGCAATCTTTATGAGGTGTAGGCATTATCGAATTCGGTTGAATCCCCACAAGTGTGTTTTCTGTATAGAAACAGGTCGATTGCTGGGATTTGTTGTTTCAAAAGCCGGCATTCGCGTCGATCCCTCGAAAGTCGAGGCTATCATCAAATTGCCTCCTCCTTCGAGTTTGCGCCAACTCCAAAGTTTGCAAGGGAAAGCGAACTTTTTACGCCGATTCATCCCAAACTACGCCGAGGTCACTAAAGGTTTTACACGGTTGTTGAAACAGAATGCACAATTCTTTTGGGACGAGATTGCCCAACAATCTTTTGATGCACTTAAACACGCGTTGACCCATGCACCGTTATTGCATCCTCCCAACTACAACCAAGACTACTTCTTATACCTCGCAGCTTCGCATTCCACCATTGGAATGGTGTTAGTTCAAGAAGATGAATTCGGAGCGGAGCATGTGATATATTATCTTAGTAGGACCTTGAATCCAACTGAGCTAAAATATTCGCATGTGGAGAAATTGGCCCTGGCAGCCGTTCAAGCTGTCCAGCGTTTCCGTCACTACATTCTTCTCCGCAAAACTACAGTTATTTCGGATTGCAACCCTATGATTTATATTTTGACAAAACAACTGCTAGGGGGCAAGTACTCTAAATGGATTGTTATCCTGCAAGAGTTCGACTTGGAGTTCGAGAAGTCCAAGTCTAAGAAATCCTTAGTTTTTGCGGAATTGATGTGTGATTTCCCGAGTGCTGACACAGAGACTGTGGCAGAGGAGTCCATTGCGGACGAATCTTTGTTTCTTATCAGTACTGTAGATCCGTGGTACGGGGATATAATCATTTATCTCCAAACCCAAACCTTTCGGCCTGAAGCTTCCAAAGCGGAACGTCGAAAAATTCGGTTTCAATCCCAGCCATACAAAATTATTGGAGATACACTTTATCGCCGGGGGGCAGACTTAGTTTTTCGACGTTGTTTAACTCACGAAGAGGCTGAGAGGGTTTTGAATGATTGTCACTCTGGAGCATGTGGCGGTCATATGTCTGGGTATGCCACAGCTCAGAAGGTGTTGCGCGCTGGTTATTTCTGGCCGTCTATGTTTAAAGATTGTATCATTGCAGTCAGGAAGTGCCACAACTGTCAAGTGTTTGATCGCAAGATGCGCGCTCCACCTGCTCCTCTCCACCCTATAATTGCCGTTGGTCCATTCGCCAAATGGGGTATCGACTTTATTACTTGTAACCCTCACTCGGCCGGGGGGCATGCGTATATCATCCTTGCGGTTGATTATTTTACTAAGTGGGCCGAGGCGATGCCTACATTCGACGCAAGCGGCAAAACAGCTGCAGTTTTCGTATTCAATCATATCATAACTAGGTTTGGTGTCCCACAAGCAATCATTACTGACCATGGGAGCCATTTTCGAAATGTCATGATGACTGAGCTTACAAGCCAGCTTGGTTTGCGCCACGATAGCTCTACTCCTTATTATCCGCAAGCCAACGGTTTGGTTGAGTCTATCAACAAAGTTCTAGTTACCATGATCCGACGAACCATTGGTGTTCATCGGTCGAATTGGCACAACATGTTATTTTCAGCGCTATGGGCATACCGAACCTCAGTGAAAAATTCAACAGGGTTCACTCCTTTCCAGCTAGTTTATGGCTTAGAAGCTGTGTTACCCATTGAATGCGAAATCCCATCACTTCAAATGGCTGTCGAATTACTTCCAGCTACTTCCGAAGAGGAGAAACGTTTATTGTACTTGGCTAAATTAGATGAGACTCGACGTGACGCTACATTGGCAATCGAGACTCACGCGAAACGAATGAAAGCTCAGTATGATAGAAATGTAACCCCTCGAAGTTTTTCGGAAGGAGACCTAGTACTATTATATGATCAAGCTAACGATAAGCTAGGTGCCGGAAAATTCGTTCCCATGTGGCATGGGCCCTACATTGTAAAGCGAAAGCTAGCAAAAGGGGCTTATGAGCTAGTTGACTTTGATGGGGACTCTTTGGGTAAACCCAGAAATGGACTTTACCTAAAGAGGTATTATGCTTAAATGATGGGAATGGAGAAATTTTTAGATAGGTTAGATTTTCTTTCTAGCTAGCAAGTGTGTTAGTTTAGTCAGTGTGCTTAGCTTAGAGAGTGTGGTTTTTCGTCGTTATTCTGGCTTATCTTGGTTTTACTCTTGATATTGCAGATGTCGACGCCTCTCCAAACATATATTGGATTTGCTGATGGTGCTTGTCGTAGTACACGGAACATCTCTTCCGCAGCTTGGGTTATCTATTCGCCCTCTGACGAGTTAGTTTCTATGCATGGGGTAAGCCTCGGTCAAACAACGAACAACATTGCAGAATACAGTGCAGTGATTGAATTATTATCCGAATCTATTTCATTTGGAATTCGACGTTTGACAGTGAGGTTAGATTCTGAACTTGTTGTATTACAGCTTAATAGAGTTTATGCCATTAGGAATCCTGTGTTATTAAGGTTGTTTTTGAGAGTGCGTCTCTTGGAACGTGAATTTGATTACATTGAATATCAACATATTCCAAGGTCTTTGAATACATTAGCAGATGCAATTGCTTCTCGAATGTTGGACAGACATTTACGATAATCATGCAAGTAAATTTAAAAACATTTCATCACATATGTTAAACAAGATAAGCCGGTAATAGTGATATATATAGATAGAAGTGTGTCAAAAAATATATACATCGTCTTCGATCATAGGTTGAAAACACCTTATGATCGGCAAAATGATAGTACAAAAAGTCAAAATGTCACATGTGACTACAAAAGTGACTAGTCAATCACTGGTGGTGCTCTCTGTATGACACCACTGCGCGGGCTACCTTACGCAAAAATCTCCTAAACGGTCCAGGGACCGCGACTACGAAGCGCTGAAGCCGGGTAGGAATGTCATCCATAGTAGTCTCAGGTATATCTGCCGTGAGACGCTCTAGATCATGCTCCAACTCAGCTAGTACTTCCGCAGCCGCGTCCTGTGGGGCCGGTACCGGTGCAGCTGGATGTAGTCTATCAAAAGGCCGGAGGTTGGCTGGACGCTGTGGACCAACATCTGCATTTTGAAATTTTACTGTTAGTTTTGAGACGATATATATGAAAAATAAAAAATACATAATTAGAGAACTTGTGAAAATAAAAGTACCTCTGTCATCCCATTGTTCTCCCGGTGGAAGAACCATGTCCGGATCACCTCTAAAATCCACTCCGGCATACGGAAAATCCTGTATCGAAAAAACCTGGTCCTCTAACCAGTGAAAATAACTATCTGAGAATCGAACCACTGTCGCACCCTCGTCAGGATGCCGGGCCATCACCGCAACCCATCGTATCAGCTTTGGCTCCCGAGGACCCAAGATATCAACAGTGAGTTGCTGAGGGATCAGCATTGGAACTCTCTCCAAGGCAAAGCTCACGACTAGAGGCCCATATCCAAAAGTCTTTAGTCGTCCGTTCTTTGCCTTGGTCAGTTGGCTCTTCATATGAGCCGACACAGCTTCACACCAGTTGAAAATGGTGCCTTGGTAACAGTCAATTGCCATCCGCATTTGGGATCCGGAAGCAATGTGTAAAGCGGCCGCGCCGCAAATTCTGGTAACCGTGAACGCTATGACTTTGAGTTCCGGTAAAGTGATGTGTTTTATCTCTATGCCTTTTGAATGGTGAGCCCCAGGTGTGCACCACTCGTCGCGGAGACTATCAAGGGATTGGCCACCCGGCCTAGTCCCCGCAAGACTGAGTTGCTCACCTCTGTTCGGCAAGCCAGTGAGAAAGTATACATCCGAGGGCTCTATCTCGAGCTGGTGCCCTCCTATGTAAAAGCATTGTTCTTGAACGTTCCATCGCTCAACCAGCCATTCCAAGAATCTTACCTGGCCCCTCATGCCCGGTATGGTCCAATATTTGTATAATCCGCATGCTCTTAGGGCATCCAGGGAAGGTTGATGATTTATTGCAACTTCATCATCCTCTACATGCTCTCTTTCTCTCCAATCTAACATGGTTAATACCCTGCACATCAAAAATAGCAATTAGAAATTGATTTGGGAATTTTTGGTGGTTTTTTGAGGGAGTTGGGGTTTTGAAATGCGCACTTCTCGGAAGACGCACCCCGGCTTTGTAGCACAGGGCGCCCGGACGCGGATGGCCTAAAGGCGGGCCGCGTCTTCCGACCATTTTCCCGTATGAGAAAAATTCGGGGGACGCGGGTCACCCAAAGGGCACCCGCGTCCGCCGAGAGGCGCATTCCAAAACCAAAACCCCCCCAAAAAATGAAACTAAGACCTAAAAATTGATTCTAAACGGATAGAAATGCAGAGTAGGATGTGTAAAATACCTGGATAAGACGGCGTTCGATTCCGACGGTCGGATTTTCCGCAGCGACCACGGGAAGTTTCTTGTCAAAAGCTCCTTTTTCAACCTCAACAGTTAAACGGTAAAAATGACATGGTAAAAGGTCTTTTTATAGGTTTTTTGGATGAATTAGTTCATTTTTCACCATGAAAAGATGTTTTTCGATGTATTTTTGCCTATTTTGAACAGGTATGAGTAATGTGTTGCTTTTGTGCAGGACAAAGGGGTTTCGAGGGAAATTGTAATTTTTCACAAACAAAAATATCAGAGTCATCTTTTAAGCCCTTTTCTGACTCCTAAAACATGAAAAGATCGCCGAGTGTTTCTTTTACACTCGTTAAAACGAAATTAAAAGACGGTCCCCTTTTAGCTCTTTTCTGATCGCAAAATCAGGAAAAGATTGCCGGGTTTTTGTCGTTTCGAACTCGATAACGAAATAAAACGACGTGTCCTTGATCGCTTTTTACTTTTCAGGTCAACGACACTATTATGAAAGTACTCCTTGGTCGCAAGATCAAGCGGTTCCCCCAGGTATTATTTTATACTTTTTCGGGCTTGAGGGACACAAATATACGAAAAAGTTCAACGTGGAGTCTCCTTTTGTTTTTTCAGACTCTCTAAAAATGAAAAACGCCGAGTTTCTCCTATACTGGGCTCGTTAAACTTTTAAGTAAAGGACCTGTTCAATTACAAACAGGAACGAACCACTCCTTCCTAGGGTTCGAATTTAAACTAGGTTGGACTCGTCCGAAGGATGAGCTTATAATCAAGCATATGTTATCCTCCTCAAGCTTGTTAAAAATAAAGAGGTACTTGCCAGAAATGGTGGGGGAAAAGAGAGAAGAATGAACCTGTTTGTTACCTTTTGTCTCAAAAGAAACTTTATTACCACTCTTGAACACGACACTTTTCATTCACCTGGGTTGGGAAATCTTTTACCTCACAGTTGACCAAACCACTTTGAAAGTCTTTAACCGGGTTCCGGGGATTAACTTTGAGTTATTCGTCACCAAGCCATCTGTCGTGTCGTTATGTGTTCAAGAGGTCTGCAAGCAAAAACTTTCATCTGCAAAATACTTGTCATCCATTTGACCATCCCTGAGTCAGTCCTTACAGCAACATTTCTTCAACTTGAACAATGATTTCGTGTTGCGGGCTTGCCTGCAACGGGTCGCTTTCTATCGACATCGACACATTATCTAGAAAGATGACTTAGGAATCGACAGCACCTTGAAGTCTGCATGCATCAATGGCAGGTTTCTCGCCTTTGACGTCAGTTTACATCATTGACTTTCGATCAAGGATTCCGTGAAGTGTTCGACATCAAAACATCTATTCACATTTCACGGGTTGTGCTTGGTACTTTGAGAACCATTGACATTACTGGTGGTCTCTCTCACGCTTGTTAACAGTTTACATCATTGACTGGTAATCAAGTGGTTTCTAACATGTTCGACATCAAATCATTTAATCACATGGCTAGAATCGTACCAATTCGGGAAGTAGAAGTGAAGACCCTGGATCTAGTTTCTACCATCCAGGCTGCGAGGAGTTTTGTATTCATTATCTATGTAGACTAATCATAAACAGATGGCTGCGTCCATACTGTGTCTACAAAAGTCTATAAAAATGATGTACTGCAAGATCATTCCTGTATCAGAATAGTTAGTCCATTAGTTAAAGTTTTGAATCTGAGTATGGGAATGCCTACCTCAGTGATGATATAATCTTATACATGTATTTTGTGTTGAAAATTGCAGGTTCCAACCAGGTCATCCACAAGACAATCCTTGAAATGATAAAGCGCTTCACCCTTCCTAGAATTACAAAACCCTAAATCTATTCCAGGCTTCGCACTTTAGGGGGCAATCTGTTACACTAAAAAATGTCACCATGACCACTTACAGTTAGTATGGCTCAAATCAACAGTCATGCTACCCTCTTAGGCAAGTCTTATGCCTCTGCTATCCATCTCAAACTCAGAGAAGAGAGAAAGTCTTGTCAAAAATATGTTTATCTCTGGGGTCGCAGGTTCTCTCTAGCCTTACCTGCGGGGACGCTCACAATGTTCACAAAAGGTGCGTCCTTGGACGCTCTGTATGTTAAGGGACAGGTGCGTCCTTCTGTAAAAGGCAAAATGCGCGAGTTTCATCTTAAAAAAGTTACTTGTGGTTACTTCTAGAACTTTCTAGAGGTCGGTTTGATGAATTGGATGCGCCTCCAGTTGGTTCATGTATCTCTATTAAGGGGGAACTTATCCCATCAATAAGGGAGCTATCCCACCCAAAGAGGGGGATTATCCCATTGATGGTGGACTTGAATAACCTCTTTACAGCACTATAAATAAAGACATTGAGCCAGAGGGAGGAGAGGTTGGAGCTATACATTTTCTTTGGGTAAATGCTGCAGGAATTAGGACTCCCATTTAGAACCTTGTGAGGAGAGATTGTCTTTGCTTGATTCTACTTGGAAGTGGGTGAGCTTTGTCAAAGTAGAGGAAAACCCTTGATGGACCCTGGGAGGAACTTGCACAACACCAAGGCCAGGTTGTAAGAGTTTCTTTGTTTCGTTATTAATACAAACTGGTTTATTTTTCTCAATAGCTTGTGTTAATGAGTTATTTCATGTGTTCCTTGGTCTGCATGTTAAATATATGTTTTATTATATGAAATGCAAGTGCTTGGTAATTGTTTGATTGTTTGTGGTTGCAGGAATTGACTTGAAGGAGGAGCTCATCCGGATCGGCAAGGACGGACTACAACAACCGCGTTTTGGAATAAGGTAAGCCTAAACACTTGTAGTTTTCATGTTTTAAAAGGTATATTTAGAGAAAGATCACTCCATTTTGTCTTGTTTGTCGCTAGAGAGTTTAGACTCCTAGGGAGGTCAGTTGTGTCCGCACAAACGACTTTTTCCGCCACGACAAATGGAAATAGAAGAAAATAGAAGTCTCATTGATAAAAAGGCTCCTAAGGATTAGTTCAAAACCTTTTGTCAGTTTTAGCTTAGAGCTCTCTCTATTCTCTCACATTCTTGTACACTTAGAGAATTATTGGAGCACTATAGCATTAGAGAAAGGAAAGCAAAGGAAGGACAAGGAAGGCAAAAAAAGAAAAGGTCAAGTAAGGAAGAGTTGGATCAAGAGGCTACAGCTAGATTACTTGCAGGTATTGAGTTGCATGTATTATTTCCTTTCTAGTTTTGGCATTCATGGTATATGCATGTGTGTATTTGGTTCTCTTGCTATCATTGGCATGGGTTTTTCCAGGTGTGACAATGGTTTTGTTGGGTGTGGAGCCTGATTATCTTCTTTATTCAGAGGTATTGCTGCATTGGACCCCATTTCATAATGTGGCGGTAACACCGCCCATTATGCACACCACCAGGGGGGGCGACGATAATTATTAGAGCCCCCCTTCAGCGGGGGATCAAGGTCAATGCCTCCGAAGCTAAAAATAGATGTAAAATTGCCTTGTAAAATGTTGTATTTCGGAGTCAATCTGGACAGTTCATTAGGTGGAAATCTAATGGTAGAAGTTATGTTTAATTTAGGGTTTTTTTCCCTAGAAGGAAACCCCTCGCTATATATGAGGGAATTCTATTGAAGCTATGTAGATGTGTATTCTGAGCGAGAAAGAGAGAGGAGATTGTGTGAGAACAAAGAGGGAATTACAACAGATCTACTCTAGGTTGTATCTCTTCATTTTGTTGGATAATATAAAAGGAAGGACTGGCTATTTCTCTGTGAACATAGCTCAAATTGGGTGAACCACGTATATCTATGTCTTTCTTGTTTTATGCGTTTATATTTCTGCAATATTCTATATGTTCGATTGCTATGTAATATATAATTTTCTAACAGGTTTTCAACCTTGCCTTGTCATTTTTGGATAGCCATGGTGTGATGGGGTTCTTTCAGTTGGTTGAGTTGGATTGCCAGATGGTTTCAAAAATGATTGAGGTGATCTCAGGAAAATTCCCAAAGGCCTAGAAATCCCTGGACCGGTAAAGGTGAGACATGTGGTAAAGCCTAAGGGTGGAGACGGAAAATTCCTCATGGTTTGGGTGGAATATACATAGGCATCCATGCTTATTTAGGGCTTAGTAATCCTTGGACCAGTAAAGGTGGGATTGTGATAAATCTTGGTAGTGTATGTTTATTGTTTGGGCCTAAGAACCCTTGACTGGTATATGGTGGGATATACAGTGAAGCTTGGTTGTATAGGTGCTTGCTTTGGGTAGAGAAATCCTTGATCATTTATAGAGGGATATGCGGTGGGTAGAGAAATCCTTGATCATTTCTAGAGGGATGTGTGGTTAAGCC